>JABTTQ020002410.1:0-429217 GCA_016081115.2 Rehmannia glutinosa | reverse complement strand
CGGTAATACTTCGTTCCGGTTACGTGTTGCTCTACTTGAGAATTTGTTGTGCCTAAGTTTTGTAGTAAACCATGGTAAAAACCGCTTTGAAAATATTTAGTGCGTGAGTTTGAGAATTTCTTTAGTGAATAGCGTTGATGATGCGGCGGCAATGACTTGTCCACCGAGGCGTATGGACATGATCGGGGTAGATTTTAGAAAGATTGAGTGCATCTGATATGGGGTTCTTTACTAAGTCAAATGTTTATTAAATTGTGGGCTAGAAACTTTGTTGGAAGATGAGTTGCTCAATATTAAGTTCTCAAGAAAATAATGAAAATTAGCACAACAATAACGAGCACGACCAACAACAAATTGCATGTCCTGTGCATGCGAAAATGGGAACGATAAAAAACACAAACAAAGAGTGTCACCTTCGGGGAGTTTTTGGTCCTGGATATGATATGCCATGTTTCTTTGCAAGTTTTTACAATCTTTATGTCCACGCCAATACGCAGATGATGCCTAAGTTTACAAATAAGAAAATGAATGTTTGCCTTCAATGCAAATTTATTTACTTACAAGAGACAACAGAGATCTCACCTTCAAACAAATTAAATGCTTTCACAAAAGATGTATTCGGTATGTGGGGTCCATGACACAAATCAACTAAAGGACCACATCCATCAGATAATTGTTTTTATCCTCCCCGCATATCCTCTAATAATTTCAACCTAATGAAACAGGGAAAAGATATAAACAAGTCATAAGAGATTATAAACATAAATAAAATATATATTTTCATTAATATCGAGAGTAAGATGTATATTAGAATCGATCGTTAATTTATTGAATTCTCAACCCATTGTCCGAAAAATCCTGAAAGCTTTTTCACTTGTAACTTCAATATGTGCCGAAAGGTTGTTTTTCTAATGCACAATGGAATCAAAGAATATAACACTCAAAAAAAGTGGAACACTAAATCCCCTCGCCTCCAAGTTCAAATCGAAAGATCCCAGTTCAACAAAACTAACATTCGAGGTAAGAAACCATCAAACTACGCAGATAAAAACAAGGCAAGCAAAAGCTCAAAATTTACCTCCCTCTTGTGGTGAATGGCCTAACGATATAACCGACATCCATATGTATGTTTAACGACCGGAAAATACCCAAAACCAATAAAATTATTTAAGATCATTCACATTCAACAAAAACGTAATTTCACTAAACAATGTTAATTCACTAAAAACATCAACTTTATATTCTTTTACCTTGCCAAGAATGTGTACTTTCGAATGCCAAAAAGTATCTCGGCATTCATCCGTATCAAATGTGAACAACTCAAGCTTGCAATTGCCTTCCAAAGGCCTGTTCATATCCCACAAAACCCCGTTCACCTTCACAATCAAAATGTTTGGCGCCAAACTCTTGATATCTCCTTCGCGATACCGCGACATCGTTCCATTTTCTCGATGGACTTCTCTTCTTTGTCGGCAACATAATCCTAATTTCAAGAATTTAAATCAAAATATAACAATTAAATTATTAAGTAATAAATGAAAGAGAGGATTGGTAACGAGGTTACAAGATTGGAGTCGAGAAAGGCGAGGCGATTAGTGTCATGATTATTTATGGATTCAAAAATTGCAATGCGTTTGGGTATAACGGTTTGAAGATACGCTTTGGCTTTAGTAGACTAGGGAAGAGTTTGAATTAAAGCTTCATACATGGGCTGACGAGTCTCCCGTTGGAAGAAAAGCGCGGCCTATAGAGTAATACTGGCGGAGGACGGCGGAAACATATAGGAATGTGCCACGAAATGGAGAATTGCATAAAATGGTAGGCTGAGCTGTGAGGTTTTCACTAAATTCATCTCTTGGGTTTTCTTTTGCAAACGTGGTGTCTTTTAAAGTGCAAATTTTCAAAATTATCCTTGACCCTGATTCGATATCAATTGCCTAAATAAAGTGCGTGTTTGGATTGAAATGTATTTTGGATATTAAAATCCATTTTCATAAAATTAACATTTTGGTAGTTATTTTTAAATGGAATTTTGGAATAAGTCATCACTTCTCCAAGAATAGCAAATATGTGATTTTTTGAAGTTTATTTATCGTTGCACATCTTTACTTGAGATGGACATTAAATTGCATTTCCACCAAAATACTTGACAATAATTATAAATATCTTTTTATAAAGTTCATATCAATTAGTACCATTTTATGATTTAGATTTTTATTCTATAAATCATTTTACGAGATCCCTTTAAGTAATGTTCTTCACATCAATAAAGTTATGCGACCAAAAAAATCCTAGAAATATTTCTACAATTTGAGTTGGTTGTCTCACAATCCGGAGTTATTTTCTATTAACACAAGCCGCCTAACTTTGTCAATTCAACTTCAATGACCATTACGGCTTATCAAGAGAAAAATGCCAAACAGCAGTAAATTGAGGGAGCTAAAGGAAAATTGTTTGCCACCGGTGAAGCTACTAATCAACGTGCTCGTAATCGTAATCACAATCGTCTATTATCACCCTAGCTCCTGGAAAGTGTTTGGGATAATTTGCTGCAAGTCATATGCTTTCACTAAACTGTGAATATGAGATCGACTACTCGACTCTGCTTCAATATTTCTCGGGTGAGCGTCGCACATACATTCGGGTCGTACTTCAACGTGCATTTTCCCATTCATCAATCATTTCAACATCAAATCTTGGAGAGAGTGTTCTACCAATAGCTTGGACATTTGTGATGATGTGACATATTAAATGAATTTTAGACGCGAGAGAAACTTTCATCTCGCATGTTAGAAATGGAAATGCTTCTTGATCCTAAGAGATTCTAAGAAAAGAGATCACAAGGTCACAACGAAGATATGGATCAACATCTACCATATATAGTATTATCCGTCCATTTGTTGAGTTTGCACTCGCCTAACAACTCTACTTTCAGGATTCCTCCGATGCAAAGACCGGGTTCGGAGTTCGAAATGTTTGCATGCGATTCTCCTACATTCCATGAATGAGTCGTGAGTGCTACGAATGCCACACATAAATAATTAAAAATAAAGAAAAAAATGGCGTGAATTTGATTGAGATGAACACTTCATAAAAACCATTATTCAAGCATTCACATATTACTGCATAATAAATCCTATAAGAGATAGTTGAAACTTCGAATGATGGAAATTTTTTCCATCCTAGAACTAAAAGGATAAAAGGTAAAACTTTTCATCTAAAACTAAAAGCCATAACTTACGATTCAAGTCAAGATGTGCATTAAAGTTTTTATAATTGGTCTATACCAAGATAGACGTAAGATTGAACATAGTCACCCAAAAAAGCAAAGATAATCTTATAAGTCCTTTTTCCCCGACACTTTCTAAGTCCAAGGAACTGGATGGCCAATACGAAATCTCACAATCTTGGGCCGAATATATCGGGAAGCCAAATCAAAATACGCTAGTTCAAATAAATTTTTGGGTCGTTTGGAGGTAACATAATGTACAAAGAATTAACTATTACACATGATTTAGAAAAACCTTGAAATGGATATCCATGAGGTTCGGTGATCATACATAATTGTGAATCCAATTTATAAATCGGTGTCTCTCGAGCGGAGCGATTCCGCTCGCCCTGCTTGACCAATATGATGATCTCACCAACCCTATCACTTGAGTCAAGAGTATTCATGATGTTTTCTTCCCGGATAATTGTTCGTATTGATGCCTGATAGATCCGATATGCAATTTTCTATCTTAGAAATGGTAAGATCTCTACTTAAGGACACATACGCTCCATGTTCCCTCTCCGCATGCCCTTTCCACAAAATCATCTATCCCACTTGCCACAAGTTCAACCGCGTTTTTAATTTCAATAACACGAGCAAAACTTGATGCATCAGGAAACTTCCTTAGACAAAGTTTCTTACAGAGGCCATTAACAATCACCGCATGCATAAGAATCAAATTCAGATAAAGAGCACAATGAAAAAATAAATGAAAATTATTGTTTAGTCAAACAACACTTATTGTGAACTGCATTGAGAGAGTATTTATTTTTCTATATCACATCAAAACATATATCAACATCGAAGAATAAACACAAACCATGATTGTAACGCAAATTTGATCATAGGGAAGTTTGTATTCGAAATAGAACATCCAAGAAATCTCAGTACATGAAATGGCATTACTTACCACCATCACCACCACGCCTTGCTAATCTTCCCTCATTCACCATATCTCCTAAACATACATTATTTTCTCGGTATATTTCAATGCTTTCATTTTATTGTGAAAAATCCACTATTTTTAGGAGTTGGAAAGAGGTCGACAACCCTGCACTCCAAAACCATCTCAATAATCTCATTAACCAATCCCCTCGCCATCTCATCATCCTCACAATCTCCGCTAACGTAAAAAGATTTCTCGAAACCAAAATATTACTAAGGATATTATAAATAGTCACGTTTAGTACATCTTCAAGTTTTACAACATCGCCATTTTTCGCTCCCAGAGATATTCCACCATCTCCGCTTGCTTCCTCATACCAGCCTTGACTCGGATTTGGAGGAAAATATGAAGTTTTTAGGCGATCCTGCGTAGAAATTTTCACTTGTCGTTTTATTCTTTCGACATTGCTAGCGAGATTGCAGTGCCTGCTCGATTTTGCAAGAAACCATGGCAAAAACCTCCCTCAAAATATTCGGTCATGAATTTTGAGAATTTCTTTGCGAATGATGTTGATGATGCAACGATGACTACTTGTCTAGTGAGACGTATGGACATGATTGACCGTAGAGATTTTAGAAAGATTGGTAAATGCAATATGGGGTTTCTTACTAATTTCGGAAATGTTTGTTAAAAATTTGCCTGGAGGCTAGGGCACAGTGGAAGATGAGTTGCTTTGAATATTGAGTTCTTGAAGAAAATAATGAAATTAGCACAACAATAACGAAAGACGACCAACAACATATTGCTTGTCCTTGTCGCGTGATGACGAAAAACAAGAAATAAAATCACATGCATAATAAGTTCAAATAAACTTAGCTTATATTTTAATTAAAGTAGAATATGAAATGAAATAAAGTCACAAATCTGGATGGAAGTTTTACTTAATTAATTAGCCTTAAATTTGAGTTTTTTCCTTAGGCAGAAAATCATTAACTCAACTAAAATCAAATAACATCAATGTTGTAATAATCGCCCAGCGACTGTCCTAAGCGCTACGTGCCACCGCCGAACCGATTTTGCCCAAAACGAAAACAAATCGTTTGTTAACTCGCCCATGCGGCCAAAAATCGGCCTAAACTTTAAAAATTTAAAACTAACATTCGAGGAAAAACCATCAAACTATGCAGATAAAACAAGGCAAGCAAAAAAGCCCAAAATTTACCTCCCCTCTTGTGGGTGCGTGACCTAATGCATAATCGACATTCATATGCCTGCTTCTAACGATCGAAAACACCCAAAACCAATAAAATTATTTAAGATCATTCACATTCAACAAAATTGTAATTTCACTAAAAACATCAAATTTTATATTCTTTTACCTCGCCAAGAATGTGTGCACTTTCGAATGCCAAAAATATCCCGACCTTCATCGCATCAAAGGTGAACAACTCAAGCTTGCAACGCCTTCCAAAGGCTCTGTTCATATCCCACAAACCTCGTTCACCTTCGCAATCAAAGTGTTTGACGCTAAACTCTTCAATATCTCCTTCTTGACACGGACGGACGTCGTGTTCCATTTCTCGGGGACTTGTTTTTACCGGGTCCGACAACGTAATCCTAATTTCAATAATTTAAATCAAAATATAACAATTAAATTTTTAAGCAATAAATGAAAGAGGATAGATAACGGAGATTACGAGATCAGTGGAGTCGGGAGAAAGCGCGAGGCGATTGAGTGTCTGTGATTATTTATGGATTCATAAATTGCAATGCGTTTGGGTATAACGGTTTGAAGATACGTTTCATCTTTGGCGAGATCGGCGGAGAGAGAGTTTGAATTAAAGCTTAGCCTTATCAAGCGGCGGAGTTTCCGTGCTTGTTCTTAAGTGAATTTTAAATTTTAGAAATTTATTATTTAAATTATAGAAAATACAATGGGGATACTGCTCCCGGCGTCCCCTCACTTCACCTCAATCTTTAGTGGGGCAAGGTGATGATCGCGGGAATGCCATAACCCTACCCAACCCGCTCCATTGCTACTCCTATATATAGGACTAGTTTAAAGTTTGAGTTTAAGCAGGACCAATTTTGTCATTCGCTAAGTTACAAGACCAATTTTACAATTTTGTCAACTTTATGATAATATCATATGTTGTTTTTTCAAAAAAAAAATCTCTTTTTGGTTAGTGACTTTAAAAGAGTGGTCTAATTTAATAGCCGGTCATGTCTTTTTTGTAGTAACTTTAAGAGAGTAGTGACAAATTATAATTTGAAATATACCGCCTTTGTTTAGTTGGTTTTCTTTGCTGTATTGGAGCTGGAAAACAAGTACTTGTTCGAAACTTAGAGACTTGTGAGAATTGAATTTGCAAAAATACTGAGTGTGCATGCGCGTTTGGATATAAATTTAAGTATCACATTAGCGAAAGATAGTATAGAAAAATATATTTCGTGGCTAAAATAAAGAATTTAACTACTGATTTTCCGCACACTATATATAAATGTTAACAACTAGCTCGGTAGGCTCTTAGATTGGCTATTCAAGATCCACGGCCAGGCAAGTCAAGAGACTTTCAGGCTCTTTGGCCCATTCAACAACGTTTCAGAGCTTCAGATTGCGTCAAGAGTTCACCAACAACAGTCAAGAGGGTCCCAGCCGACCCATTCAAGGGTCCACCAACAAAGCCCTGGAGAACCGGGAGGTCGGCCCACCAAGGTCACCCTTGTCCCCGGTCTTTCACTTAGCCCATGTAGGCAGATCGACCGTTGTAAAATTTCAAGTTGACAAAATTGCAAAATTGGTCTTGTAACTTAGGAATGACAAAATTGGTCCTCCTTAAACTCGAACTTAAAATTAGTCCTATATATAGGAGTGGCAATGGAGCGGGTTGGGCCGAGTTATGGCATTCCCGCATCTCGCCCGCTTAAAGATTGGGGGTGAATCGGGACGCCCGAGAGCGGGATATCCGCATTGTATTTTCTATAATTTAAATAATATTTTTCTAAAATTTAAAATTCACTTAAGAACCAAGCACTGGAAACGTTACAAACATTAAAAGAAAATTAAAATTATCATAATATAATATTTGTTGAAAACCAACATAATTTCATTATTTATAAAAAATCGCTCTCCTGTATATATTATAGTATTGATGGATGGTGTTCAGAAAAATCATGAACTAAAGATTTATTAACCCAACGAGATTTATTTTTATTTTCTTTTCTATTTTCAACTAAATATATCTAAAACCATGACTGATTAACTTTTGCAAATCCAATTCTTCCAAAAAATATCAATGAATTGGATGCAGATAGCGGGCCATCATAAAATAATATATGGATGAGCCCATACAAATATTTAGAGTTAGCCCATTTGTAAGAATATGGGCTAATCCATTACACACGTACTCAAATACTAAAATTACAAAATAGCTGGTTCTTCCGAAAACCATGTAATTATGGGCTATTACATTTAAAATAATGGGCCACCAAGAATCATTGCTAGTCGACTGGGAAACTCGTCACCTAGAGCTTCGCCCTTTGGATGTCATATTGGCAATGGGTCAAGCCCATTCCTTGCTGCTTGCTTAGTTTCATACAAATTTTAACTCGATTTAATTTGAACGTTTTTAATTTTTTTTTTCAATTCATTTTCACATTAACTGTTTTTTTGGGTCTTAAATTCATAGACATGTCAATGGTTGGGAATTGGAACCGTTTGGGAGGGTTATGTGTTCACAAAAAATAAAATTTTCCATATATAATTATTGCGGAAATATTTATGCTATTTTTCATATATTTTTATTAATTTTTCTGAAGTAAAATTATCAACTTTAAAATAAATAATAATAAAAAGAACACGGCCTAGGAAACACGGACACTTCTATGAGGATGATCTATCCGTATTGGATAATTTATCGAATACGACACTTTATACATAAGGTATCTAATATGATTCTTTATCCGATTTTTTTTTTTTTAAAATGGCCTGGACATACCAATATGAAAGAAACAAAGCCGCATCCATATTATTTCTTGTAAATCCACATATAGTTCTATTGCTGGTTTTTTCAACAATTTATGTAATTTTAGTTTTTTATATTTGAAAAGTTATTTTGTTTAATTGTACTTAGTACGTCTATATTTTCAATAATAAAAAATATATAATTTTATAATTATATATATATCATACCCATATTAATTAAAATTTCAAAATCTAACGTATTCTTGTTACCCGTGACCTGCATCCGTTTCGGTGCTACGAAGAAGACGACCCCATGCGGCCGGGTCTTCACTCGTGTTATTAATATTTTCTAAAATACAATTTTGATTAACATAAATGAGAAGGAAAATCTATAAACAATTAAGATATAGCCTCTTTGTAACTTATACAAATTGTAAGTAAAAATAAAACGATGATCCTCAACCAATTTCTAGACAGTTTTGGCAAAAAAAAAAAAAAAAATCAGCATTAATGGAATGTGGAGGCATGATCCAAGAAGTACTACTGTAAATAATTAAATTATAATAACTCATTTTAGGTCAACCTTGATATTTGGGAAGAATTTAACTGCATAGCTAATTAGTAACTTTGAGGTGACACAATGAAATATAATCAAATGGGATAGGATTAGAATTGTACTATATATATTATGGAGTAGCATTTCTAATTTTCTATACTAGGTATAACTTACGCTAATTTTGACAAAAGCATCTGGAAAAGAAATATTTTTTTGTTGATTGGAGTATGAAAATTGTTTTAATATGAGGTTCGGAGAGAGTGATCGGTGCGTTACTCAACGAGTAGACCTGAGTTCTAATCTAATTATCTTCTTCTCCCAGGACATGAAATTTCCTTTCTCACCTTTCAATCAATGTAGCATCCAACAATTATAGCTAAGAAGCTGATTTTGCTCCACCATAATTTTTTATTTTAATTTTATTCTTTCTTAAATATTGGGTGTAAAGAAACTGAACTGAGTCATATGCTTTAATAGTCATATTTATTTGAATTCATACTGAGTCTATGAGAATTTTGTTAATTTCGGCTTAACTTGCTTAAATTCATAAATCGAGTAATTAGAGTAATATACAAGACATGTCCTGGTTTTTTTTAACCAAAACCTCATAACTTAATTAATTTAACTTATGAAAAATTGAGTCATTAAAATTCTTTATCCCAAATACGCACCGTTTTCATCCCTAATAAAGAACCCATAACTTATTTTTTGGGATAAGAATTCATGTCATCTAATGTGGACAGTAATTTTAATATGGCTATAATCTTTCTTTCTTTTTTTTTGAGGTGTTTTATGTCTATAATTAATCTAAACATGAGGTAATTTGAACCCTAATTGAGATTGGGAATTAATCACATCCTCCGAAAAAAAAAAATTCTAGAAATAGAAAGAATAAAAAACTACATTTTTTTTTATCAAACGGTAGAATTTTTATATCACTCAATTGTCAACAAATACATCGAAGGCTAGCCTACGACCTCTTGGTAATGAGCAACATCCAAGAAAAGTCAAGAGAAGCCATAACATCATATGGCTTAAAAAAAACGAAAAAACACATCTAAAAAAAAAAAGAACATCTGGTGAACAAACACTGCTGATGAAATAGTCTATATGGCAAGAATATACAACAAATCGATAATAGCCCAATTCATCGCTTATCGATCGCAAGAAACCACCCAGATAGACAAAAACAGACTCCACTAGATCAAGAAGATCTCTAGAGACATCCAGCAAAAACATCAAAAAAAAAAGCAGATCGAAACAAACAAAACAAAAAAAGAACCAAGGGACATCATTCCTTTTACACCAGACCAGCAGCCCCTTTTCCTTTGCTCTTAAATTCAAGCCATTCAGACACCGCACCTTTAACAATCGATTCTTCCGACATCCAACAGTTTTGAAATACCCACAAATTACGGGTTTTCCACATCCACCAAAGTAAATATGTAGTAAGTTGGATTCTGTCTTCAGTAATCTCATTGTGTCCCATCTTACACACATTACTCCACCAAAAAGCGAAGGAATCAGAAAACTCAGCTAAGCCATCCCAATGCACAGGAGCAAGCTTCCAAATATGTTGAGCTCTCCTACAATGAAAGAAAATATGCTCACATGTTTCCTCAGCTTCCCCACAACTTTGACAGATCGTATCCACCACCACACCTTTCTTAGCAACATTACAATTTGAAGGCAAAATATCAGAGAAACATTTCCAAAGGAAGTGTTTAATTTTCCCTTTAATAGGCAGCCTCCGACTTCTATTTCTAACCTTGACCATCCGATTCGATGATTACTACTCTCAAAGAAAGTCGAGATTCTTCACTTTGTCACCATAAGACTAGCATAGAGGATTTCACAGAGAAAATCCCTTTCATTTCCAAGTGCCACACAAGCTTATCTCTCTTGCCAACTTGCAAACTCTTAATTCCCAGAATATTCATGCGGTCCAAGTATTGAACGTTTTTTCCACAAGCTCAACATTCCAAAGACTCCCCATTATCTTCAATCAAATCACTAACCCAAAAAGGCTCGAGAATCATAAGGTAACAGAATAACGGGCTTGAAATTCACTGCATTAGGGATCCAAGGTGCATCCCAAATTTTTATAGACCTTCCATCCCCCACTTCATATCTCAAACCCTTCAAAAGAAAGGTCTCACAGAGAGCCAACTCCTCTATAACCAAGAGCAATTGGCTAGCTCCACATGAAACACACTTTAGAAGGTCTGGAAAGTACCTAGCTTTTAGAACTTTACTAACCAAAAGATTTGGATTAGTGATAATTCTCCAAAGTCGCTTAGAGATGAGAGCTTCATTAAATTTTTGCAAGTCACAAAACCCAAGCCCTCCCATCATCTTTAGAACACGTTATTCTTTCCCAGATTTCCAATGAATTTTTCTCACGAAAGATCGGTTGAGCCCCACCAAAATTTAGAGATCATCCTCGACAAATATCATTACACACACCAACCGGCAAAACTTAAAACATGACATAACATAAACCTAAGGGCCACCAATGTATTTAATAAGCACTTCTTTCCCCTTTCCTGAGAGACAAAACTTATTTTTCCAATTACAAATCCTATTTTTCATCGATCCACAACATACCTAAAAACTTCAATTTTTGACCTCCCAATTACCATCGGCAGGCCAAGATATCTACATGAGTTAAATTTGGATACCATTAAGAACATGACAAATCAAAGTTTTGTTAACCTCGGAAGTATTCTTGCAAAAGAATATGGAAGATTTTTCCAAATTAACTTTCCTCGCCTGAGAGAACATCCGATATTTATCAAGAACATCAAGAATAACATTGGCCTGCTCACCACTAGATTCACAGAAAATAAGAGAATCATCAGCAAACAGTAAATGAGAAATGAGAGGACCATTTTTAGAAATCCTAAGCCCTTTAAATTTCCTACACAACAGCTTATTTCTGATAAGAGTTGAAAAGAGCTCTGAAACAATGAGAAACAAGTAAGGAGATATGGCGTCACCTTGTGTTAGACCTCTGAAGGAATAACATAGCCACAAACCCTCCCATTAATATTGAAGGAAAATGAAGAAGAGGAGACACAACACATAATCCACTGAATAAAAATAGAGTTAAAACCCATTTTGACTAAAATAGCTCTCAAACACTCTCACTCGACTCTATCATACGCTTTAGTCATATCAAGTTTAATAGTCATATAACTCTTGGTCCCGGACACTATGCCTATTAAGGAAATGAAGAGCTTCATGAGCAATCACAACATTATCAAGAATCTCTATTGGGAATGAATGCGGATCGGTTATCACAGATGCAAACATGCAAACACGCTTTTAATCATTGGCCAAGATTTTGGGAATGATTTTGTAAGCAACATTGCACAAGCTTATAGGTCCAAGTGAGACATAGAGGTGGGATTCAAACCTTTAGGAATAAGGGTAACCAAGGTATGATTGATGCTTTTAAGAATTTTCCTGACTTAAAGAAATCACACACAACCAAGCAAAGATCGATTTAATGACACTCCAAAATTTCCGAAAGAAAGAGGGGACATACCATCGCCCCGGCTTTATTTGATTCATGCTAAAGAGGCGACTTTGATCTCCTCCTCTTCCACAAAGCACCAGCTTGATTCATGGTTGCGATTATTGAGAGAGGTATTCCATCCAAAGATTTGTTCGCTTCCCAAGGACCCTTCAGACCTAAACAAGTTTTGATAAAAGCTTGTGACTTCCTTGTCAATATCACCCTCAGAAACACATAAGTTAAGATCCTGTCCAATGAGCTTCACAATATTATTGCTCTTTCTTCTCTGGAGAGTGTATGCATGGAAGAATTTAGAGTTTTTATCTCCTTCTCTGAGCCATTGGACTCTAGATTTTTGCCTCCAAAAGATCTCATCTTGTTCATACTCCTTATCCAATTGACTTTTAATGATCCCCCACCTATTCCAATCCCTATGACCCCTTGTAATCTTAAATCCTCCAACACTAACTTAAGCTCCTTGATTCTAGCGAGAATGCCCAATGGTCACTTTCTTGTTCCACTCCAAAATGGGTCCCGTGATCTTCTTATTTTAGCTTGCAATTTAAACACGAGGTACCCGGTTTGAGGAAAGAGCCAAGCATTATCAATGGTCTCCTTGAAGCCCTCTTGCGATCCAACGCTTATCAAAAAGAACCTTTTTTTGAACCTCGTTGGCAACCTAGAAGAGTCTAAACACGTAAAAACATGATCCAAGAGCTTTTAAATTCGGAAAAACCACACCGATGGAAAATTCACTTGCACAAAGGAGCCAAAAATATGTCAAGTTTTTCTTCTACAAAGCCTTTCCCATCTCGATTATTGGCCCAAGTAAAATCATGTCCGAACATTTTAATCTCTTGCATACCTAAATTTGAAATAAATTCATTGAAGCAATTAAAGCTATTATCGATCTTTTTCTCGCCTTCCTTCTCTCCCCATGTCGCGATATCATTGAAATCCCCCCTATAGTCCATTGGTAACCCCATTTTCCTTTAGCCCTCTTCAAGAAGTTCCACCGCTCGCCTCTCAAACGGATCATTACTCGCGTACACAAAGATAGCCCATCCCTTGTTAGACCCATCCTTCAAAGAGAACTCCACCTCAATACGTAACTTGTTAGATAAAATTTGAAGAACCAAGACATTCTCATTCCATCCCATAAGTAACCCTCCACTTTTGCCAACAGGATCCACACAATACCATCTATCTTCCAAACCCAATTTCCTACACACCGTACTAACAAATGCCACATTCTTTTTGTTTCACAGAGAAAGATCAACTCCGGGTGGAGGAATTTCCAAGATTTCTTCAATCGGGAATTGTAGAGGCCCACCTGACCTCTACAATTCCACGCACATACTCTCATTGGTGACTTTGGGGCCATTAGGGCTGGCTTCCTCCACCATATGTTCATCACAAACCTTGCTTTTCAACTTTTTGCCCTGTTTCTTTTCATTTTTGTCACCATCCTCCAAACAGTTATCCATCCCATTATTCACTAATTTCCTTTTTTGACCCTTGGTCATTTTCTCAATTTCCTAGCCATTTAGGGGAGCCGCATTTTCCTTCTCACCAATTTTCATTTTTTTCCAAGTTTTGCCACTCTTCTTCAATGGAGAAGAGTTGATTTTCAGAGCTTTGGCTTTCGAAAGAGAGACATCAACCAAAGGCTTTCTAGACTGATCAAATTTTATTGGGACATTGATCAGTTCTATAGCCTCAGATGTATCCATGTCAACAGAAGGCTGATCACAGGGGCTAAAGCAAAATGGGGTTAGATTGGAGAGGCAAAGAAGAATAGGGGTTAGGGCTAATTTTACTAGGAAGAACAGGGGTTAATTTGTTTAAGGTTAGAGGCTCAGATTCACTAGGAAAAAAATTCACAGAAGAAGAAGGACCAGCACTATCTGCACCTTTCTTCCTAGATGCAGATTGCAAAGAAATAGTTTGGGGGACCCCAGGGAGGGTAGGCTCAGACAACAACTGGGTGGGGTTGGGGGAGGGAGATTTAATGCATGGCTTAACAGAAACAAGAGGATTAACCATTGCCAAACCATTATGGGGTGGACACGAAGAAGTAATGGGAGAACTTAGGGACTCAGAGGGTAAAACAGGGTTACCAGTTTGCTGGGAATTTTTTGGAACTCTTAAGCTTGGGTTAAACTCTTCTGCTCTTATCCACTCACCAAATTGCCCTTCTTTTAAAGTTTTATTATTGATGTCTTTCATCCTATTATCACAAAATTTGTCACTATGCCCAATCATCCCACAATAGAAACACACACTGCTGATTTTTTCATATTTAAAATTAACCCAAGTTTCAATATCTCCCAGCTTAATTTTCACTCCTCTAAGAAGGGGTTTGCTGAGGTCAATAGTCACCAGCAACTTCAAGTGTCTTCCATTAAGACTTCCGCTTTCAGGGATGTTCACATTTTTTACTTCAATGAAAGCTCTCCCAATCTTTAGTCCAACCTCAGAACACAGCCAGTGATTCGGTATGTTCCAGGCCTGAACCCAAAAATCAATCTTCAAGAAAGTCTCACTTTCAGTGTTCAAACCTTCCACCCACTCTCTCAAAATGATGTACTAATTATCGAAAGTCCAGTTTCTGTTGATTAACACTTTCTCTTTATCATGGCTCGTAGCAAAAACAAACTGAAAGAAATTGAAACCCATTTCCCTGATAGAAAAGGGATCTTTAACAGGCCAAATATGCGCAAGTGTTTTTTGGAGCCCCGAAAAGTTGGCTTTTTTAACTCCGAAAATTTTTCCGAAGAGGCTTCTTTCACATTCTTCCAAACTATTGGTAACATCTCCAGATTCCAAGACAATAACAGTATTTTCTCTATCCGAAAGATCGAACCTGCTGAGCTTTTCCTCTAAATCGTCTGCCATAGGAATACCCTCTCAAAACCACTACCACAACCTCAGAGCTGGTGGAACCTGAAAAAGAATCAAAGATCAAAGCAACAAAAAGACAAGAAAAACAGGGCCAGCAGAACAAGACAAGGAAAAGACACACACAAACAACAAGACACACTAACAACCTAATACAGGACAGAAGACCAGCGAATACAGGCTAATCAATGACCAGGATAAATGCAACTCCTATAGGGACACAACATTAATGGCCATTAAACCAATCCTTATTAGTGGTTCTATTTCTAATTGTAGCTATTCATCCAATTTTCTTATTTGTGGGTTATATAAATACTAATGACTTTTTTTTTTTTTTTTTTTGCGTTTTGTACCTCGTGTAATCTTTCAAGTTGGTTTTCAAATATGAGATGAGTGATTGTATATGCATCTCCGATTTAGGCTTCTAAATATTTCACCTCAAAGACCAGTTAAAAATTTGGAAAAATATTTCCTCAAAAAAAAAAAAATTTGGAAAAATAGTTAGAGTTTCCATGGGAACAAGACCTTTGAGTATGGTTGCTTGACGTCTCGTTTCTGAGAAAAAAATTTAATCCTCATAGCCCATAGGCCCTTCTATTTTACTTCACAATTTGCACTTTTTTTTTGGTCATCATTTAATGGTTATTGTAATAATGTTTTTCTATTTTCCCATTGTTTATTGATCATGTGTCTCCTAAATTTCTTTTCCATGTTTAGTTTGAATTACTTTTTAATTCCCACTATCTTATACATTTTTGAGTTCCACTCTTCTTTTTTCTAGCTTTCTTTAAAGTAGTGGGAGTGATAAATAGGATTTTTTTCAACTTATTTTCTTTTTCTATCGCTTAGAAAATTAAACACTAAATTCTCCATAAAAAAGTGTATCCTTACAAAATATATATTAAATATATTAAGAAAATAGGCGCGGCAGGACTGGACAGAAGTGATATCCAGACCAGCCCCATCCTATTACGAGTCACGAGCGGGGTGACCCAAGCGAGGCGGGTACCCGCGGGTCGAGGCAAAATTATCATCCCTAGACAAAACTACGTGCAAGAAATTAACTATGCATTCACATCACTGAATATGTTTTCTCTACTCCAATTAATATTCCATTTTTATTGCAATAGTATTATACACGCTAAACGTATTTCAATTACAACAAAGAATTAATCCAAATTGCATGGTCTATAAATTGTCACAAATTGTACCCTATAGCTCCCATTAACTAAAATCAAGTTTAATTAACACTACTTTTGTTTTACAGGTGCAATACTAACAAGCCAATATGATCATGCTAGTTTGGCTACTTAATTATTCTACCCTTTTCCCTATACTTCTTCCTCAACCATTTTCTATTCGGCTTCAAAATCTACCACCAGGCCCCAACATATTTCAAATTTTCCGAAAATTTCCCCTCATGGCAAACAAGCCACATGTCGCTTTCAACGACCTAGCTAAAATATACGGCCCTCTAATGTCGTTACGCCTCGGCGGCCATCTCCAGTTGCTGCTAAGGAAATATTTAAAACCAACAATCGAATATTTTCAGGCCGGTTTTTACCGTCCGTTTATCATAACGTCCTGGGTGTAACGTGTGCGTCTCTAGTGATGGCGACAGAATGCAACGATATGTGGAAATTCCTACGTAACCTCGGTCATAGTTATATATTTTCGTCTAAGGCGATAGAGTCAGGGGCCGGGATAAGGGCGAAAAAGGTTACGGAGATGGTGAGATTTTTACGGGCTAATTGTAAGGATGGCAATGTCGTGAATATAGAAGATTTGGTGTACACGACATTTACGAATATCATTAGTAATGTTTTGATCTCGAGAGATTTGTTTGGTGAGGGTGAGAGTTATGAGAAGGTGATTGGGTTTCTGAATATGGTGATTGAGAAGGTTATTAGTGTTAATTTGAGTGATGTGTTTCCAGTTTTCAAAAGGGTTGATTTTTGGAGTCAAGGGAAAGGTATGGGTATCTATAGGGAGATACAAATGATTTGGGATGATATTATCAAGGAAAGAAGAGGTGGAGATGATGCAATAAACCCGACAACACCACAAGATTTCTTTGATATTGTTTTGACACGACATGGATTTCCTGATGATCAGATTAGCATTCTGTTAACGGTTTGATTAATTACATGATCTCCTGCTCAAACAGTTATGATATTAAGCTCATTTCTATCCTACATGGCTAAATTACAATTCTAGTAACCACGATTTCAGTCATTTGGTTGCTAGAAAGTGAAAAATTTGCCAAAAAAATCACAAGTGTCTACATGCCTGACCATATCCGTTGTTGTGGAAGCCAATTTTATTTATATGGACATCCTCAAATGAGTTTGCCCAATCTACATACCAACTCATTTCAGTATGTTTACTTAAGTAAATTGCTCTTCATGTCAATGGGTTTGGCCAAAAATACTGACACATCAAACATTTCCAACAACTTTTAAATTTTCAGCGTATGATTGAAATCGAGAGTTCTTTAAATTAAACTTATGAGACATTTTCGTAAATTATGATTTATGAGGATCATTATTGCCAACCCCTATAACTATACAACTATAGGTAGAATTGTTCAAATGGACCAACTCGTCAGGCCAAATAGTAACTGCACCACTATTTTTGTAGCCCAACCCAAATATCCCATGAAAAATAACTAAAATGGTTGGGCGACCGTGTGTCAGGCAGTGTTTTTCATACCAAATTGGTCTGGTTCATTCCGGCATCTAAAATCTTTGCCTAGGTCATCCTATTCATTGGGCCAGTTTGATTTTCACAGCTCTAATTACAAAAACTAATAGTGATTGGCTCACTAGTTTTGTAGTCCAACCCAACCTATCCCATGAAAAAAAGACAACTAAAATGGCTGGATGACCGGGTTGGGCTAGTGTTTTCATACCAAATGGGTCCTGGTTCACTCAAGCCTCTAAATCCCTACCCACCCAAATTTGATTTTGACAAATTTCTCTAATTACAGACTAAAAATGCACTTTTTAGTCTATCCTAGCTAGATAGACAAACAAGCACTACTCTCAGGCTTTACCACTAACTCTGACTTGTCTAATTTTGTTAAACTTAATGCATCCTTCCTTACAATATTAATCGTAGAATGCAAAAATTCCTGAAAATTCATTCTTGTGTACTACATATGCATGAGTTGTTAATTGCTAGCACGAAATCTACCATTATAACAGTAGTGCATGTGGCTCATGCCAGAACTCATCAAAAATCAAGAAATTCTTCACAAAGTTGACGAAGATATTGCATACAAGGCAGTCGAAGAAAATGATCATACTTTAATAAACGAATCACTTTTATCCGAGTGCCAATATTTCCGGGCCTGTATAAAGGAAACATTAAGACTTCACATTCCAGGCCCGCCTTATTTTGCCAGTCAATGAAGACATGTAAAGTGAATAATTTCACAATCCCAAAAGACAACATTGTTTTGGTGAATGCCTGGGCAATCCAAACAGACCCTAGTAATTGGGAAAATGCCACAAGCTTTAAACTCGATAGATTTATCAATTCAAAAACTGATTTCAAAGGGGCACATTTCGATTTTATACCTTTTGGGGCTGGACAGAGAATGTGCCCTGGATCATCAGGCGAGCTGGGGGCCAACCTCCGGCCCTGGCCCCCATTTTTAAAAAAAAAAATTTATAGGTAAATTTTTTTTAGAATTTTTTTTTATTTAATATTTACATGGTATTTTTTTGAAGTTTTTATCTGGCACACCCCAATTTCGTGTATCGGCCCACCCCCATTTATTTCCTGGCTACGCCATTGCCCTGGATCAAATGCGGTTGTTAAAGGCGTGCAATTGGTGGTGGCTTATTTAGTGCATTATTTGGTTTGGAGTTTACCCAATGGAGAATATTTTAGTAAATTGGATTTAAGTGACAGGTTTGGGACAACGTTGAAGAAGGATAAACCTTTATGTTTGATTCCAAGGCTTAGGGAAAAATATGTTGCTGGATAATTTATTCATATATTTACAGTAAGCGCGTGGTTAATTAATTTCAAGTTTGGGGAATTGTAACAAGTTGCTGGATTGTTAATTTCACAATAAAATTATGAATTTGAACGCATTTATATATAAAGATAATGTGTATTTTCTTAATTTGTAATCTGAGTATATGGATGAATTAATTGTATCTTCGGCTTTATGAATGAAACTTCAATAGGCTCTCCAAATTATATGAATTATTTTTTCTGTTAATCAGTGAATAGTTTGCCATTGTGAAAACCTTAATTTGAAGTTTTTGATTTTAAAATTCGGATAATTATGTTTATACTCAATGAATTTAGTCATATTACAAAATATAACTAATACTTGATAATTTTATAGATGATTATTTGTTTTTGAAGTGCTAAAACATCACATGATTGAAACTAATTATTTTTGACTAAACGGATTATTAAATAACTAAGTTGTTTTAATTAATTAAATAATCACATTATAATTGAACTATCTATCATCTAATTGAACTATTTTTCTTTTTCTTTTTACCGAGAAGTAGTTTTTGTCTTTTTGACCGTTTAAAAACATAATCATTAGTAATGAAGAATCACCCATATGATACAAGTGAAGCCCTACAGAATAAAGCTCAAATCATTCAGTATGAATCCAATGAAACATATATCAACCATGCACCCAGCTGAAGAAGTATATCTTTCGGGAGATATACGTAGTTAAATTCTGAAATTTTTGAATTAGCAAAAATTTGATTGAGATAGCAATCAAATGTATGTATGAACTATTTATTATTTAATTATTTATTTATTATTTAATTATTTTACTGTTAAAACTATTTATCTATCGGTAAATTAATTATATATTTTTATATATTTTTTTTTATTTTTACCGATTGAATATTGATCAGTCGATAAATTTATTTTATATATTTTTGATATTTTTAATTTTTATGTCCTTTAATATATAACATATTATGATTTTCAAACTATATACTATATAATATAAAATTTGATATATACAGTGCATAATATAATTTAATACATATATTATATAATATAATCTTTATTTTATAAAATATATTATATATGCATATAATATATTTTTATACAATTTTAATATATATATATATATATGAATATATATAAAACAAATCAAAAGTTGTAATAAGAATCAACTTAGCTTAGTGACAAATTGTCTCTTCCACACATAACAAACGTGATTCAAATGGCAAAAAAACAAGATTTTCTACGATATTGTCACTTGATCCATGGATATGACATCAATATTGTCTCGCCACAATAATCGGTGATCACAAATTTGGAATGTAATCGGGATGAAGTTGAGATTCAATGTTATTCTTTGAATCTCCCGAAAGATATACATTGTCAATCATTTGCTCCAAAAGTCAACCCATTTCAAAATCGGAAACACATCCGTCACCAAACGTAGTCCCTCCCTCAACCAAATTGTTTATAAATCTCAAAGACCTTTCCATCAATTTCACCTTCCCCACCAAAGACCAAACACGTTTTTCAAACCAAAACATTGTTGATTATATTTATAAAAGTCGCGACACGACATCTTCAAGTTTGACCGATTTTCCCGCCTTATTAATCCATAGGAATTCCACCATATCCATCACCTTTTTCGCCTTATCCCTACGCCGACTCGACATCCTTAGTTTGAAAAGACACTCGCTTTTGGCCGATCCCACATAGGAATTTCCGTGATATCGCTGCATTCTCTCGCCGTGATCGATGAGATCTTCTATTCCAAAATCGTGTTTCATCTCATACTCCAACCGTGGGATGATTGACACGTGTATTACACTTACCATGTTAATTTTCAAGCATAAATCAAGCAGAATTGTAGGTTCTAACATGGTAAAGTGTAATACACGTGTCAATCATCCACACGGTTGAATATGAGATGAAACATGGTTCGGGAATAGAAGATCCCATCCACATGACCGATGCCTGTGTTACCCCGCACGTTGTAATATACCGATGGCAATAATCATCAAACGTTATGTAATTCGTATGAACAATTAATTTCCTTTAAATATTTTATAGAATGACTCAATTATTTAATATATTTGTTTTAAGAATTTGTAGATGTGTTGGGGAAAATTATTTTTCACGATGTCACTTTAAGATGATGTTTGTTGTACCAAATGTTATTATGAGAAAATATATAACACTTGTTTAATTAAGCGCTACAAATTATTATTTTAGATAACACTTTAGATAACGTTTGTTGTACGAAGTGTTATCTATAATATGTAAATCAATTTTCTAAAATAGAATAAGTGCGACTCATACATGCGCTCATCAAAAGAGACAATGGACGAAAACAAAAACAAGTTTTTCAATTGCACCAAAGACTTCAATAAAACTCGAAACTATATATGAAATTCTTCAAGAACACGAACTCGAATTTAGATAAAAGGGTACATATTCTCATCTCGCTTAGATATCAATATCTAGAGCCATTCCTTATAAACTCTCAAATATCAAACACTTTTGAAGGAGCTTATAAACTTTCAAATATCTTATAACATGCTTTGAAAAAAATTAAAACCATCTTATTCTTTGTAAACATTGTATAGAGTCGCTTCTCTTTGTTATTATACATGTATCTCATTAATGTCACGTAGTACAACTCATAGCCCGTATAAACTTTCATTTTGTAAAAAAGGAAAACATTGAATAATTGTCAATTCAAGGGTTGGGAATCCCGCCAAATTCTCTACCTTAAGGGTGTTTTACAACTAACAACCTAAACTTTGCAGGGTTTTTCTACTTTACAACCTCCAACCAATTGGAATTAGAATATTACCTCGAATATCCATCCATGGAATATTCCAAGTATATTCTTGAAATATTCCAATTTCTTGGTTAAGTTTGCAAATGAAAAATATGCAAAGTTTAGGTTGTTGGTTGAAGAAAAATATAATTTAGGTTGGAAAGTGAAAAAATGGTCAAAGTTCGATTGTAAACAAATATTTCCTCTTGATCTTATATGTCCGAGACACGTAAACACGTATTAGAGAGTGTTTAGTTGAGTTTATAAGTTATTTAGAGGTGTTAGGTAGTTGTTTTGGAAAAAAAATCTTATTATATCCCAATTTCTTTTTAGAAAATATGAGATCCCGACATATATTTAAAACAAAATAATCGCTATTATTAATATATTAGAAGTGTCACCATCTTATTTTATCAAAACACTTAAATCAATTTTCAAAATAATATACAACATCTTATAACATTTTATATCATCTTATATCATTTTATATCATCTTATTATAATTCGCTCACTTTTGC
Organism: Rehmannia glutinosa; assembly: GCA_016081115.2. Classification (NCBI taxonomy): domain Eukaryota; kingdom Viridiplantae; phylum Streptophyta; class Magnoliopsida; order Lamiales; family Orobanchaceae; genus Rehmannia; species Rehmannia glutinosa. The sequence goes on along the minus strand of JABTTQ020002410.1, from coordinate 406,805 downwards.
AAAAGATTTCTAAAAGCCTCATTTTTGTGATATCAGGAGCTATTAATTGTTGGCACGAATTCAACCACCATAACAAAGAAAGGTGGCAATAGATGAGGGAAACTAGTCGAATGAATCACTTTTATCCGAGTGTCAATTTTTCCAGCCCGTATAAAGGAAACATTGAGACTCCACATTCCAGGTCCATTCGCGGTGCCCCATCGTGCAACCGAGACTTGCATAGTCACAACATTTCCATTTCTAACACGCAGATGAAAGTTTCTCTCGTGTCTAAAATTCATTTAATATGTCACAAAGATCACAAATGTCCAAGCTATTGGTAGGACACTCTCTCCAGATTTGATGTTGAAATGATTAATGAATGGGAAAATGCACGCGTTGAAGTACGACCAAATGTATATGCGACGCTTCACCTACGTAAATATGGGAAGTAGAGTCGAGTGTCGATCTCATATTCCCGTGTTTAGTGAAAGCATAAGGACATGAGAGCAAATTATCTTGAACACTTTCCGGAGCCGGACCGGTGATAATAGATGATTATAATTCTAATTACGAGCACGTTGATTAGTTGCGAGCTTCACCAATGGCAAAAATTTTCCTTTAGGTCCTTGAATTTTCTTTGTTTGGCATTTTCTCTTAATAAGTCGTAAGGCTAACGAGTTGAATTGACAAAGTAAGGCGACTTGTGTTTAGTAGAAGATAACTCGGATTATGAGACAACCAACTCAAATTGTAGAAATATTTCTCGGGATTATTATTTTTAGGTCATGCACTTTATTGATGTGAAGAACATCACTTAAAGGGAGTTGTAATCTCTCATCAATAGAGAAAGCCCATCTGATAATACAATCATGTATGAGAAAGACTTTGTGCATGATTGAGAAAATTTATGGAATAAGAGTCTAAGTCATGAAATGGGACTAATTCAATATAAACTTTATAAAAAGGTATTTATAAGTATTGTCAAGTCTTTTAATGTAAATGCAATTTAATGTCCATCTCGCAATATGCAATAAATAAACTTCAAATAATCACATATTTGTTATTCTTGGAGAAGTGACTTATTCCAAAATCCATTTAAAAATAACTACCAAAATGTTAATTTTATAAAAATGGATTTTAATATCTGAAAATACATTTCAATCAAAACACGCTCTTTATTTAGATGAATTAATATCGAATCCAGATCCAATGATAATTTTGGAAATTTGCACTCTAAAAGACACCACGCTTGCCAAAAAAACCAAGAACGTGAATTTATTGAAAACCCTCATAGCTCAGCCTACCATTTTATGCAATTCTCCATTTAGTGGCACATCCCTATATATTTCCGCCGTCCTCTGTCGTATTGCTCATCCGTTTACGCCGCTTCTTTTCTTTTTGCAATGGGAGACTCGCCACCACCAAAGAAATTGCCTAATTCAAACTCCTCTCTTCCAGATCACGCTAAAGACCAAACGTATCTTCAATGTTATACCCAAATGTACACTCAATCGCCTTGCACTTTCTCCCGACCCAATCATGTAACCTCCGTTACCTACCCTCTTTCATTTATTGCTTAATAATTTTATTGTTATATTTTGATTAAATTCTTGAAATTAGATTATTTTTCCGCATTTTAAAAAGAGAAGTCCGTCCAAAAATAGAACACGACGCCGCTCGATGTCGCGAAGGAAATATCGAAGAGTTTAAGGCCAAACGCTTTGATGATGATATATGCTTTGATGTGATATAAAAAAATAAATACTCTCTCACCAGCTCAAAATAAGTGTCGTTTTGATCGATCAATAATTTTCACATATCAAAAATAATTTTCATAAATACTCCTCAATTATCATATGAAAACAATGATTCAAACAATGATTTTATTTCTTGTTTTCAACATCGCTACGACAAGGACAAACAATATGTTGTTGGTCGTGTCGTTATTGTTGTGCTAATTTTCATTATTTTCTTCAAGAACTCAATATTCAGAGCAACTCATCTTCCACCAGGTCTTAGCCCATGACAAAGTTTAACAAATATTTCCGAATTTAGTAAGAAACACCATATTGCATTTACCAATCTTTCTAAAATCTAGGGTCCGATCATGTCCATACGTCTCGGTGGACAAGTTGTCATTGCATCATTCGCCAAAAAAATTCTCAAAACTCACGACCGTATATTTTCAGGCAGATTTTTGCCAATGATTTACTACAAAATCCCAGGGGCACAATAGTTCTCGCTAGCGATGTCGAAAGAATGTAACGACACGTGGAAATTTCTACGCGGGATAAGCCAAAACTTTATATTTTCGTCCAAATCGGTTGATACGAAGGTCGGTATGAGAAAGACAAGGCGCAGAGATGGTGGAATATCTCGCAGAGAAAATGGCGAGGTTGTAAAACTTGAAGATGTACTAAGCGACTATTTATAACAACCTTAGTGACATTTTGGTTTCGAGAAACCTTTTTTATGTTAATGGAGATTGTGAGGATGGCGAAAGGGTGAGGGGATTGGTTAATGAGATTATTGAGATGGTTTCAGGTTTAGGGTTGTCTGACGTATTTCCATCCCTAAAATAATAGATTTTCGTAGAAAAGTGAAAGCGTTGGAAATATATCAAAAAATGATGTATGTATGGGTGATATGGTTAAAGAGAGAAGATTAGCATGATGTGTTGGTGATGGTGATCATAATTCCATTTCAGGTGCTCGAGATTTCCTGGATGTTCTGTTCGAATACGAACTTCCCGATGATCAAATTTGCATTACAATCATGGTTTGTGTTTTTTCTTTGATGTTGATATATGCTTAGATGTGATATAGAAAAATAAATACTTTCTCAATGCAGTTCACAATAAGTGTCATTTTGACTGATCAATAATTTTCATTTATTTCCTTTCATTGTGCTCTTATACTGAATTGGATTCTTATGTAGTGATTGTTAATGACCTCTATAAGAAACTTTGTCTAAGGAAGTTTCCTGAAGAATCAAGTTTTGCTCGTGTTATTGAAATTAAAAACACGGTTGAACCTGTGGCAAGTGGGATGGATGATTTTGTGGAAAGGGCTTGTATGGAGAGAGAACATAGAGCGTATGCGTCCTTAAGTAGAGATCTTACCATTTCTAAGATAGAAAATTGCATATCAGATGCTATCTGTGCATCCAGTACGAACAATTATCTAGAAGAAAGCATCATGAATACTCTTTACCCAAGTGATAGGGTTGGTAATAGATCATCATATTGGTCAAGCAAGGGCGAAAGGAATCCTTCTGCTCCAGATACACTGATTTATAAATTGCCTTCACAATTATGTCTGATCACTGAACTTCATGTGCATCTATTTCAAGGTTGTTCTAAACCATGTGTAACAGTTAATTCTTTGTACATTACATTACCTCCAAACTTACCCCAAAAATTTCTTTGAACCAAAGATATTTGTAGTTTGGCTTCCCGATATATTCACCAAGGTGAGATTTCGTGATTGGCCATCCCAAGGTTCCATTGACTTAGAAAGTGATGAAAGAGACGACTTCGACGCTCAACATTTTTCTCGATGACGAGTTCATATGGACATATATTTCCCTGCACTTCCAATGGTTCGTGTGACTTCCTTGGACATGCTCTAAGTATTCTCAGTATGAAATTGTCATGAAAAAGGACTTATATGATTATACTCGCTTTTTGGGTGACTATTTTCAATCTTGCATCTATCTTGGTATAGACCAATTATAAAAACTTTAATGCACATCTTCAACTTGATATGTATGTTATGGCTTTTAGTTTTAGATGAAAAAGCTTTACCTTTTATCGTTTAGTTTTATGATGGAAAAAATTTCCATCATTGGAAGTTTTCAACTATCTGCTTATAGGATTTATTGTCTGGTAATATGTGAAAGCTTGAATAATATTTTTTATGATGTGTTCATCTCAATCAAATCCACGCCATTTTTTCTTCTCCATTTTTAATTATTTATGTGTGACATTCGTAGCACTCACCTGACTCATTCATGGAATGTAGGAGAATCGCTTGCAAACGTTTTAGTTTCCTAAACCTGTTCTTTGCATCGGAGGAATACTATATATGGTATGTTGTTGCCTATGGTTTACTAAAAAGTCCAAGGGACACAACAGATCTCTTGGCCCGATGTCGAAGGAATGCAATGACACGCTGAAATTTCTCACGCGGTATAAGCCAAAACTTCATATTTTCGTCCAAATCGTTGATTGAAGGCGGAATGGCGAGGAAGGCCAGGCGGAGAGATAGTGGAATATCTGCAGAGCGAGAAATGGCGAGTTGTAAAACTTGAAGATGTATTGAACGCGACTATTATAACATCTAGTGACATTTTGGTTTTGAGAAACCTTTTTTACGTTAGCAGAGATTGTGAGGATGACGAGAGGGTGAGGGGATTGGATAATTAGATTATTGAGATGGTTTCGGGTCTAGGGTTGTGTGATCTATTTCTATCCCTAAAATAAATTTTTAATGTCACAAATTTGATATTTAAAAGAGATCGAAATATTAATTATAAAACCAAAAAGAAAACTCAAATTTTTCTTTTTGGTTTTTATAATTAGTATTTTCGATCTCTTTTAAATATCAAATTTGTGACATTAAAAATTTATTTTAGGGATAGAAATAGATCACACAACCCTAGACCCAAAACCATCTCAATAATCTCATTATCCAATCCCCTCACCCTCCCGTCATCCTCACAATCTCTGCTAACGTAAAAAAGGTTTCTCAAAACCAAAATGTCACTAAGGATGTTATAATAGTCGCGTTCAATACATCTTCAAGTTTTACAACCTCGCCATTTCTGCTCTGCAGATATTCCACCATCTCCTTCGCCTTGGCCTTCCTCGTACCGGCCTTCGAATCAACTGATTTGGACGAAAATATGAAGTTTTGGCTTATACCGCATAGAAATTTCAACGTGTCATTGCATTCCTTCGACATCACTGGCGAGGACTGTTGTGTCCCTTGGACTTTTTAGTAAACCATAGGCAAATACCTGCCTGAAAATATTCGGTCGTGAGTTTTGAGAATTTCTTTGGTAAATGAGTATACCATATATAGTAAACCATAGGCAACAACATACCATATATAGTATTCCTCCGATGCAAAGAACAGGTTTAGGAAGCTAAAACGTTTGCAAGCGATTCTCCTACATTCCATGAATGAGTCAGGTGAGTGCTACGAATGTCACGCATAAATAATTAAAAATGAAGAAGAAAAAATGGCTTGAATTTGATTGAGATGAACACATCATCAAAAACATTATTCAAGCTTTCACATATTACCAGACAATAAATCCTATAAGCAGATAGTTGAAAACTTCCAATGATGGAAATTTTTTCCATCATAAAACTAAAAGGATAAAAGGTAAAGCTTTTTCATCTAAAACTAAAAGCCATAACATACATATCCAAGTTGAAGATGTGCATTAAAGTTTTTATAATTCGTCTATACCAAGATAGATGCAGGATTTAAGATAGTCACCCAAAAATCAGTATAATCATATAAGTCCTTTTTGTTGGGAAATTAATTTTTAGATTTTGATGAATGCCATGTAAAACTTAGAATAGAAACTTGGCACCCCATTTTTCTGTTGTAAATTGCATTGCAATAGATAAGGCTGGTCGAGCTGAGTCAAGTCAGCTATGCCTGAACATGCAAGAAGACAACTACAGACTAGAAGGAAGACTCCGCTGCAAGGCATCTGAGTATGGCAAAGAAGAGAAGACAAGAACTCGACTGAAGGTGCAGCTGAGACACAGCTGAGTGAAGTATCAGTCAAGTCAACTCAAGACTCCCAGGTCTCTAGTTGAAGTGACAGAAGAGTCATCAAATGATTTGAAGTCGACTCAAGTCAATCGGGAAGTTAAGAAAATGCAAATAAGTTGAGATAATCGAAAGAGATCCGTTGCGTAAGTCAAGAGAATCACTTAAACAAGTAATACCTCCATATCGCTTTCTTAAAGTGCTCACCCCAAAAGCGTGCAAAAGGAATAAACCAATGGGAAGCACTACACCTGTGTCAGAACTCTGAAAAGCTGAAGAATCGTTCATACGAGTAAATTCCAGGGACTGCAACAAGACAAGCCAACGACCACAAGTATCTTTTAAAAATAAGCCTATCTCTTCAACGGGTAAATTTTTGAAAGATCACTATAAAAGGCCGAGGAATCACTCTGAGAGAAGGTTACCCGAACCACGAGCATTCAAGCTAACATTCGAACTATAACCAAAAATATTCTCAAGTCATTCAAGATCAATCCTCAAGCCTACATTACGAAGGAAATCAATCCAACACTCACCTGTGAAGGAAAGACAACTTCAATCAGTTGAAGAGGAAACATTTGAAGAATCAAGGGGTCTACATTCCACGGAGGATTGTAGGAAGGTTCAAGGTTGAACCAGTCTCAAGTTTTTGGAGGGCTTCGTGATCAAATCCAAGAAGCTTGAGCAAGTGGGTCATGAAGTAGCAAAGCCGCCCTATGAAGAAGTTCCGAGTCGCACGAGAAGCCACTGTGTGACCAAGGCATCTCCGCACCGAGTCCCAAAGGATCAAGTCAGCTATGTGATCAAAACTTGTATCTGAATTGTTAACCACTCTGTATATTGATCAATACTTAGTGGATTCCTCCAGGAGTTGGAGAAGAGAGGAGTAGAAGAATTACCCCATCTTTGAACCTCTATAAAAACTTATTGTGTCATTTACATTTCAACACTTTAATTTCTGCATACTACTTTTATATCTGCTGATTAATTTGCTATCCAAATTGATAATCAACCAAGTGCTAAAACCAAGTATTAAAACAAACTTAACCAAATTCAAGGGTGTTAAGTCTTCCGCTGAAAACATATCACAATCGAGTTAAGTCTTTAGTCAAAACAACTGAGTTATTCTATCAACAAATTCAACGAGTCTGTTGAGTGACTAACTCACGATTAACTAACTTAGCCGTCCATCAAGGACTCACCGTGAAGTATTAACTCGAACATTTTAAAAAGGACTAAATCGAAAAGTTGGTAAGGTTTATTCAACCCCCCCTTCTAAACCTTACAGTCACACCCCTTGGGACCTACACTTTTTCTTGACAATTTCATACAGAATACTTAGAGCATGTCCAAGAAAGTCACCTGAACCATTGGAAATTCTGGGGAAATATATGTCCATACGAACTCGTCATCAGAAAAATGTTGAGCGTCCAGAAATCCGTCTCTTTCTTCACTTTCTAAGTCCAAGGGAACCTTGGGATGGCCAATCTGAAATTTCACAGCCTTGGCTGAATATATGGGTAAGCCAAACTAAAAATATACTGGTTCAAAGAAATTTTTAGGGTCAGTTTGGAGGTTATGTAATGTACAAAGAATTAATCACATACACATGGTTTAAAACAACCTTGAAATAGATGCACATGAAGTTCAAAGTGATCGACCTAATTGTGAAAGCAATTTAAAAATCGTGTCTCCGGCGCGTAAGGCTTCCGTTTCTTTTTCTTGACCAATATGATGATCTGTTACCAACCCTATCACTTGGGTCAAGAGTATTCATGATGCTTTCTTCTAGATAATTGTCCGTACTGGATGCACAGATAGCATCTGATATCCAATTTTCTATCTTAGAAATTATAAGATCTCTATTTAAGGACGCATACGCTCTATGTTCCCTCTCCAGACAAGCCCTTTCCACAGAATCATCCATCCCACTTGCCACAAGTTCAACCGTGTTTTTAATTTCAATAACACGAACAAAACTTGATGCTTCAGGAAACTTCCTTTGACAAAGTTTCTTACAGAGGCCATTAACAATCACTACATAAGAATCCAATTCAGTATAAGAGCACAATGAAAGGAAATAAATGAAAATTATTGATCAGTCAAAACGACACTTATTGTGAAATGCATTGAGAGAGTATTTATTTTTCTATATCACATCATAGCATATATCAACATCAAAGAAAAAACACAAACCATGATTGTTATGCAAATTTGATCATCGAGAAGTTTGTATTCGAACAGAACATCCAGGAAATCTCGAGCACCTGAAATGGAATTATGATCACCATCACCAACACGTCATGCTAATCTTCTCTCTTTCACCATATCGCCCATACATGCATCATTTTTTGATATATTTCCAACGCTTTCACTTTTCTACGAAAATCTATTATTTTAGGGATGGAAATACGTCAAACAACCCTAGACCCGAAACCATCTCAATAATCTCATTAACCAATCCTCTCACCCTTTCGTCATCCTCACAATCTCCATTAACATAAAAAATGTTTCTCAAAACCAAAATGTCACTAAGGATGTTATAAATAGTCGCGCTTAGTACATCTTCAAGTTTTACAACCTCGCCATTTCTACTCTGTAGATATTCCACCATCTCCGCCGCCTTGTCCTTCCTCATACCGATCTTCGTATCAACCGATTTGGACGAAAATATAAAGTTTTGGCTTATCCCGCGTAGAAATTTCCATGTGTCATTACATTCTTTCGACATCGCTAGCGAGAACTATTGTGCCCCTGGGATTTTGTAGTAAACCATAGGCAAAAATCTGCCTGAAAATATACGGTCGTGAGTTTTAAGAATTTCTTTGGCGAATGATGCAATGACGATGACTTGTCCACCGAGACACATGGACATGATCAGACCCTAGATTTTAGAAAGATTGGTAAATACAATATGAGGTTTCTTACTAAATTCGGAAATGTTTGTTAAAATTTGCCATGGGCTAGGACCTGGTGGAAGATGAGTTGCTCTGAATATTGAGTTCTTGAAGAAAATAATGAAAATTAGCACAACAATAACGAGCACGACCAACAACATATTGCCTGTCCTTGTCGCGCGATGTTGAAAACAAGAAATAAAATCATTGTTTGAATCATTGTTTTCATATGATAATGAGGGAGCATTTATGAAAATTATTGTTCAGTCAAAACGACACTTATTGTGAACTGCATTGAGAGAGTATTTATTTTTTTATATCACATCAAAGCATATATCATCATCAAAGCGTTTGACGCCAAACTCTTCGATATTTCCTTCGCGACATCGAACGGCATCGTGTTCTATTTCTGGACGGACTTCTCTTTACCGTCTGGCAACATAATCCTAATTTCAAGAATTTAATCAAAATATAACAATAAAATTATTAAGCAATAAATGAAAGAGGGTAGGTAACAGAGGTTACAGGATTGGGCCGGGAGAAAGCGCAAGGCGATTGAGTGTCTGTTGATTATTTATGAATGCAAAAATTGCAATGCGTTTGGGTATAACATTGAAGATACGTTTCGTCTTTAGCGTAGACTGGCGGAGAGGAGTTTGAATTAGGCTTAGCCTTACTGGTGGTGCCAGAGTCTCCCATTGGAAAGAAGAAGCGACGGCCGACAGAGCAATACGTCAGAGGACAGCGGAAATATATAGGGATGTGCCACCAAATGGAGAATTGCATAAAATTGTAGCTGAGCCTATGAGGGTTTTCAATAAATTCACGTTCTTGGGTTTTTTTGGCAAACGTGGTGTCTTTTAGAATGCAATTTTCCAAAATTATCATTGGATCTAAATTAGCAAAAATTTGATTGAGATAGCAATCAAATGTATGTATGAACTATTTATTATTTGATTATTTATTTATTATTTAATTATTTTACTGTCAATTCAAAGGTTGGGAATCCTGCCAAATTCTCTACCTTAAGGGTGTTTTACAACTAACAACTTAAACTTTGCAGGTTTTTGTACTTTACAATATCCAGTCAATTGGAATTAGAATATTACTGGAATATCCATCCATGGAATATTCCAAGTATATTCTTGAAATATTCCAATTTCGTTTGACCGAAGTTTGCAAATGAAAAATATGCAAAGTTTAGGTTGGTGGTTGAAAAAAAATATAGTTTAGGTTGGAAAGTGCAAAAATGGTCAAAGTTCAGATTGTAAATAATTATTTTCTCTTGATCTTATATGTCCGAGACACGTAAACACGTATTAGAGGGTGTTTAGTTGAGTTTATAAGTTCTTTAGAGGTGTTCGGTAGTTGTTTTGGAAAAAATGATGTATGTATGTTTTGCTCGTAGTTAAATTCTGAAATTTTTGAATTAGCAAAAATTTGATTGAGATAGCAATCAAATGTATGTATGAACTATTTATTATTTAATTATTTATTTATTATTTAATTATTTTACTGTCAATTCAAAGGTTGGGAATCCTGCCAAATTCTCTACCTTAAGGGTGTTTTACAACTAACAACTTAAATGCAGGTTTTTCTACTTTACAATATCCAGCCAATTGGAATTAGAATATTACTGGAATATCCATCCAAGGAATATTCCAAGTATATTCTTGAAATATTCCAATTTCGGTTGACCGAAGTTTGCAAATGAAAAATATGCAAAGTTTAGGCTGTTGGTTGAAAAAAATTATAATTTAGGTTGGAAAGTACAAAAATGGTCAAAGTTCAGATTGTAAACAATTATTTTCTCTTGATCTTATATGTCCGAGACACGTAAACACGTATTAGAGGGTGTTTGGTTGAGTTTATAAGTTCTTTAGAGGTGTTCGGTAGTTGTTTTGGAAAAAAATATCTTATTTGATCCCAATTTCTTTTTAGAAAATATGAGGATCCCGACTTATGTTTAAAACAAAATAACTGCTATTATTAATATATTAGAAGTGTCACCATCTTATTTTATCAAAACACTTAAATCAATTTTCAAAATAATATACAACATCTTATAACATTTTATATCATCTTATATCATTTTATATCATCTTATAACAATTCGCTCAATTTTGCGAAAGATTTCTAAAAGCCTCATTTTTGTGATATTAGGAGCTATTAATTGTTGGCACGAATTCAACCACCATAACAGTAGTGTGGCAATAGATGAGGGAAACAAGCTGAATGAATCACTTCTATCCGAGTGTCAATTTTTCCAGGCCTGTATAAATGAAACATTGAGACTTCACATTCCAGGTCCATTCGCGGTGCCCCATCGTGCAACCGAGACTTGCATAGTCACAACATTTCCATTTCTAACACGCAGATGAAAGTTTCTCTCGCGTCTAAAATTCATTTAATATGTCACATCATCACAAATGTCCAAGCTATTGGTAGAACACTCTCTCCAGCATTTGATGTTGAAATGATTGATGAATGGGGAAAATGCACGTTGAAGTACGACCATGAATGTATATGCGACGCTTCACCTGCAGAAATATGGGAAGCAGAGTCGAGTAGTCGATCTCATATTCACAGGTTTAGTGAAAGCATAAGGACATGGGAGCAAATTATCTTGAACACTTTCCGGGGAGCTGGACCGGTGATAATAGATGATTATAATTCTAATTACGAGTACGTTGATTAGTTGCGAGCTTCACCAGTGGCAAAAAAATTTCCTTTAGGTCCCTTGAATTTTCTCTATTTGGCATTTTCTCTTGATAAGCTGTAAGGCTAACGAGTTGAATTGACAAAGTAAGGCGACTTGTGTTAGTAGAAGATAACTCTGGATTGTGAGACAACCAACTCAAATTGTAGAAATATTTCTGGGATTATTATTTTTGGGTCATGCACTTTATTGATGTGAAGAACATCAATTAAAGGGAGCTGTAACCTCTCATCAATAGAGAAAGCCCATCTGATAATACGATCATGTATGAGAAAGGCTTTGTGCATGTTTGAGAAAATTTTTGGAATAAAAGTCTAAATCATGAAATGGGACTAATTCAATATGAACTTTATAAAAAGGTACTTATAAGTATTGTCAATTCTTTTGGTGGAAATGCAATTTAATGTCCATCTCACAATATGCAATAAATAAACTTCAAAAAATAACATATTTGTTATTTTTGGATAAGTGACTTATTCCAAAATTCCATTTAATAATAACTATCAAAATATTAATTTTATAAAAAAATGGATTTTAATATCTGAAAATACATTTCAATCCAAACACGCTCTTAATTGATATCGAATCCAGAGCCAAGGTTAATTTTTTAGAAATTTTCACTCTAAAAGACACCATGTTTGCAAAAAAAAAAAAAAAAAAAACCCAATAAGGTGAATTTAGTGAAAACCCTCACAGGCTCAGCTACCATTTTATTTAATTATCCATTTAGTGGCGCATCCCTATATATTTCCGTCGTCCTCCGCCGTATTGCTCTGTCGGCCGTCGCTTCTTCTTTCCAATGGGAGACTCCACCGCCGCCAGTAAGGCTAAGCCTAATCAAACTCCTCCCCGCCAGTTTACGCCAAAGACGAAGAGTATCTTCAAACCATTATACCCAAATGCATTGCAATTTTTGAATCCATAAATAATCAACAGACACTCAATCGCCTTGCGCTTTCTCCCGACCCAATCATGTAACCTTTGTTACCTATCCTCTTTCATTTATTACTTAATAATTTAATTGTTATATTTTGATTAAATTCTTGAAATTAGGATTACGTTGCCGGACGGTAAAGAGAAGTCTGGCCAGAAATGGAACACGACGTCGTTCGATGTCCCGAAGGAGATATCGAAGAGTTTGGCGTCAAACTTCCCGATGATCAAATTTGCATTACAATCATGGTTTGTGTTTTTTCTTTGATGTTGATATATGTTTTGATGTGATATAGAAAAATAAATACTCTCTTAATGCAGTTCACAATAAGTGTCATTTTGACTGATCAATAATTTTCATTAATTTCCTTTCATTGTGCTCTTATACTGAATTTGATTCTTATGCAGTGATTGTTAATGGCCTCTTTAGGAAACTTTGTCTAAGGAAGTTTCCTGAAGCATCAAGTTTTGCTCATGTTATTAAAATTAAAAACACGGTTGAACCAGTGGAAAGTGGGACGAATGATTATGTGGAAAAAGCTTGGTTGGAGAGGGAACATAGAGCGTATGCGTCCTTAAGTAGAGATCTTACCATTTCTAAGATAGAAAATTGCATATCAGATGCTATCTGTGCATCAAGTACGGACAATTATCCAGAAGAAAACATTATGAATACTCTTGACCCAAGTGATAAGGTTGTGACACTTGGTCACAGAGCATCATATTGGTCAAGCAAGTGCGAACGGAATCCTTCTCCTCCAGAGACACTGATTTATAAATTGGCTTTACAATTATGTTTGATCACTGAACTTCATGGGCATCCATTTCAAGTTTGTTCTAAACCATGTGTAATAGTTAATTCTTTGAACATTACATTACCTCCAAACTGACCCCTAAAATTTCTTTGAACCATCATATTTTCAGTTTGGCTTCCCGATATATTCAGCCAAGTCTGTGAGATTTCAGACTGTCCATCCCAAGGTTCCCTTAGACATAGAAAGTGATGAAAGAGACGAATTTCTAGACGCTCAACATTTTTCTAGAAATCCAAGATTGAAGAAAAGTAAGCTGCACAGCTATTCTTTGCCAAGATTCCGAGTCCCTGGAGAGAAATGCTTATCAGGGAATACAAGGATGGAGCGGAAGTAGAAATCGCGTGGCTTAAAAATGTCTTTCCTAAAGGCCAAGTTATCCGAATGGTGTTACCAAGCACTCTGTCAGACAGAATTACAAGAGATTAAGAGGAATTAACAAAGCGGTTCCTCTATGTTGCGTGGATAATGACATCCCAACAATTGTGGGAGGTCAACCAAGGCGACAAGAAAGAAGAAGAGCGAAGCCATCCATACCGCCGAAGAAGCAACAACAAAAGAAGCAGGTCTTCATGGAGACCTAGAAGGTTCTCGTCAAAACAAAAGCCCGAAGTTATAAATGAGGGCAAAGACTAGCACCAAGTAGGAATAGAGCCTCATCATCGGGTTCTAATCAAGCAAGTACCAAAGAGAAATCCGGGAAGAAGAACTTTCAGCGTGCTCACACCAAAGCTAATGAAAGTTTCAAAGATCAGTAATTGGCTTTGGACATGCGAGCAAGAGGGCATATCTCAAAGGATTGCCCATAATAAAAATGAGGAGTCGAGATAGTTCGAGGCCACACCGAAAATCGAAAAAGCTATCTATTATCGTGGATTTAATACAGTGTATCTGTTTGAGGATATTCCCTCGGATGAAAGCATCTATGAAGAAGAGATCTATTCTCGACGATGGAAGTGACTCACTGCAATTAGAGTGAATAAGAAATTCTTCAAGACAGTTAGGGAGGATATGTCAGGGTTCCTCTCTCACACGATGGTTTCTCATAAAACTCTTATGAGAATCATGAAGGAAGATCCAAAGCTTCAAGTCTATGATGGATTTACAATTGGAGCTATGGAAAAAGCATTGGATAAAATTGGGTTTCGTAACAGAAAACACCAAATTATACATAGGGTAACAATTGGAGAATTTGCTATTCCGATGGAATTCACCGGTAATCTGATCGAGATGCAGTTGGTACCTATTAAAGAAATCCAGGAGATCAAAAGCAGAGTTAAAAGAGAAGTTGCAAATACAGTCTCATGGATTCATATTGGAGCCATAAGAGTTATTATTAAAGCAACATTCAAAGAAGGGATAGATTCGCCACTCAATCTGGTTATCTTTGACAAGCGAATCTCAAACCTCAAGGATTCATGCCTTGGAGCGGTTACAGGAAATTTGTATGCTGAAAAATTGGCATTTAATGTCTATCCTAGAATTGCATACAATCTGGGAGATCGAGATTTCAGTAGAGTCCTAACCCTTCATCAAGATTTCAAAAGAGATGATTTGATGAAAGAATGGAATAGACCCTACTCGATCACATACAAGATATCCTATGCTCTCTCAAATACACATCATTCAGAAGTATTCTTGAGAAAGGAATTTATTGAAGTCCCAAAGATTTTTGAGGACTTTGCCAAGGTGGTTTTACCAGAGATTATTGAGTCTCCAACTATCAAGGAGATCGATATGAAAATACAAGATCAACCGCTTCAAATGTGCCGAAGTCTTAGAGTTGAGCCAAGAGAGGATGTCTTTCCAACAGACGAGAATGACGAGTTGCGGCCGTTGGGAAGAAATGAGACCAACGATTCGATCCCCCGATTGTTTTCAAAACAAAGAGGAGAGCTGAAATGTCTAGAAGGATGACGAGAAGTTGGAGTAATATTCGACATCACTCAAAAGGATAATATTTTTTCTTGTGATGTTCTATATTATCTCCAACAACCAATAGTTGGACGGTATCAAGGAAGTCTGAAGATAGGTAAAATTGAGCTGACTAGCTATTACAGGAGTTGCAGGAAAAATCCCAGAATAATTAATATTGGTAATTGAATTTCTTGAGGATCATAAACATTGGGAAAGACTACATGTAACTCCCTTACCCTGTAACATATACACTTAAAATACAAATACCAACTTAAATGCACAGAGTGCGCATATTTATTATTGTTGCAAACATATTGTACAAACACAAACATTGTTCCCAAATGAAACGGTTTTCAACACTCATTTACACATACATAAGTTATATTACAAACGGTATTGAAAGTTTTGTTTTGATTCAGCTTCCAATTTTTCAGCACATATCGCTGCAGCTTTCAACTTACTGTACGACTCCAAATCTGAAAGTGTAATACGGTTTCGAATACCAAATCGAAGTCCAGCCTCAAATCTATTGCATTTCTTCTTTTCTGTAGCTATCATATGTGGTGCATAATGAGAAAGCTGATTAAACAATACTTCATACTCTGAATCGATCGATTCCCTTGTTTAAGCTCCGAAATTCTTTTTCTTTCGATCCTCAGAAACCTCCTCGCGGATATGCATCATGAAATTCCCTCATAAAATCATCCCAAGTCAATACAGAGGTTGTGTAGTGCTATTAGGTATAGTCTCCCACCAATCATAAGCATCTCCCTAAAGAAGTGACACTGCATAATCAAATTTTTCATCCAGAGTGCATTTCATCAAATTCAGAACCCTCTCGGTCCATTTCAACCAAGTTTCTGCCACTGATGGATCTGTGGTGCCGGTAAAATCGACAGCTCCCATTTTTCTTAGTTTATCATACCTTCTTTCATGTGGTTCGGGAGGGTTTACAGGTTGATATTGTGGATACATAAAATGAGCAGGTATTCCATGTGCATGTTGTTGAGATGAATGATATGAATGTGACCCTGGCTCGGCTGTTTCTTCTCCTCCATGAACACTTTGCTCATCATTTTCAACATGCGGTTCTTGATGTATATCCATTTGCCTAAAATGCAACATAATTATAACTTATGCCAACATATAATATAAAATGAAAATGCACATGTCATGTCATGACCTACAGAACCCCTATCTGGGCTCGGATACCACTAAATTGTAACACCCTTACCCTGTAACATATACACTTAAAATACAAATACCAACTTAAATGCATTACCACTGCTTTATTAAATCAGAGTGCGCATATTTATTATTATTGCAAACATATTGTACAAACACAAACATTGTTCCCAAATGAAACGATTTTCAACACTCATTTACACATACATAAGTTATATTACAAACCATTATAGACCACATTCTTATAAACAAGATCCTAAAATAATATGCAAATGATGAGCTGAGAAAGAATGACTGAAAATCAGCCGGCCGACCTTGGGTCTATACTTCCACTTGTACAAAAGCTTCACATGTCACTTCATCTACATAATCTAAAAATAGTCAACATTGCAATTGGTGAGTTGCAAGCTCAATAAGTATAATCAAGTAACAAGTTATTTAACATCACACCAGCACATCATCAACACAAGCACATCATCAACACAAGCACAACATCAATACAAGTACATCATCAATACATCTTACACATTCGATTTATATCATTAATAAATACACAAATGCATATGCTTAGTCATATTATTTTACTGTTATGAACCATCCATATCCAAGAATAAATCGTGATCACGAATATGGCCATGGCACTCTGTAATTCATAACACATATACTTGAGTTCCAAGAACTCGGGGTGGCCGTCAAGATCGTATTCGAAAAATTCGAAAAAATCAGAATACGTGATTCAAGGATATTGGTGGCCATAACAAAATCCTTTTATCTCTAATGAATGCATATTTCATATCACATAATTCATATCCATATCAGTATCATCAATATATTTCATATATCTTGATTCCATATCAATATCATCAATATATTTCACATTTCTCACATTCATATCGACATCATCATAATATCACCAAAACAACCATATAGTTCACATTTAGAACACATTGGATTCATATTCACAAAAATCGACACATATGGAATTCATTCAAAAACATCAATCATACAATTACATAAGAGTCAAATAACAAATTACAAGATTATACTCACAAGGTGAAGTCCTTATCCCGATTCGTCTACTCAACTTTATTCGCTTCTTTATCGAGATTTTGACCTATAAATATATCAAAATTGCATAACCAAATTTAATATCATACACTAAGTACTAATAAAGTCATGTATGTATTCCATGTATGCATTTTAACTAATTACAATTGACAAAATTTAGAAAATATTCAACTAAAACGTCTGAAAATTTCACTCTGGCAGCCTTCAGTATTTTCAACATAACTTTCTGTAGAAAAATGATACTAAGATGATTCAAGTTGGAATGAAAAGCTAATTAAATTTTCTAAAACTTTCCAGTTTTACAAAACTCCAAATGCGGAAGGCAAATCAGTCGAAATGGAGCAATACAGAAGAAAACTGCTGCTGGACAGAAACAGGGGATCATGTTGTCACCTTATAGTTCATGTAAATTTGCACACCTCTTAATGTATTCAACCACTCCCAATTTTTTACCACAATAAACTAACATATATAAAAATATAACCATGCCTTCAAATAATTAAAACTCATGATTTTAGACCTTCAAATGCAACTTTCTCTACAACATAGTAAAACAGATTTTTATACTATAGCAACTTTGTGTTTATCTTGTTCTTTCTTGTTTTACAAACCCTGAATCTGATTTTTGACATCTTAAAACTCAAAAACATAAACTAAACTCATGCATAAACACTCTTATGAACATAGATTTGAGATTTCTAAACAAGAAAATCAAGAGAAAAGTCAGAAAGAACCTTGGATTTTTGATGAAAAAATTATCTTACGGTAAGTTTTCTTCCTTTCTCCTTCTTTCTTTGATTTGCTTTCTTTTTTCCTTATTTCCTTTGAAACTTCCAGACCCTCAATGATGATAATATGATGTCATTTGGTCTTACTAAGAGAGCAATAATGTAAATTTTCCAAAAATTGCACTTTAGCCCCTAAAGTGTGTTTAAAATGCATATTGACCCCTCAACTTATGATTAACAATTAATTACATATACATGTATTTAAAAATGTATACTCAACATATATTTGTACTTTATAAACTCAAATAAATCAATTGATGTAATAAAATAAAGCTTAAAACATTTATTACCCGATTTCTTTAAATAGTGCACAAGTAGTAACCTAACATAATTAAACTAAAAATTGACATATCAAGATTATTCATGTATTCTAATGTCAATATAAAATATTAAGATGCATGTAATTATATTTATGAATGATATAAATCATGTAAATAAATATGAAAAGTTTTGCGTTATGACACTACAAGACGGAATGGAGTTCACAGTGGCTAATAAAAGATACAAAATCAAATGACCACTAGTCCATTCTCCATATACATTTCTATCGGAATGTTATATGTTGAATACAAGGCCGAATATTTCGCCGCCTATATTGATTCAGGTGCCGGAATATGTACTGCAAAGCCGGATGTTTTTCCTAAAGAAATTGGAGAAGATTTACCAGCTATTGCAGGAAGAGATTTCTCTAAAAGGATTCTTATCCTTAACAGGGGAATTAAACAAGCAGAAATCATGATCGGAGGCGCGGACGGTACCCCATGGTACAAAGTGAAGATGCCACCAACATTATGTGATCATAAGATTATTGTCCAGAGACTGCGGGAAGTATTTTACAGAAAAATGCCTATTAATTTTCGCAGCAAGTGTGGTGATGAAGCCAAACTCCAAAATCCAAAAATGGCGGATCGAAGGAAATTTGGTGAAACATTATTATCCTATAGACAATTCGGTTCAAATTACAAGGATAAGAAAATATGGGATAATAACTTGTATTCATTCAGAATACAAGGAGAAGAACGAGTAACTCCAGAGGCTATTGCGGAATTGATGATGAGCCTAATGGAGAAGTCTCAGCGTGATGTTACAATAGAAGGACAAATATCACTCGAGGATATCAAGAAGAAGATCTAAAGAAATTATAATGAAAATCCTTTGGCATGGTGGGACAAGAACGAGCTCAAAGCATCCTTGAAGGTTAAACCAGGAAAGGAGTACGAGTTCGTGAGATTCAAACCAATCCTTATGAATCAGGAAGATCGTAAGGATATGCAAAAGATACTTAAGGAACATCTTGACCTTAAGTTAATTTCACCAGGAGTTTCTCCGACAAAGATAGATCCAGATTCTTAGTCAGAAACCATGGAGAAATCAAAAGAGGAAAGCCAAGACTTGTTATTAATTACAAGGGGATTAATAACATTTTGGAGTTCGACGGATACTATATCCCAAGTAGAGAACATCTGGTTAATGTTGAGTGTGAGTTTTGCATGTATTTTAGGGCATATTTATGGCTATAATTGTTTATAAACATGCAATAACGTGTATGAAATGGTATATATTCGCTCTTTGTGGAAAAGATATTACGCTTGCTTGTTTTGTAGGAATTTAACGATATTTGGAGTGATTTTGTGACAAATACGAGCATTGCTACCTAGAATCATTAAGAATCGAGCGATTACACCCAATTGGAAGCCAACTATATGGAGCCTAGAGTCATAGTGATGAGTCGTGTGGCAAAAGAAGCATGGATTATCAAACAACAAAGAGATTTATCTCAAGGAACATCCAAACGCGTATGGAATTTCCAGCACTGGCAGGGTTTAGTATTTTCATCATAACTCTCCCTACAAAATTGATATTGAGCTGATTCAAGTGGCTATGGAAATCTAAAAGAGAGGGCTACAACTCTTATGAAGACCCCGCAAACAAATTTGGACGTTTGGGTGGCGCACGGGTAGCCCGTGCGCCAACGCACGACCCGTGCGTTCTTGCAGAAAACTCCAAAAATGACAGCAAATTGACCTAGGCTTCTAAAAGGGTATAAATACCACTTTTTGGGGCACACACCAGGGGAGGAAAGGTCTGGAAAAGACCCAAGAACACAAGAAATAGCTCAACTTCATCAAGGAAGAATCAAGAGAAGAATTGGGTCGAATCGGAGCTTGAGGATTGAAGATAAATCGAGAGATTATCCATTTCCCTAAGTTTTCTCATTCTTTGTGCTTTAATCTTTCATTTTAGCTTCTTATGAATATGAACAATTTGTCTATGAGTTGTTTATTTGTAATGGGTAGCTAAACATCTTGTGATTTCCGGGTTTTGGAAGTAGATTAATTGAACTCTTATTGAATGTTTTAATCTTAGTTGAAGTTATTGTCTTGAAGCCTATTTGAGTACTTTGAGCTTATTCTTGTTTTATCACTTGATCAATGATTTAACTTGTTTGATATATTGATTCATAATTCGAGAGATGAGCTTCAATATTAGATCTTGAGTACTTGACATGAATATTTGCATAATCGAGAGGTTTGTGAATATTTGTGAGGATATTTGATCTTTTGTGCATTTTGGGAGTTGTGTATCTTATGTTGAGTAGAGATGCTAGCATAGATATTTCAATCTACACTTTATATAAATCTCGAGAGGGAGGATAAAATACCGTTGTGATCGTCTTATAGGCGTATTGATAATAACTTTGGCTTTGATTAAATCGGACAACAAGAGGAATATTAATTGAAACCATGATCCGGGAATCCATTTCATTCTCTTGATAATTCCATTATTCTTAGTATCTTGTATTCTTGTGGTTATTCTTGTCTTTACCTCCACAACAATCATCAAATTAAGATCGTCTAAATAAAAATTAAACTATTTTGGTTCAATACTTAGCGCACTAATTTATTAGTCTCCGTGGATACGACATTGCTTACCCTATTCTATAACTACACCATACACTTGCGGTGAAGCTAAAAATAAGGCGAACAGTTAACTGCATCAAAGGTGCCAAGATATTCTCAAAGTTCGATTGCAAGTCTGGATTATACCAGATTAAGATGGAGGAAGAAAGTAAGAAGTTTACAACTTTCTCTACACCACAGGGACACTATATTTGGAACGTGATGCCTATGGGATTGGCTAATGCACCCCAAATATATCAAAAAAAAGATGGATAATCTCTTCAAAGATTATTTTAGTTTCATGTTCGTATATATTGATGACATTCTTATCGCATCAAAGAACATAAAGGAGCATCTCAAACATTTGGAGATATTTTCAGATGTTTGTCACAAAGAAGGATTAGTGTTTTCGGAGAAGAAGGCGGTGATCGCAACAAGACAGATTGAATTCCTCGGAATTGAAATCGATGAATCTGGAATTATTCTACAGAATCATATTGTGGAAAAGATACGGGGATTTCGGATATCTTGAAAGACAAGAAGCAACTTGAGTTTTCTTGGAGTTGTTAATTTCTTTGGATATTTATTAACAATCTGGCATATTACAGGAAGATGTTTAGCCTATTGCTTAAAAAAGATGCAGTATTCAAATGGCAAGATGAACATCAAGAAGGAATTAAGCAACTTAAAGAAGTTTGTAAAAAGCTTCCAAAGCTTGTGATTCCCCAAGACGAAGACGAACTGGTTCTTTACATAGATGCCAGTGTTGATTGGTGGGCAACAGTTCTTACTAAGATCACACCAAATGAGGAAGTGCCATGCAGATATTGCAGCGGTTTATTCACACGCAGTGAAGCAAACAGATGGCATATCAACGAGAAAGAATTCTTTGCAGTCAGAAAGACTTTTAAAAAATGGCCTTTATTTTTACTGGCTAAAATGTTTACTTTAAAAATTGATAATTCAAGTGTCAAGGCTTTTCTGAAAAACAAAATTGAATCAAAACCAGAAAAGGCTCGATTACTTAGATGGCAAGTTGAATGTCAATATTATGATTATGATATTGTCATTATAAAATCTCATGAAAATTTTCTTGCGATTTCTTGACACGAGATGGAAGGACGCGTTCGACGAGGTCCTTAAACGAGTAAAACATCTCGGGAAAACCTGGAGAGTCTAGAACGAGATTTTGGGATATTATGTCTCAATGCGTGTTGTCGGACGACTTCAACAGTGACGAAAAACCGTTTCTAGTCAAATACAAGCATGCCGGTTCGCTCAAGGAAAATTGTTCTTATCGCCGCAAGGGCCTCTCTTCCAGGCCGCATCTCCTACGGTGCAAAAAGGGGCCGAGAGAGTACGGGGCTCTAACCCGGAGGTTATGGATTCAAGTACCATAATCACAAGTGTTGCGGTGATGCATCCTCCGAGGTGTACAAATCAGAACAAATGTTGAAGCTCCTGTCACAACACGAGTCTTCAAGTCAACCCAAAGACCTCTCAGGGTAAAAGAGGGAGAGTTGAATCTTAGGCCACAGACAGGCAAATCTAAGGTTCAAATCGACGAGATTAAGATTTCTCCTATGCAGGTATATCAACGGCAATGGGAGAAACTAGTTACAAGACAAGGTATTAACCTAGAGAAAACAATGGTTGATATCTCAGGCAAGTATCCCAGAGTTTGGATGAAACTAGGAAGTCATCCAAATGAAGTTCAAGAATGGTATAATTTTGGAGCTTTAGCTTCAATTTATACTGTATCACCCGGATTCCTGGAAATTTCAAAATTACCGAAATGGATTGGGGAAGCAGTTTACGAGACATGGGCCAATAATCCACACTAGGCGAGAGGAGATATTTTGGAACTGTATTTTATCAGTGCAGCTCCTGAACCAGATAAGAAAGGCTTTAATGAAGCTTTTCATTTCATCAAGCTAAGAAAACCGGATGGAAATGCTTTAAAATACATTAAGCGCATTTCAGGAAGAAGGACCAGTGTTAGTAGGAGCATTTTCTGGAGACGAAGCTTCTACTAGACGAGCATGGGGTCTTTGGGTTTGTCTAACTGAAATGGACAAAGTCAAATATCCATTCAAGTTCTTCCAAAATTCGGCGAATGGATCTTTCCTTTTGAATTCGATGACTGGATCAACCACATGATTTGCGGAGGAACTCTTCGAGACCAAAAGAAGAATTCTCTGGGAAAACAAGATTCCGGCAAGCAAAGAAACCTACCGGAAATTCTACAATATGGCGCATGTTGGCCGTTGGATCGACCGGATCTGTCAAGCATGCCCCGAACAGAAGGAACCCAAGTTTGGGAAAGGTTTCTGACCCAAACCCGACCGACAAGACCATACAGCTGGAAAGGATAAGGGCCCATCTCACAAGACGCGGTTTTCTCGGGGACCACGCAGACCAACTTTTTAAAAGATTCCCCGACAACCATCACATGGGCTGAGTCACGCGGAAAGAAAAGAAAAACAGCTGGCGAGGCAATAATGCAGGATATGACATAAGCAGTGACATCATAAATTTCAACAAGATTTGAAGTCCGCCTTTCAAGTCCAGACTTACCTCTATAGATTGAAGGATTTGAATGAAGCTGAGGACATCGAACATTTTCCTTAGTTTTCTTACAATAAAATTTGAGTGATAAATTTGTAATAGTTTGAGTGTTTTAGTTTTAAGTTTTATGTATTTTCGAGTGCAAGCCTCATATGTGAGAGGCTAAACCAGTATTCTCCTCCCAAAAAGGGATTACTAATGTAATAAATATTTCAATAAGTTCTTAATAAAAAAGGGGTTTTCTGCTTCAACATGTCTTCATAATGTTCCATTAATTCATCCCGTTTAAGAATTACTTATACGCCTGGAGTAGGAAATGAACCAAGGTTGTGCTGAACAGTTGCTGAAGGAGTAGGATAACTTGCAGATCATCTTCCCTGAGGGTGAGGTTGAACAGTGAGGAGTTGTTTATCAAACAATCTGGGGGCAGTAATTGTAAGTCCAAGCGGCTACGATAATCTAGAGGGGGGGTGAATAGATTATCTCCATCTTTTCGATTTTACCCTCTTTTTCGAACCGAATGCTCAAAGACAATAATAAAGGTGCGGAATGTAAACAACACACGTCGATATAAAGAGGTTCAACCCACCTAGGGCCTAATCCTCTACCACCCCAGTATATCCGGGATGGATTTCAAAAAGAAAAAAAGATTTTATTAATTTACCACAAATTAATACAACACCAACTTACAACAACACCTTGAAGAGCACCACACTCTTCTTCAACACCACCTTTGAGATTACCACAATCTCACTTGAAGATTACCACGATCTCCAACGGCACCTTGTGAAGATTACCACAATCTTCAACCTTGAAGAATACCAAATTCTTCAACACCTCAACAAGAAGATTACCACAATCTTCTCACACCTAACACCTAGATCACCCAAGTGTGTTCTTACCACAAGAACACTCACAAGGATATCTTGTGTTGAATGATTACCCAAATTCAAGATTACAACTCGATAATTGATAATACAATAGAGTGCAAGTGTAATCAAGAAAAGCCTAGACATCAAGAATGTGAAAGTGAATAGCTAGGCAAATTACAACAAGAAATAAGACAATGTAAGAACAAGTGTATTCTTGAGTGTATCTTGTTGTGTTGTAGTTTTCTCTCTTTATTTTGTGCTTCAAAACTTCCTCTATTTATAGGAGATGATTGATACTTGATAGGCTCCTCTTGGAATCTGATTTCTACAAAAAATTGCAATTAAAAACAAGATTATAGCTGTTAGAAATCAATCCCACAATTTAGGGAAAAGTTGTCTGCTGCACAACGGTTAGAATTTTGCTGTCAAAGCATAGGGCGACCGATCGCACAAAAATAGAAGTTTGAAAATGAGAATACACATTTACACAGGGCGACCGGTCGACGTAGGGTTCGACCGGTCGTCCCTAACTTCAACCGGTCGCACAACCTCAAAAACGAAGGGCAGACATTCTGTTTCAATTTTTGCTCAGTGCACCGGCCGCCCAGGGGTCGACCGGTCGACGCCACCCGTTGCCCTATAGGGCGACCGGTTGCCCGACCATTTTTCTCGCAAACATAAAGTTTTCTTTTTCTCAACTTTCGTGCACGGGTTGCCCTATACGGCGACCGGTTGACCTCAAAACAAAAGTGTTGTCCAATTTTATATCGAAGATAGACTTCAAGAAATACTCGAAAAATAGTGAAAACATTTTAGACCGATCGAGAGTATTAGGACAACATTTAGAAATATTGTTTTGGTGTAAATCCAAGCCGTTGATTTCGATCACAATTCAAAAACCGTCTGCACGCCCTTTCATAAACCATATTTAAACCATTTTCATCCGTTTCTCTCTCACTTCCAAAAACTTCATTCATCTTTTTCTCTCAAAAGGCAAAGGCAAATACTCTCGAAACCCTATCAACCTTCAAATCAAATTTCGAACTTTTCCTTGAAATTATTCTCGAGAAATGCACCAACGTATGACTTTACCAAGTTGGGAAAACAAATCCACACCGGTTCGACCGTGGATTTCGACGGAATGGTGAAGCAGGGGTCCGACGACACCCTGGTGAAGAAAATCGCGGAGAAGTTGGAAACGCGTCGGGATCAAAAACCGTTTCTAATCTTTGGAATATCCTATAACCTATGTGGAGGAGGTCGCTCAATTCTACGTGAATGCTTTGAGATTCACGACGAAGGAATCAAGTCATCTGTTCATGGGAAGCGGTGACTATTACGCCAAGGATTTGGTGAATATTGCTCACTACCCGCGGAAGGAGCAAATCAAATTAAGGAAGCTGATGTAAACTTGACCGACGCATGGAAAGAGATAGCCAAGTCCGACCTTGCTGATATAAAATTATATACACAAAAACAAGAGATGGAAGGAGGATTATCATAAATTGTTGGACATAGTTGCCAAATGTATCGACATCAAATTTGGCGACTTTGACCAACTATCAAAGGCAAAGCCGCTTGTGATGGCTGCAATCATGGAAGAAAAGAAGAAGATAAAGCGGGCCGAGTTTATCTACAAGCAGTCTGCGCCAACGTGGGAACAAGTCCTTCAAAGAAGATGGCACATTTGGAGGATCCTCGGATATGGCCTAGTGATTGGCCGGCTATTGGAGGTGAAAGGAGTCCTCTTAGACATGGGAAGGCCTTCCATGTTAACAAAAGGATGTTCGAGCTAACCTCTCTCGGTGCTCGGAAGCGAGCTTATGCCAAGAGAGCCGCACGGTGAGGGGAATCACCGACCCCAAGATACAAATGTTGCTTCCTCTCCACCAAAAAGAAAGATGCCCTACTGCGGTGCCCAAGAAGATCTGCGCCCTGCAAAGAAAGAAAACCAAACATGCACTGCCCCTCGCGGAAGAGTCACCCCCCAAAGGTAGTGTGTCACCCCCCTGCAGAGAGGTCGAGAAGGACTCTCAAATACCTTCTCCGATCGTCAAAAGGAGAAACCCGACAAGCCCACGGGCCAGCTCCTCAAAAACAAACACGAGCACCCCCCCGCCCAAGACTCGAGGATACCGCCTCGAACTGAAATTCCCAGTACAAACCAGGAGACGAAGAAGACTAGTCAAGCGGTCCGAGCAGAGAAACCAAACAGTCGATTACTCGGCTAGCACAACTACCGAGAGACTACGGGAGAAGTAGAGTCTCCGGATGTAATTGATGAAACACCAAGTCTGTGAAGCGATCAGAGAGGCAACTCAAGACACACAACAGTAGCCCACACAAATTGAAACATAAGAAGAACCAGCCCAAGCAGATAGTGATGTAATGATCCTATCTCCACCTTACCCGCACATCCAAAATCGCGTGCGTGAGTGGAGAAAATGGAAGTTGAGCAAGTCAAGGGAGGAACAGTTCCAACGGCCCGAGTTCATAGAAGAAGAAGAGGAACTGCTAAATTTCCTTGGACTAACTACCGTGCTCCCAAAGACTTGATGAGGACAAGCGCTTAGACATCCCGCAAATCTACAAAGACAGGGAGAGAGCAAAGCAAAGGTGAAGAAGCGAAGACACGTGAAAAGGCAAGCATCCGCCCTATCTCCCGCACCCGAGAACACTTCCATCCTCTTCTTGATGTCTTCTCCGAAAGTGACGAGGAACTGCAGGAGAATCTGCCGCCCGCGAAGAGTTACAAATGCAGCAAGCATTACATGAATCAAGAATCCTTCACGAGCAAAGACCGATGGAGGGACCAGGAGAGTCCTCGAACACGGTGAAATCGATCCAATGGGAGTGGTTCAAAATAGCCACCGATCTTGTCTTTGCTACCACTTCCTCGGCTCACTCGAAGAAGGCATAAAGGAATCGGCGATGAAATCGGGCTAGTGGGGACCCCGGTCGAGCCAACCCCTATTGAAGGTGTGCTACCACCGCCCCAACGGCCGAACCATCAATTGCAACAATGAGTCCGGAGACGAGTGACCCCACTCCAAGTCACTCACCGGTGCGCCGGCCGAGGGGGAAACTCCTCCACCGCAGCAAGGTCGGAGGATGCTGCAGATGACTCCACAAAGAAGCAAGGAGGCGAAGAAGAGAAATTACAATCACAAGAAGAAACGAAGAAGTTGCCATCAACGGCTCGAGCTCGATTGATTGAGACTCGGTCTCTGAGGTGCCAACCGCTCGAAGGCTAATGACGCGCGATGCGTGCGGTCGAGGCACGTAGAAGAATGTACTCGGAGTTAACACTGGCGATGAAAGTGCAATCCATGGGGTTGAGACTCAATGGATGCCATCGTAGAAGACCCTAAGACAATGACACCGTCGAAAGGGAGGACCAAGCCTCGCAGCGAGTGAGAGACCCGCCGGAGGAAATGAAGGCCACGGGAGGTTGAGACTTCCCGGGGTAAAGAGGTCAAGTCTGAACATCCCTCCCGCAATCATCGACCCATCCGGAAGGAGATCGGCGCACTTCATGATTCCCAGGACAACCCCGATGTCACTTTTCCGGGATCGAGAAGGCGAAGAAAAACCGAGTCAACCCCATGACAAATCCAAAAGACTCACTGCGGGTGTTCCAAGCACGAGTAAGTCGATCCCAAGACTACTCGTCAAACTTTTAATTTTGATGATGAGCCACCTCTAGAAATCTCATCATCGTCCGATGACGACTGCGATAAGGCCGAGGACAAGTCTCGAAAAGGAAAAATCACCGAGACCAACGAAGTCATTAAGACAAATGAGGCTCGGCAGAAGCCGAGTCTACTTCACAACCAAACCCATTGAACCAAAGAACCACTGCTCCGGCTCCTCAAGCTACACTGGATCGATTCCCAAAAGAACTCCACGCGCACCGCTCATCATTGAACAGATCCCGATCGGCGGTGATGAATCTTTTGTAGAATCTTTCCCTTTCTCACTGGAGATACCGAACTCCACGAAGAGTCGAAAAATGAGCAAGTACGATATCACGACCACCTCCTGTTTTTCACTCGGGCACCATTGTTCCAAATGATTTTGATTTCGACAATTTTGTTTGGCCATCACCGCAATGAAGAATCACCAAGTTCGAGAAGTGTTCAAGGCACTCTTTCTTTGAAGTTGAAAAGATGGAGAGGCATCGAGCCTCTTTGGATATGCGCCGGACAACAGAGATGCCAACTGACGGTGACTTGAGAGGCATCACAATCGGGATAAGGAATGGTGGCAACAAAATGAAGAATCCATGCGTGTGGAACAGTGAGATACTTGAAACCTTGTTCAACAAGTCACGGTGTGGAGAGGCCGAGAATGTTGATGCAAAACGAAGGCGAGGAACACATTGAGCATATGCATGAAGCTCACACTTGCCGAGATCAAGGCGTTGCGTGAGCGAAATGCAAATGATATACTGCGTTTGGAAGAACACATGACGAAAAATTCAGCCTTCTCATGGCCGAGATGAAGCGATTTCAAATGAGAATCCAACGCTACTCGATGTCAATTTCGTCTTTGCATACAACGCAGAGACTTGAAGAAGAATTCAACCAACAAAAGACTTCGACTTCATGCTTGCCAAAGATGTTCCCAGGGTTCCTCTATCCTTTGATGATGCCAAAAAGGGGAAGAGGAATACCTTAAAGCAAAGAAAATCCGTTTGAAAAGAAAGGAGCAAATGAGAAAGAAGCGACTTCGAAGGGAAAATCACCAAGAAATTTTGAAACTAAAGAAAGGAAAATCTGCGAGGGGAAGGAACAAAAATATGACCTTGATGATAGCACAAACCCCCAACAGGTCCTCACACACGTGACATTATAAGCGAAAACTCCCCGTGACTCTGCCACTCCAAGACTCTCTGAACTATAGAGAGAAGAGAAAAGAAATTGAAGCGAGGGATGAAGGAAGTGGAAGGAAGAATGGATGCCAGGGTGATGAACATCTTGAAAGAACATGGAGGCATTCCAAATTGACAGAGACACGTATGCCATTTCGTATGCCGGGATCGAGCCAAGATCGGTTGACGAATTCAAAACGCTCGAATCAAGGATATTTTGCAAATATGTCCATGGCTCAAGCTTGGGACTTGTATCTTGGGAAAAGGGTCTCACATTATGTGAAGAAGGCCGACAGACAATGAGACTTCCCAAGATCGCTCTGCTTTAGTCACTCTGCTAGTCAATCACCGGGAAGAAGACCAAGACTGATATACGCCCAGAGTAGAGGAAGAAGCGGCATGGAGGAAGAAGCTTGGACCTAGGCCTCGCCCAAGAATATCGAATACGTAGATCCCGGAAAGAAAGGAGGGATCTACTGGGGCCGGCTTGACCAAGTGGCAAATTTGCGAGTGGCTAAAACTAACGCCGAGTATGCAAAAAGAATAGAAGAAAAAACAAAAGACAAACTCAGCTATGGCGGAGAGACAGAAAGACTAAGGAAAGATGAAGGCGCCAGGAAGGCATATGAGAAGAAAAAAAAGGCAATGACGACGAAAAAAAAGAAGAAGAAAGAAGATGCTAATCAAGATGAAAGAAGGAGACAATGAAGGAGATGAAGTGTTCTTTGTCCAACCCTTCATGTATTTTATTATGTAAATACATACAATGTAAGTCTTCGTAATAGAGTTATAAATTTTTTTGTGAAGACAGACTATATACTCGATACACCTTGTAAACATTGTGTTAAGTACAAGAATGATATGATCAATAAAAAGATTGATTCTCACAAGATACATTCTATGTCAATACACCTGCCTCTCAGATGTATCCTTGTTATTTACATATTTGTATGATCTAAGTTTTGGCATCATCAAAAAGGGAAATTGTTAGGAATTTTATTGTTTAGATTTTGATGAATGCCATGTAAAACTTAGAATAGAAAGTTGGCACCCCAATTCTTGTTGTAAAATGCATTGTAATGAATAGAGCTGGCCAAGCTGAGTCAAGACAAACTACGCCCTAACATGCAAGAAGACAATCAAGACTGGAAGGAAGACTCTGTTTGTGAGACAATGAGTATGGCAAAGAAGAGTAGACGGGAACACTATCAAGAAGAAGCGGTGAGATGCACTGGTGAGTGGAGCATCGATCAAGTCAACTCAAGAAAAGCCAAGTCTCAAGTTGAAGTGACAGAAGAAGAGTCATCCAATGATTGGAAGTCGACTCTAAGTCACCTGGGAAAGCAAGGAAATGCATCAAGTCGAGATAATCAGAAAAGAACCGTTTGCCGCAAAATCAAGAGATTTACTTAAACAAGTAATATCTCCATACAACCTTTCTTGGAGTGCTCGATCCCCGAAGCGTGCAAAAGGAATGAACCAATGGGAAGCACGACACCGTGTCGAACTCGAAAAGGTGAAAAGAATAATTCATACGAGGAAACGGCAATTCCAAGAACGCAAGCCAACGACGCAAAGTGACTTTCAAAAATAAGCCTATCTCTTCAACGGGCAAATTTTTGAAAGTTCACTATAAAAGGCCGAGGAGTTAGTTTGAGAAAAAAAAAGGATGCATGAATGACACATACGTGAGATATACAAGCACATTAAAAAAAAAAAAAAAAAAAACAATCTCAATCCTCAAGCCTACATTCCGAAGTACATCAATCCAACACTTACCCGTGAAGGAAAGAGCTTCAACCAGTTGAAGAGGAAACCTTTGAAAACAAGGGGTCTATTTTCCAGGGAAGGATTGTAGAAAAGTTCAAAGTTGAACTAAGTCTTAAGCATTTGGAGGGCTTCGTGATCAAATCCAAAGAGCTTGAGCAAGTGAGTCAGTAGCAAAGGCACCGCCTGTGAAGAAGCCGAGTCGAACGAAGAAGCCACCGAGTGATCAAGGCGTCTCAGATCGAGTCCCAAAGGATCAAGTCGGCCGTTGTGATCAAGACTTGTATCTGGACTGTTACCACTTTGTAAACCGATCATTACTTAGTGGATTCCTCCAGGAGTTGGAGAAGAGAGGAGTAGAAGAATTACCCCATCTTCGAACCTCTATAAAAACTTTCTTGTGTCATTTACATTTCAAAGATTTAAATTCCCGCACTTTTAATTGCTTATATCTCACGATAAATTTGCTATCCATTTGATAATTTATAAGTACTAAATTAAACTCTAATATCTTGCTTAATCAAACTTAAGGGTGTTAAGTCTTCCACAGAATAAAACCACAAAATGAGTTAAATTGTAGCCAACAAATGAGTTACTCCATCAACAAATACCAAATGAGTCATTTGAGAGATTAACTCTCTACCGAGTGACTAATTCGATCCGTCCATCGGACACAAATTGTGTAGAATTAACTCTGAGATTTAAAAGGACTAAATCGAAAATTTGGTAAGGTTTATTCAAACCCCCTTCTAAACCTTACACTTACACCCCTTGGGACCTACAAGTGGTATCGGCGGTTGGTTCATTGAACCCTCCGCACCGTTCTTGAACTAGATCTCCAAAATTTTCAAAGTCTCGCTTTAGTACTTAAACTTTCAAAACTCTTTTTATTAAAAGTCATTATCATGGAAGCAAATCTAACATGCATCCCTATGTTCACCATTGAAGAATTTGATGATTGGAAAATTCGTATGCGAGCTCATCTATCAAAGATTACATGATGAGATGTGGATAGTAATAGAAGATGGGCCTCTACAAATATTAAAGGTGAACACACCAGTTTGTCTGTGAGTTGCAAGGAGAAAGAAGATGTTGCTCTAGACCAGTCATGGTTGAAAAACCAAGAACCGAGTGGACAAATGATGACAGAAAAGATACAACCTGGATAATGTAGCCAAGGACATCCTCTACAAAACCTTGGACAAAGCCATGTTCAACAAAGTCAAATCATGCAAAACGGCTAAAGAAATGGGACAAGTGACATTGATTTGTGAAGGCTCGAGCAAATCAAAGAAAACAAATTATCTCGTAGCTGTACATGAAGTTTGAAAATTTCAAAATGATCTCGGGAGAGAATCGGATCAACTGGGCGCTCGGTTTACGAAAATCACAAATGAGTCATCTACACTTGGAAAGGAATATACACGAAAGAAATGTGTATGAAGATCCTAAAAAGTCTTCCTGCTTTGAATGGGAAATGAAGGTCATGGCACTCGAGACATTCCATGGACCTATCAAAGACATCCAACCATGAACTATTCTCGGACCTCAAAGCCTATGAGTTTGAGCTTTGAAAAGAAAAGACCAGGAAGAGACAATTGTACCCAAAACAAAATGCTCTAATTGTCAAAGATGGAAAGAGAGAGGTCAAAGAGGATTGACCCGGAAAAATAGCCCCGATGGTCAAAAGATTTAACAAGTTCTTTAACAAGAACTACAAGAGAGGAAAGGGTGAATCTTCCGAAGACACTCGGCTCCTCCAAATCAAGGGATGATAGGCCAACCAAGAGAATGATCATCAACAAGTTGAGTATCAAAGGGTGACAACTCAAAAGTAGAAAGAGTCGATCAAAAGGTGAATATCTATGTTGGAATTGTAGACAACCAGGTCACTATGCCATTGATCGCTCATATCCTGTAGTCAACAAGTACAGAATGAAGAAGAAAGAAAAGTCTTGAGAGAAAGAAGACAAGAAAAGAAAAAGGCAATGATGGTCGCAGAGATCATTTAAACACCAAGTCAAAAGAGACAAATGATTGAGAGAGCAAGAAGCCGACTACTCGAGTGACTCGAAGAAGAAGCCTTGATCCGCTTAATGGCCAAAGAACAAGATCAAGAAGATGAGGTACAATCTAATTCAACAAGCTCGGACACTAGTGATAGTGATCGTGACACACACACTTCATCACCTCTTGATCTTTATGATTCATTAGGCAAAATGATGAAAGATTTTGAGCACATTAAATCCTCACACACACTATTGAATGAGGAAAACAACCTACTTAAAAGTCAAAACTCAAAGTGACTAAGGAGCCGAGTACTCTAAGTCAAATAGTCATGAAAATGAAAGTTTAAAAAGTGAAAATGCTAAATTAGTAGCTGAAATTGCTGCTATAGAAAAGAGGAGAATGACCTCAAAAATGTTATTGCCTCGTTCACTAAGGCATCTAAATCATTGGATGATCTTATTATGAGTCAAAGAGAATGTGGAGACAAGACAAAGCTTAGGATTTAATTCCTTTGTGCCATGTCAAACCTCAAGAGTAATTCTCGGAAAAAGGATCTTCAAGTCATGAAGAGTCCAAAAACCCAAAACTCTAAATGTTGCACACACATTCACTCCAAAGCACAATACTAAGCAAACCGGCCTTGGTTACAAAGGAAAAGGAAAATAATTGAGTGTCTTTGAAAGGACAAAGAGAATAGATTCACCGAGTCCTTCAAAAACTCCTAACAGAAAATACTCTGTAAAGAAGAAACAGAGCTACCAAAAATTCCAAAAAATCCATAAAAGAAATACATATGATGGGAATGGTAGAAAATATCCAAGCCAAGTGATTGGAACAATGTGAACTATCGGCATAGATACTTATGGAATATAAGCCCAAGTGGCAAAGGCCTAGAACTCAACAAAGGCCATTCCAAAAGTATAAGAGCTTTCATCAAAGACACACATGCACCTAGGCACTACACTCAAAAGCACCACAATTACCCAAGGAAGGCAATTGCTAAAACACATATGCAGCGTGAGACAAAAGAGACAAATTTGTATGAACCTAGAATCCCCAAGCAATTTGCGAAATTAATTATGATTATGGCACTCGATAGATGGCAACCCCTTAGAGTCAAATCATTTGGCTATAGGTTGGTTGGATCATCTTACAATTCTAACCCCTCGGACCCGCACAAGTATGGGTACCTAAAACTTAATTTCCTTGATTGCGGGTTCAAGGAACAACGAAAGTGCCAAGGAACCTGGTACATGGATAGTGGTCGTTCCCGGACATATGACAGAAATAAGAGAAATCTGTCAAAATTCAAGGAAGTCAAAGGAGCCAAAATCATATTTGGGGAAATGAAGCTCTGGTGAAATAAGAGGCATTGGATCCATCAAGAGGAATGGATTAGAAATCACAGATGTTGCATATGTTGAAGGACTCAACTTCAACCTCATCGAGTATCGATCGGCTTCTGTGACAAGGGTTACAATGTTGGATTCAACATGGGTGTATGCCAAATCAAGGATATTGAATCAAATGAAGTTGTCTTTGCAAGAAATAGACAGAAGAATATGTATGTAGTGGATTGGTCAACTACAACACCCAAAGACATGTCTACTAGCAAAAAGAGCACAATGAATCAAGTTGGTTGTGGCACAAAAAGTGAGTCACCCGAATTTCAAAACAATTAACAAGCTAGCAAGAAGTCATCCTGGTAGAAGGACTTCCGGACTCGATATACAAGAAGGAGAGTATATGTGATGCATGTCGAAGGAAAACAAATCAAGTCGTCATTCAAAGAAAAGACATGCCCATCCTCAACAAGAATCTGCATCTACTTCATATGGATCTATTTGGCCCAAAGGTGGAACCAAAAAGATAAGTGGAAAGAAATACACCCCACGGTGGTAGTAGATGACTACTCAAGATATACATGGACAATATTCATGTGCAAGAAGAAAGAAACCCTACAAAAACTACCACAAATGATGAAGAGAATTCAAAATGAGAAGAGTCAAACCATTATCAAAATAAGATCGGATAGAGGAACCGAGTTTGTCAATGGAATAATAACTTCGATATTGTATTGAGAATGGTATTGGTCATGAACTATCGCAGCAAGGACTCCACAAATGAGAATGGAGTTACGAAAGAAGGAAACAGAACCCTCAAAGAAGCGGCAAGGACCATGTTAGGTCAAGCGGGGTTACCAAAAAGATTTTGGGTCAAGCAATCAATCAACACACTTTTACTACACCCAAAACAGATGTATGATAAATAGACAAAATTGACAAAGACTCCCTATGAGATCCTGGATCGGAAGAAAACCAAATGTTGCATATTTCGAATATTTGGATGTAAATGCTTCATCCATAACAATGGCAAAGACAACCTAAAGGCTTTTGATGCTAAGGCCGATGAAGGTATCTTCTTAGGATACTCAACGGTGAAAGCAAAGCCTCTGAGAATACTCAATAAAAGAACTATGGTTACAGAGGAATCCATTCATGTAGTATTCGATGAGCCAAATGTAAATGGAGAAGACATTGAAGAGTCACCGATAAGTTAAAACATCCAATCATACGAAAGAGTCCCTACGCTGAAGGCAAGGGCGGGATTATCAACTCGAGAAGAAGATGAGATAGTCAACCTCAAAAGCAACTGGAGAATTTGCGGCTAAGTGACCACGAAAGAGTCGACCACAAAGAACACAACCAAGTCGATCAATCCAGCTAACTTACTCCAACCTCGATGTAAGATGGCTAAGAGACCATCCACGAAACTTGTCATTGGAGATATGAGAGAAGGTGTCAAAACAAGATCGAAACTCAACAAGAAGCTATGTTCACATGCTTCATTTCGCAAATAGAGCCAAAAGATGTGTCACAAGCATTGGATGACACACATTGGGTTCAAGCTATGCAAGAAGAGTCAATCGGTTTGAGAGAAATAAAGTATGGGAACTAGTGCAAAGACCCATACATCAAAATGTTATTGGAACCAAATGGGTATTCGTAAAATAAGATGAACGAGGAAGGCTCGGGTAAGGAATAAAGCAAGACTAGTAGCCAAAGGATATTGCCAAGAAGAAGGGATAGATTTTGATGAAACATTTGCCCCTCGTAGCAAGATTGGAAGCTATAAGGATGTTTCTTGCCTATGCGACTCACAAGAATTTCATTGTATATCGATGGATGTAAAAAGTGCATTCCTAAACGGTTTATTGGAAGAAGAAGTATATGTTGAACAACCTCCAGGATTTGAGCAGAAGACTCTTGGAGACAAGGTATACAAACTCAAGAAAGCCTTGTATGGATTGAAACAGGCACCCGAGCATGGTATGACACCTGTCACAATTCCTAACGAGAATGGATTCACAAAAGGAAAAGTAGATAGAACACTTTTCGTAATTCAAGACAAGAAGAGTATCTTGCTTGTTCAAA
This sequence comes from Rehmannia glutinosa, assembly GCA_016081115.2. Taxonomy (NCBI): domain Eukaryota; kingdom Viridiplantae; phylum Streptophyta; class Magnoliopsida; order Lamiales; family Orobanchaceae; genus Rehmannia; species Rehmannia glutinosa. Next base: position 370,291 of record JABTTQ020002410.1, on the reverse strand, counting down.
TATATGTGGATGACATCATTTTTGGATCCACTAACAAAGAGCTATGTGAAAAATTCTCAAACCTCATGCAAAGCAAATTTGAAATGAGCATGATGGGAGAACGACATTTTTCCTCTTGGACTTCAAGTGAAACAACAAGGATGGAACCTTCATAAGTCAAACAAAATATACCAGGGATTTAATGAAGAAGTTTGGTATGGAAGAGAAGTCTTCTCGTAAAAATACCAATGAACACATCGGTCAAAATGGACATGGATGCGGATGGCAAGCACAGCAGATCAAACAAGATCTGAGCACTAATTGGATCATTGCTCTATCTCACAAAGAAGCGAGCCGGACATCACCTTTGTTGTAGGTGTATGTGCAAGATTTCAATCTGCTCCAAAAGAGAGTCATATGACAAAGAAATAAGAGAATTTTTGAGATACTTGAAAGAAAGCCAAGAAGTAGGCCTATGGTATCCAAAGGAAGGTGGATTCAAGCTAATTGGCTATTCGATTCGACTATCTTTGGATGCAGAGTGGACAGAAAAGCACTTCGTGCACTGTCAAATGCTAGAAACAGACTAATTTCCTGGTTTAGCAAGAAGCAAAACTCAATAGCCACCTCTACAAATGAGAGGCGAAATACATAGGCTGCGGCAAACAAGTGCCCAAGTCCTATGGATGAGACAACGGTGAGAGACTATGAAGTTGAAGAAAAAGAAATTCCAATCATGTGTGATAACACAAGTGCCATTGCAATCACTCAAAATCCTGTCTTTGCACTCAAGAACAAAACATATTGATGTCGATATCATTTCATAAGAGATCATGTTGAAAAGAAGGACATTATCTTGGAATATATCTCAACCGATAAACAACTAGTGACATCTTCACAAAACCATTATGTGAGTCAAGATTTGAAGAACTCAAGCATGAGTTGGGGTTAATTGAGTGGTGACACTCGAGACGAATCAAAGAAGAGTATTAGAACAGAAAAGAAGTGAAAAAGAGTCAAAACAAATCACCAAGAAATCACCAGATCGGAAAACAAACTACACCGAAAGTCACCGATAGAACAGTCGCTAAGAGAAATGTGAAAAGTAGAGTTAAATCGGCTAAGAGATAAGTTTGAATAACTTATGAGCGAAGTGACAAAAACGCATCGTTTTAACTTAAGCGGGAATGTTTTAAGGAACACGTCGGATAATGATGATGTGTACGGACATAAAGCTGCATTACACACTAAGCTTATGATTGGATATAAATGCTTTGCCGCATTAAATACGAGACGTGAAATGCTCAATAGGCGTGCGAAATCCAAGCCGTTGATTTCGATCACAATTCAAAACCGTCTGCGCGTCGCCCTTTCATAAACCATATTTAAACCATTTTCATCCGTTTCTCTCTCACTTCCAAAACTGTTCATCTTTTTCTCTCAAAAGGCAAAGGCAAATACTCTCGAAACCCTATCAACCTTCAAATCAAATTTACGAACTTTTCCTTGAAATTATTCTCGAGAAATGGCACCAACGTATGACTTTACCAAGTTGGGAAAACAAATCCACACCGGTTCGACCGTGGATTTCGACGGAATGGTGAAGCGGGTCCGACGACACCCTGGTGAAGAAAATCACGGAGAAGTTGGAAACGCCGGGATCAAAACCGTTTCTAACGCTGGAATATCCTATAACCTATGTGGAGGAGGTCGCTCAATTCTACGTGAATGCCGAGATTCACGACGAAGAATCAAGTCATCTGCTCACGGGAAGCAATGACTATTACGCCAAGGATTTGGTGAATATTGCTCACTACCCGCGAAGGAGCAAATCAAATTAAGGAAAGCTGATGTAAACTTGACTCGACGCATGGAAAGAGATAGCCAAGTCCGACCTTGCCGATAAAATTATATACACAAAAGAAACAAGAGATCGAAGGAGGATTATCATAAATTGTTGGACATAGTTGCCAAATGTATCGACATCAAATTTGGCGACTTTGACCAACTATCAAAGGCAAAGTCACTTGTGATGGCTGCAATCATGGAAGAAAAGAAGATAAATGGGCGAGTTTATCTCTACAAAGAGCTCTCTGCGTAACGTGGGGAACAAGTCCTTCAAAGAAGATGGCACATTTGGAGGATCCTCGGATATGGCCTAGTGATTGGCCGGCTATTGTAGGTGAAAGGAGTCCTCTTAGACATGGGAAGGCCTTCCATGTTAACAAAAGGATGTTGAGCTAACCTCTCGGTGCTCGAAGCGAGCTTATGCCAAGAGAGGCGACACGGTGAGGGGAATCACCGACCAAGATACAAAATTCCTCTCTCGGCCAAAAAAGAAAGCCCCCTGCACCGCTAAGAAAACTCACGCCCCTGCGCAAAAAGAAAACCAAACATGCACTGCCCCTGCGGAAAGAGTCACCCGCCCCGGCCCGTGTCACCCGCCCCTGCAGGTCGAGAAGGACTCTCAAATACCTTCTCCGATCGTCAAAAGGAGGAGAAGCGACAAGCCCTGCACGGCTCAAAAACAAACACGAGCACCGCCCCGCCGCCCAAGACTCGAGAGGATACCGCCTCGAACTGTAAATCCCCTGTACAAACCAGAGACGAAGAAGACTAGTCAAGCGATCCGACAGGAGAAACCAAATTGAGTCGATTCTCGGCTAGCACAACTACTGAGAGACTACCGGAGAAGTAGAGTCTCGGATGTAATTGATGAAACAGCCAAGTCTCTTGAAGCGTCAGAGAGGCAACTCAAGACACACAATGTAGCCCACACAAATTGAAACACAAGAAGAACCACCCAAGCGAGATAGTGATGTAATGATCCTATCTCCACCTTACCCGGACATCCAAAATCGTCTGCGTGAGTGGAGAAAATGGAAGTTGAGCAAGTCAAGGAAACAGTTCCAACGGCCCGAGTTCATAGAAGAAGAAGAGGAACTGCTAAATTTCCTTGGACTAACTACCGTGCTCCCAAAGACTTGATGAGGACAAGCGCTTAGACATCCTGCAAATCTACAAAGACAGGAGAGAGCAAAGCAAAGTGAAGAAGCCGAAGACGTGAAAAGGCAAGCATCCGCCCTATCTCCCGCACCACGTAACACTTCCATCCTCTTCTTGATGTCTTCTCCGAAAGTGACGAGGAACTGAGAATGCTTTGCGCCCGCGAAGAGTTACAAATGCAGCAAGCATTACATGAATCAAGAATCCTTCACGAGCAAAGACTCGATGGAGGGACCAGAGAGTCCTCGAACACACTGAAATCGATCCAATGGGAGTGGTTCAAAGAAATAGCCACCGATGTTCTTTCTACCACTTCCTCACTCACTCTGAAGAAGCATAAGGAATCAAGCGATGAAATCGGGCTAGTGGGGACCCCAACGAGCCAACCCCTATTGAAGGTGTGCTACCACCGCCCCAACGGCCGAACCATCAATTGCAACAGTACAAATGAGTCCGAGACGAGTGACCCCACTCCAAGTCACTCACCGGTGGTGCGCCGGGGGAGGGGAACTCCTCCACCGCAAAGCGGCAAGGTCGGAGGATCTTTGCCGCAGATGACTCCACAAAGAAGCAAGGAGGCGAAGAAGAGAAATTACAATCACAAGAAGAAACAAAGAAGTTGCCATCAACGAAGCTCGAGGCTTGAGATGTCTCACCGAGGTGCCAACCGCTCTGAAGGCTAATGACGCCGCGATGCGATCGAGCCACGAGAAGGAATGACCGGGAGTTAACACTGGGGCGATGAAAGTGCAATCCATGGGGTTGAGACTCCATGGATGCCATCGTAGAAGACCCTAAGACATACCGACACACTTTGTCGAAAGGGAGGACCAAGGCCTCGCAGCGAGAGAAGAGACCGGAGGAAATGAAGGCCACGGGAGGTTGAGACTTCCCGGGGTAAAGAGGTCAAGTCTGAGAACATCCCTCCCGCAATCATCGACCCATCCGAGAAGGAGATCGCGCACTTCATGATTCCCAGACAACCCCGATGTCACTTTTCTCGGGATCGGAAGACGAAGAAGAAGGCGAGTCAACCCCATGACAAATCCAAAAGACTCACCGGTGCGGGTGTTCCAAGCACGAGTAAGTCGATCCCAAGACTACTCGTCAAACTTTTAATTTTGATGATGAGCCACCTCTAGAAATCTCATCATCGTCCGATGACGCCGGCTGATAAGGCCGAGGACAAGTCTACTGAAAAGGAAAAATCACCGAGACCAACGGTTTTAAGATAAATGAGCTCGACAAGTTTAGTCTACTTCACAACCAAACCAAATTGAACCAACCAAAGAACCACCGCCCGCTCCTCAAGCTACAAATGGATCGATTCCCAAAAGAACTCCACGCGCACCGCTCATCATTGAACAGATCCCGATCGGCGGTGATGAATCTTTTGTAGAATCTTTCCCTTTCTCACCGGGAGATACGAACTCCACGAAGAGTCGAAAATGAGCAAGTACGATATCACAGACCACCTCCTTTTTTCACTCGTGGCACCATTGTTCCAAATGATTTTGATTTCGACATTTGTTTGGCCATCACCGCAATGTGAATCAATCGGTTGAAGTTCGAGAAGTGTTCAAGGCACTCTTTCTTTGAAGTTGAAAAGATGGAGAGGCATCGAGCCTCTTTGGATATGCGCCGGACAACAGATGCCAACCTGACGGTGACTTGAGAGGCATCACAAATCGAGGATAAGGGAATGGTGGCAACAAAGCAGAAATCCATGCGTGTGGAACAGGTGAGATACTTGAAACCTTGTTCAACAAGTCTGCGTGTGGAGAGCCGAGAATGTTGATGCGAAAACGGGCGAGGAACACATTGAGCATATGCATGAAGCTCACACCGCCGATCAAAGATCAAGCCGCGTGAGCGAAATGCAAATGATATACGATGTTTGGAAGAACACATGACGAGAAAATTCAGCCTTCTCATGGCCGAGATGAAGCGATTTCAAAGAGAATCCAACGCTACTCGATCAATTTCGTGGCGCATACAACGCAGCCAGACTTGAAGAAGAATTCAACCAACAAAAGACTTCGACTTCATGCTTGCCAAAGATGTTCCGGGGTTCCTCTATCCTTTGATGATGCCAAAAAGGGGAAGAGGAATACCTTAAAGCAAAGAAAATCCGAAGTTTAAAGAAAGGAGCAAGCGGTGAGAAAGAAGCGACTCGAAGGGAAAATCACCAAAGAAATTTTGAAACTAAAGAAAGGAAAATCTGTGAGGGGAAGGAACAAAAATATGACCTTGATGATAGCACAAACCCCCAACAGCTCACACACGGTGACATTATAAGCGAAAACTCCCCGTGACTCTCGCCACTCCAAGACTCTCTGTAACTATAGGTGAGAAGAAAAAGAAATTGAAGCGAGGGATGAAGGAAGTGGAAGGAAGAATGGATGCCAGGGTGATGAACATCTTGAAAGAACATGGAGGCATTCCGGTTGACAGAGACACGTATGCCATTTCGTATGTCGGGGTGAGCCAAGATCGGTTGACGAATTCAAAACGCTCGAATCAAGGATATTTTGCAAATATGTCCATGGCTCAAGCTTGGGACTTATCTTGGGAAAAGGGTCTCACATTATGTGAAGAAGGCGACAGACAACAGACTTCCCAGCGATCCTCTGCACGGTCACTCTGCTAGTCAATCAATCACCAAGAAAGACCCCAGACAAAGATATACGCCCAGGTAGAGGAAGAAGCGGCGATGGAGGAAGAAGCTTGGACCTGGCCTCTGCCCAAGAATATCGAATACGTAGATCCTGGAAAGAAAGGAGGGATCTCTTTGGGAAGGCTTGACCAAGTGGCAAATTTGCGAGTGGCTAAAACTAACGCCGAGTATGCAAAAAGAATAGAAGAAGAAAAAAAAAGACAAACTCAGGCTATGGCGGAGAGACAGGAAAGACTAAGGAAAGATGAAGCTGCCAGGAAGGCATATGAGAAGAAAAAAAGAAAGCGGTGACGACGAGAAAAAAGAAGAAGAGAAAGAAGATGCTAATCAAGATGAAAGAAGAGACAATGAGGAGATGAAGTGTTCTTTGTCAACCCTTCATGTATTTTATTATGTAAATACATACAATGTAAGTCTTCTCTTAATAGAGTTATAAATTTTTTTGTGAAGACAACTATATACTCGATACACCTTGTAAACAATTGTGTTAAGTACAAGAATGATATGATCAATAAAAAGATTGATTCTGCGCATACATTCTATGTCAATACACACTGTCTCAGTATGTATCCTTGTTATTTACATATTTGTATGATCTAAGTTTTGGCATCATCAAAAAGGGGGAAATTGTTAGGAATTTTATTGTTTAGATTTTGATGAATGCCATGTAAAACTTAGAATAGAAAGTTGGCACCCCAATTCTTGTTGTAAAATGCATTGTAATGAATAGAGCTGCCAAGCTAAGTCAAGACAGCTACGCCCTAACATGCAAGACAAATCAAGATGGAAGGAAGACTCTGTGTGAGACAGTGAGTATGGCAAGAAGAGTAGACGGAACACTATCAAGAAGCGGTGAGATGCACTGAGTGGAGCATCGTCAAGTCAACTCAAGAAAAGCCAAGTCTCAAGTTGAAGTGACAGAAGAAGAGTCATCCATGATTGGAAGTCGACTCTAAGTCACCTGGGAAAGCAAGGAAATGCAGTCAAGTCGAGATAATCAAAAAAGAACCGTTACCACGAAAATCAAGAGATTTACTTAAACAAGTAATATCTCCATACAACCTTTCTTGGAGTGCTCGGTCCCCAGCGTGCAAAAGGAATGAACCAATGGGAAGCACGACACCGTGTCGAACTCGAAAAGGTGAAAAGAATAATTCATACGAGGAAACGGCAATTCCAAGAACTCGCAAGCCAACGACGCAAAGTGACTTTCAAAAATAAGCCTATCTCTTCAACGGGCAAATTTTTGAAAGTTCACTATAAAAGGCCGAGGAGTTAGTTTGAGAAAAAAAAAGGATGCATGAATGACACATACGTGAGATATACAAGCACATTAAAAAAAAAAAAAAAAAAAACTGAAACAATCTCAATCCTCAAGCCTACATTCAAGTACATCAATCCAACACTTACCTGTGAAGGAAAGAGAGCTTCAACCAGATTGAAGAGGAAACCTTTGAAAACAAGGGGTCTACTTTCCAGGGAAGGATTGTAGAAAAGTTCAAAGTTGAACTAAGTCTTAAGCATTTGGAGGGCTTCGTGATCAAATCCAAAGAGCTTGAGCAAGTGAGTCAGTAGTAGCAAAGCGAATGCCTGTGAAGAAGTTCGAGTCGAACGAGAAGCCACAGTGATCAAGGCGTCTCAGGCGAGTCCCAAAGGATCAAGTCGGCTGTTGTGATCAAGACTTGTATCCGGATCACCACTTTGTAAACCGATCATTACTTAGTGGATTCCTCCAGGGGAGTTGGAGAAGAGAGGAGTAGAAGAATTACCCCATCTTCGAACCTCTATAAAAACTTTCTTTGTGTCATTTACATTTCAAATTTAAATTCCCGCACTTTTAATTGCTTATATCTGTTTGATAAATTTGCTATCCATTTGATAATTTATAAGTACTAAATTAAACTCTAATATCTTGCTTAATCAAACTTAAGGGTGTTAAGTCTTCCACGAGAATAAAACCACAAATGAGTTAAATTGTAGCCAACAAATGAGTTACTCCATCAATGGCTCAAAGTGAGTCATGAGAGATTAACTCTACTTGAGTGACTAATTCGATCGTCCATCGACACAACGTGTAGAATTAACTCTGCAGATTTAAAAGGACTAAATCGAAAATTTGGTAAGGTTTATTCAACCCCCCCTTCTAAACCTTACACTTACACCCCTTGGGACCTACAACAAGGATGGGAGTAGAGATATTCAAACAAATATGGCAAAAGCTCCCCCTATCAATATGCACAACAAGAGTAATATAAAAGCAATCAACCACAAGCTAAAAGCTTAGCTTTTTCATATTGATCTTAGGTTCAAGAGCTTATAAGCTCCCCCTGTCAACAAAACATCATTAGACAAGTATATAAGTTCATCATACATCAATTGGACTAAGTATAATGCACAACTTATGGCTTTATATAGCTTATAGCTTCTTTTGTTAAGCTTAACTTAGCTTTTTTGAGCTAATGAGCTTATAACCTGTTTCTCCCCCTTTGGAATCATCAAAAAGAATGTTAGCACGATAAAAACATCATATAATCATATCAAAGTGCGCAACTAAACCGATGTATCGAGCTATTTGAACAATGAAGCTTATAGGCCAAATGGGAGGGAAAAGTCGATCATACGACTTGTGAAAGCTTATGAAAAATCATTTGATTTGCAAAACATGATCTCTATAAATATATAAGACTTTTGAAATCGAGAGAATCATGTAGGTGATGAATTTTTCGTTGAAACATTTTATCGAACACTTTGCGGGCGTCAAACTTAGAATATGATATATATAGCCCTTGTAAATGTAATCAATCCAAGTTTTTCATCACCAAATACAATTAAACAATTATCATTCATCAAAAATCAATAAGCTCATCACAAATATATATGAATTGCATCAAGAAAAATGCATATAAGCCACAAACTCAAGGGTTCAACCCAATTGAGCTAAAGAAGTAGAATTCTTACCATTCGATTGGTAAAGACGAGCAACAATGATGATAACCGAGCTATGTAGTCCCCAAAATATATAATTCATGCATCAAAACTCATTTGAAGTGAAATGTGTGTGAAAATTGCAAAGGGGACGAAAAATGAACCAAAAGAGCCAAAATGGCTAAGTATAGGAACAAAGACGATTTAAGCCAAGAAATCACATTGGGCGACCGGTCAAGGGCTAGGGCGACCGGTCGAGCAGGTGGGCGACCGGTCGACCCTTGCCCTGGCAGCCCACTGCTTCTTTCTGTTTTGCAAATTCCGAAGTTTGATCCAAAAATTTGATTTTTCGCCCCTAGGTTTTAAAAACGTGCAAAATACAAACGTAGACCTAATTCAATATACATTATGTCATAATCAAGCTCGAAATGAGGTAAAATACTCGGCGGTGAGCGATAAAAAGATCCGCGAGTTATCCTTGAGACGGAATTAAACACATCTTCAAGTTTTTGTTAAAACATGCAATCCCCTTTAAAAAAATATCGAATCTTAATATGTTTAGTTCGATTATGACGAACCAAATTTTGAAAAATAAAAGTTACACCGGACTTGTTATCCCGAAAAATAATAATGTCTAAAAACTTTGGATTAACAAGTCATAAGAAGAAGTGCCTTACAAATATTTGAAAATTTCTTTTAACGGCACTTTAATGAGATACGTTGGGATAATTTTTGAAGTCGAGCATATAGACATAGGGCATATGGAATGTCGAGTCTATAGAAATAATACAAGAAAACATACCTCGAATTTGTTTGTCAACCGACATGCATTTCTCAACCTTTGTCAATCTCTTCATTGGTAGCCATAGAGGTTGAGATGATTCTTCCTTCTTCAATGCCCAACTCCTTCAAGAGTTCTTTTGAAATGTAACCATCTACTTGGCATTGAATGATTTGAAGTCCAAGCAAGAAATTGAGCTCCCCCATCATGCTCATTTCAAGTACACCTTGCATCAACTTGGAAAAATATCTTGCACAAATATTCATTAGTAGTACCAAAAATATTCTCATAAATATGCACAAGTAAACAATCTTGCCCTTTTTCAAAAACAAAGAGAGTAGTATCAACTTTACCTCTTGTAGAATCATTTAGCAAAAATAGCTAAGTCTATCAACCGTACAAGGCCTTTTTTAAAAAAAATTTGGCCTAGAATTTTAAACTCCGATAGACTTCTATATGAATAAAACCATTTAGAAAATTAACATCCATTTAGTAAAGCTTGAAATTTTCTTAAAACAAGAATGGGCAAGTAAAATGCAAATAACTTCTAAAAGAGCTATGAGTGCAAATATTACATCAAAATCATTACCTTCTTCTTGAAAATACCTTCGAGCTACTAACCTCGCCTTAGTTCGACCAATGTTGCCTTGGTCATCGAGTTTGTTCTAGAGTGCCCATTTTGCATTTATAATCGTTTGTGATGAAAGACATGGCATCAACTTCCAAGTATCATTTCCTTTTAGCTCCTCTTGCAATTCTAAAAACCAATCTTCATCTTGAAGCATCAATTGAGGAATTTGTCTTCTTCATCACTATTGGGCATCCAAATGATCTAAGGTGTTCATAATAGAACATTTACATCCAAATATTTGGAGTATTTTCTTCTACACAACTCAACAAACTCATTAAAGGCATTTCTTATATAAGCAAGAAAAATAGCCCAAGTGTAATAACATGCCTCAATTGTCAACCACAAAATATCTTGCAAAAGAGCATAGTAGTAAGAGACACTATATATATAGACCATGAAGCAAGAAACACATACTTGGCATTTAGAATATCATCAAGAATCTAATAAATCATGCAAGTTCAAATAAGCTTAAGAAAGCTATAAAAGGTCTCTTTTGAAATTTGAAAATCCGATAGCATATAGTTGAGACCTTATTTAAAAGAAGTATTTGAACAAGAGTTGACAAAGCAAATATGTGCAATCAAATATCGAATAGTGCCTTTCAAAAGAAATCTAAAAATCCTCTTAATGGCACTTGTATGAAATACTATGAAAAACAAGCACATAGGCACATGGCAATACATATATCGAGTCTATAAGAGTAAGAATAACACAAGTAAACGTACCTCGATAATTTATGCCCTTTTTTTTTGACAAATAATGACGTAAATGGGCATTTGTAAAAATATGTAAATCCTACACAATACTTAAAACAAATCTAGCAAAAATCATAATGATAAAAGTGTAGGCTAAGAGATATCGCAAGTAAGCTCATGCCATAAATATCCATAGGAGATGATAACACACTCTAGTCTACAAAAAATGCACAAGAGTTTTAAAAACATCATATAAGGTCTTATTTTTCAAAAATATTTTAAAAGCACAAATATATATTGAAGACCTTAATTAAAAAAAATAAATACTTGAAAACTCATTTGCAATATAGGCACAAATAAAACATGCATACTAACTAGATAAAATGCATATTTTAAATGGGGAGATACGGTTTACCAATTACGCCGTTTCCATGGGTTGTGTCGTTCCCATTGTTGATGATATCTTCCCCATGAGAAGTCACTTCGTTGATGATGGTTTCTTTGATCACTCCATTTCCAAGGTTTGTTACCTTCCCATTGTTGATGGTCTCTTCTTCCTTGAAAATCATCTTGTTGATGATGTCTTTGCCGTTTCCAAGGATTATGTTCTTCCCATTTGTATCCTCTTCTTGGAAATTTGCTTTGTTGAGAATAGTTTCTCCTTCTTTGATCAAATGAAATGGTCATTTGATGTTTTCTTGGCGGTATGAATTTTCTTCGATCATTATTTCGCCGAGTACCTAATAACACATTATTTTGTGGTACCCTTAAGTGTTTGGGTCCTTTAGGATTAGTCTTGAGACTTTTAGGTCTCCAACAATAATTAGAGCTATTTCTAGCTCGGCAAGTATTTACCGTATGACCCTTTTTACCGCAATAAAAGCATGTAATAATTCTAGGAGCATAATGATCAACGTGCATAGTGACTTGATCCTTTTTCATATGATCAAGTCCTTTATCACAATTATGAACATCAACAATTTTGGACATTTTATTGGTACTCAAGTTTGATTTTAATATAACTTTTTTTATGCAATCAATATTCTCAACAAGAGTACTATTTTCTTTCTCAAGATTTCTCACTTTATCAAGTGTGGTGGTGTGAGCACATGATAGTGATTCATAGGAAGTAAATAAACCATCCTTATCATTTTTCAAAATAATGAATTCCTTTTTCAAATTTTTGTATTTAACAAGTAAGTTTTGGAATTCATCTTGTAGCTCATCATAATCATTTTGCAAATCACTATATTCATTTTGCAATTCATTGTCATAAGAAGTAGAGGGTTTAGAACTTAACTCGTTTTCTTCTTCGATGCCCATGAGGCATTGTTCAACTTGTTCATCATGGGAGGTTGTAGAAGGCTTATCCCATGTTGTTGGATTTGATGTTGTATTCGTTTGTGAAGTAGATGCTTTTGAGTTGCTCCTTTCATTTGCATATACTTCATAGATGGCTTCTAATTTTTGCCATACTTCATGAGCCGATCGAATACCTACAACATGATCAAATTCCAAAGTGGTAAGTGAACAATGTAAAATATTAAGAGCTTTACCATTTAAGGAGATGATTTTCTTCTCTTCATCATTGAGCTTTTTGAAGCCTTTTGAGGTGTGTGGTGTATCTTTCATCGGAATGGATTCTCCATTAATGACGGTGTTCCAAATGTCGAACCCGCAACCTTTTAAATAGCATTCCATTCTTTCTTTCCAAAAAATAAAATTTTTGGAATCAAACCGAGGTGGCTTGGTGATGGAGGTGCCGGAAAGATGAGCTTCGTTCGTAGCCGACGATCGTTTCTCTTCACTCGCAATGTGAAACGAGCTTGCCAAAGAGTTTGGCTCTGATACCACTTGTAAGTCCAAGCGGCTACGATAATCTAGAGGGGGGGTGAATAGATTATCTCTATCTTTTCGATTTTACCCTCTTTTTCGAACCGAATGCTCAAAGACAATAATAAAGGTGCGGAATGTAAACAACACACGTCGATATAAAGAGGTTCAACCCACCTAAGGCCTAATCCTCTACCACCCCAGTATATCCGGGATGGATTTCAAAAAGAAAAAAATATTTTATTAATTTACCACAAATTAATACAACACCAACTTACAACAACACCTTGAAGAGCACCACACTCTTCTTCAACACCACCTTTGAGATTACCACAATCTCACTTGAAGATTACCACGATCTCCAACGGCACCTTGTGAAGATTACCACAATCTTCAACCTTGAAGAATACCAAATTCTTCAACACCTCAACAAGAAGATTACCACAATCTTCTCACACCTAACACCTAGATCACCCAAGTGTTCTTACCACAAGAACACTCACAAGGATATCTTGTGTTGAATGATTACCCAAATTCAAGATTACAACTCGATAATTGATAATACAATAGAGTGCAAGTGTAATCAAGAAAAGCCTAGACCTCAAGAATGTGAAAGTGAATAGCTAGGCAAATTACAACAAGAAATAAGACAATGTAAGAACAAGTGTATTCTTGAGTGTATCTTGTTGTGTTGTAGATTTCTCTCTTTATTTTGTGCTTCAAAACTTCCTCTATTTATAGGAGATGATTGATACTTGATAGGCTCCTCTTGGAATCTGATTTCTACAAAAATTGCAATTAAAAACAAGATTATAGCTGTTAGAAATCAATCCCACAATTTAGGGAAAAGTTGTTATGCACACACAACGGTTAGAATTTTCTTTGTCAAAGCATAGGGGCGACCGTCGCACGAAATAGAAGTTTGAAAATGAAAATACACATTTACACAGGCGACGTCGACGTAGGGTTCGGCCGGTCGTCCCGACTTCAACCGGTCGCACAACCTCAAAAAGCGAGGGCGTTCTGTTTCAATTTTTGCTCCCAGTGCACGGCCGCCCAGAGGGTCGACCGGTCGACGCCACCGGTTGCCCCTATAGGGCGACTGTTGCCCTGACCATTTTCTCGCAAACATGAAGTTTTCTTTTTTCTCAACTTTCAGTGCACGGGTTGCCCTATACGGCGACCGGTTGACCTCAAAACAAAAGTGTTGTCCAATTTTATATCGAAGATAGACTTCAAGAAATACTCGAAAAATAGTGAAAACATTTTAGACCGATCGAGAGTATTAGGACAACATTTAGAAATATTGTTTTGGTGTAAAAATACATTAACAGAAAATCATTAAAAGTGTTGTCCAATTTTGTCAAAAATAAAACTTGAAGTTATACTCTGGAAAATATTAAAACCATTTTAAATCATTTAGGAGTATTTGGACAACCTTTAAAAACATTGTTTTGGTATAAAAACAAAATCATCAAAATCATGATAAAAACCATTTATCAAACAGTAATCTTGCGACTGGTGGTGTTGCGAACCATTTCACCCAGTGCTGTTTCGGTCAAAGAAGGTATGAATTTTAAGGGATTTATTAATTTTATGGAAGCATGTTGGGCCTGATATGGTCGTGATGGACTATATCCGTTTTAACAAAATCTTAGTCTGAAATCAAATTATTTAGTATTATGAGAATTTTGCAGAAGTATGTCCTATTGAGTTTATAGGCTGGAAACCTGACATGGTCCATTTAAAACCTCTGAATAGAGACTGGATCTAAGTAGGTGTAACAATGACACGAACAAAGTAGGTTTCAGAAAAAGCAAATTCTTATAATCTATGAAACTTGGGTTTATTGAAACTAGCTATGGTATGAAAGGATTGATATTGCTAATTTTCGAAGTTATAGGACTATTATTGCTATCTTCCGAAAGATAAAGGACAAAAAATGATATTCAGCCATAAGGGTAAAATTGTCCAGGACCAAAACTGCAACTCTAAATAGTTAAAGGACTAAAAATGCCACTGGGCCAAAGATACAGGACTAAAAATGCAATTTAGCCTTTTTGTAATTATCCCTAATTTTAATGGATTTTCATTTTTTTGTTTTCTGGAATTACTTATAAGAAAATTAATGAAAATAGATTACGATTGAGTGGGACATGTACCAGAGTCTAGATATTTTAAGTACATTTGGCATGATTTAGATTCTTTCAAGAGCAAGTCTCTTGTGAGACGGTCTCACGGATCTAAATTCATGAGACGGACCTCTTAAGGGCTCCGTCTTGAGAACATGAACCATCAAAATAAATTTAAAAATAATAATGAACCATGAAGAAACAAAAATAAACCCTAAAAACATGAACCATGAAGAATAAACCCGAAAAACAAAAATAAACCCAAAAAATAAAAAATAAACCCTAAAAAAAACTAAAAATCCTAAAAACCCAAATCAATTGAAAATAAACCCAAGAAACAAAATAAACCCTAAAAGAACAAATATAAATCCTAAGAAAAATAAAATCTGAAAAAAAAATATTTAAAACTTTGTATAAGGGCTCCGTCTCACGGATCTAAATCCGTGAGACTGTCTAACGCAAGTTTTTGCCTTCTTTCAATACATTAGTGATTAGTTCACGATCAAATATATATGTTGTGACATGAACATCACCTCACACTAAACATCTCAACTTTTCTTTTACTATGATTGTTTAGCCAATTGAGCTTAGACTTCTTTGTCATCAAACATGTCAATGAGGTTATTACAATATTATATAGTATCGAATTTATAGGTTAATTCAGTAATCCTGGTAAGGGAGAGAGCTAGGTAGGAGTCGAACTGACGCACATGTCTATGTTTTACAAGGCTGTCAAGCGATTTCCCAATTTACCCTTTATTTTAAGTTCCAAATGTTTTGGATGAGCTTTCTACATAAGCAGCAGAATTATCAGATTGCAACAATGTTAAATTCGGGGGGACTTGGTACGGTCCCACACATGAAGCGTATCCAATATGGGGAAGAGAGCTCAAGCCCACCAAGTGAGGTTCCATCCTAAAACCAATGGCTTTCCAATTTGATGAAAAAATTGTTCTTGCACTTGTTTTGTTCTTTGGGGTGTGTGTTTCAATAACAACATCCCGAAAAACTCCGGACTTAACCATGGTTGAGAGGCACGAGCAATGGATGGATCAATACGGACGGATATACGGAGATGAGACAGAGAAGGCAAAGCGATTCAAGATATTCAAAGAAAATGTGGAGTTTATTAAAAGTTTCAACCGTGATGAGGCTAAGTCTTATAAGCTATGCATCAATCAATTTGCTGATCTGACGAATGAAGAATTCCAAGCGTCGCGTAATGGATACAGAACAAAATCACATGAAACGACGCCGTTTAGATATGAAAAATGTGACGGAAGTTCCTTCAAGCATGGATTGGAGAAAGAAAGGAGCTGTTACTGGAGTCAAGGATCAGGGCCAATGTGGTATGTAACTCAAAATTAAGATTGTTTTAGTGTTTTGAAATACCGCTTTTGGTTCTAATTATGATAATTCAATCAAAATCTATAAAAGAAGAAGCGAGAATGTCGCTTTTGATTTCGATATTGCTTGCAAACACACAAATAAAGCGTCTTTGCAACTTATTCACCAAACGCTCCTTTTTAACTTGTTCAACTTTTACCTTATTTGCAAATACTACCAACTTCTGATTTTTCAACTCTTTATTTTCGCTTCACATTACAATAAATCACTTTTACCCAAAAGCGAAGTTTTTGTAAACACGCACTAAAACTTCGTCCCATTTGGGAAAAAAAAATTGCAGGATGTTGTTGGGCATTTTCAAGCTTCTTGCGGAATGGAAGGAATCAACCAAATAACAACAGCAAATTGATCTCATTATCGAACAAGAAGTCATCGATTGCAACGTTAAAGGCGAAGACCAAGGCCGCAATGGCGGCTAATGGACGACGCGTTCAAATTCATCATACACAATGACGGCCTCACAACCGAATCAAACTACCCTTATGTAGGGGCGACGGCACGGCAATGTGCAAAAAAAGGAAGCTTCAAATGCAAAAAAATCAACGGATATGAAGACGTTCCGGCTAATGATGAGTCGGCATTAATGAAGGTCGTCTCAAACCAACCGGTGTCCGTGGCTATTGACGCCAGTGGAATGGCGTTCCAGTTTTACATGGGTGGCGTTTTTACGGGAGATTGTGGGACCGAATTGGACCATGGTGTTACAGTCATCGGTTATGGCGAAAATGAAGACGGTGTGAAGTATTGGCTAGTGAAGAATTCGTGGGGAAGTAGTTGGGGCGAAGAAGGGTATATCAGAATGGAGAGAGATATTGATGCTAAAGAAGGGCTATGTGGGATTGCAATGGAAGCTTCTTAGGGCATATTTATGGCTATAATTATTTATAACATGCAATAACGTGTATGAAATGGTATATATTCGCTTTTTGTGGAAAAAGATATTACGCTAGCTTGTTTTGTAGGAATTTAACGATATTTGGAGTGATTTTGTGACAAAAACGAGCATTGCTACCTAGAATCATCAAGAATCGAGCGATTACACCCAATTGGAAGCCAACTATATGGAGTCTAGAGTCATAGTGATGAGTCGTGTGTCAAAAGAAGCATGGATGATCAAACAACAAGGAGATTTATCTCAAGGAACATCCAAACGCGTATGGAATTTCCAAAGACTGGCAGGGTTTAGTATTTTGGCCATAACTATCTCTACAAAATTGATATTGAGGTGATTCAAGTGGCTATGGAAAGCTAAGAGAGAGGGCTACAACTCTTATGAAGACCCCGAAAGAAAATTCGGACGTTTGGGTGGCGCACGGGCAACCCGTGCGTGAACCGCACGACCCGTGCGCCCTACAGAGACGGATGTTTTCTACGGGATGGCGCACGGGTAGCCCGTGCGTGGACGCACGACCCGTGCGCCCTACAGAGACTGGATGTTTTCCTAAGGCTTTGAGCAACGGGTAACCCGTGCGTGGGCG
Source organism: Rehmannia glutinosa (assembly GCA_016081115.2). NCBI lineage: Eukaryota > Viridiplantae > Streptophyta > Magnoliopsida > Lamiales > Orobanchaceae > Rehmannia > Rehmannia glutinosa. The sequence goes on along the minus strand of JABTTQ020002410.1, from coordinate 352,747 downwards.
CACGACCCGTGCGTTCTTGAAAAACTCCAAAAATGACAAAGAAATTGACTAGACTTCAAAAAGGGTATAAATACCACTTCTTGGGCGCACACCAGGGGATTCTGGCATTTTTGGGATCTACAACACAAGACAAGAGTCAACTCTTGGAAGGAGACATCAAGGAGACAATCGGGTTGCATCGGAGCTTGAAGAACGGAGATATATCGAGAGATTGTCGACGTTCCTAAGTTTTCTTGCTTCTCTTTTAGTTTCAATCTTTTAGTTTCATTTGTAATGACTTTGAACACTTTGTGTGTAAGTTGTTTAATCATGTGTAGCTAAACTCTTGTGATTTCCGGGTTTCGGAAGTAGATTAATGAACCCTTGTTGGATGTTTTAATCTTAGTTGAAGTTATTATCTTGAAGCCTATTTGAGTACTTTGAGCTTATTCTTGTTTTATCACTTGGCCAATGATTTAACATGTTTGATATATTGATTCATAATTCGAGAGATGAGTTTCAATATTAGATCTTGAGTACTTGACACAAATATTTGCATGAATCGAGAGGTTTGTGAATGTTTGTGAGGACATTTGATCTTTTGTGCATTTGGGAGTTGTATATCTTATGTTGAGTAGAGATGTTAGCATAGATATTTCAATCTACATTTTATATGCATCTCGAGAGGGAGGATAAAATAGCTTTGTGATCGTCTTATAGGAATATCGATAATAACGTGGCTTGATTAAACCGGACAACAAGAGGATTATTAATCGAAACCTTAACTCGGAAATCCATTACATCTTCTTGATACTTCTTTCATTTGTGTTATCTTATTCTTGTGTTTTAGTGATTGAAATTGTCTTAATCTCAAAACAACAACCATCAAATATTGATCGTCTAAATAAAAGTAAAACTATCTTGGTTCAATACTTAGCCTATTGATTTATTAGTCTCCGTGGATACGACCTTGCTACCCTATTCGATAACGAACACCGTACACTTGCGGTGGAGCTAAAAATATAGGCGAACAGTAGTTGGGGCGAAGAAGGGTATATCAGAATGGAGAGAGATATTGATGCTAAAGAAGGGCTATGTGGGATTGCAATGGAAGCTTCTTATCCAACTGCTTAATTTTAGTCAATGATTTATCCGATGTCTATAGTCATGTATACATTTTTGCCTTTGTGATGTTCACCGGCTTGTGTGGTGCTTTAATGTATATAACAACATGAATACAGCGTTAAATGCAATCCGGTTTTTCTTCTAATCATATGTGTGTCTACTAATGAAAGGGTCAATTCTATCAATTTTTTTGGCCTGAGTCGAATATTAAAATTGGACTCCTTTTTTCCTATACAAACTTAAAAGAAACATAACACAAAAAAATGATATTTATGCATTGAGAAAGCAGGTAGCAAATTCAGAGTACACAGACCGGAAAATATATACACCACCGAGTGTGCTTTGCCCCAAAGATTTTTTGTACATTAAACAATTTATTATAAAGGGATAGTTACATAAAGAAAACACTGAGGTTTAGACTAATTACAAAAAGAAAAGAAGAGATTTTTAATATTGCAGGTACATTTGTTTAGAGTGATTGGGAGAAGTTTTTGGAGGTGATTGGGGAAATGGACTAGTGGAGATTGATGAAATGTATTAATAATGCATTATGAAGCATAATGTACTGTAAGGATGGCCAGTCCGCCCCATTTGGGTCTCCCCGTCCCGTGACCCGAACGGTATCACTTTCGCGTCGCCTAGAATTTTAATTTTAAAAATATATTTTAATTTATATTTTGCATATATAATATATATTATAATATAATTTTTATGTATTCTTATATTATATCTATAATGATAATAATAAATTTTGTAAATATATATATTTTTTTATTTTTTAAATTTAATTTAAAAGGACGAAACAGTCGACCCGTCCCAAGGTGACTTGATTTGCCCCGTTCTAGTCACGAGACAGGTCTGGGTTTGGGTCCTGGTCGACCCGCCCCGACCTGCCCCATTGTCATCCCTAATGTAATGTTTGGTTGGTGATTGAGGGAAGAAAATGGAAAAATTGGCTTCTGGGGAAAGCCAACCCAGCATATGCTCAAGGTTTGATTCCACTTGTATTTTCCCCATTCATAAGTGAAAAACATATCAAAAAACTCCTGGATATTTATAAAAATATTACAGTTACCCTTTAAATATAAAACAGAATCAAACCAAGGTTTTTTTTTTTTTTTGTTATTCTGAAACATCTTTCGGTTTTGTTGTTATTAGCCCAAACCTCAATGGTGTATTTGTAATTATCCATATTTTAAATGTAATAGAAGTTCTTTCCTATTAGAAAACGACGACTTGTAGAAGCCTAGTAGGACATCTAACTTCATTAACACATCCAAGAAGGAAAACAAAAATATATATCTTCCATAATTAAAAGCATTGACGATATCCGATCATCAAGCTATACAATTGTAAAAGAAGTTGATTTACATTAGGAAAGAAATATGTAGTTGGATATAAACTCCCTTTTAAGAAATCCACTTCCCAGAACGACATGGAAACACTTTCACATATACCTAAATTAAGCCCTTGATCTGAACTTATATATATATACACCTTCAAGTCACTCTTTCATAATTCACCCGCACACGCACAATCAGTTTCATATTATTTCCAATCTTTCATATTCATCCCCACATATTCATATTCTTTCCATACGATCTTCTCAAGAAAAGCCAAGATGACGATCGATAAAGATATAACGTTGTTTGGGGAGCAAATTTCTGTTGAAGAAAAACATAATGTAGATCAAAATCGAGACTCAATATTTCCTTCACCGGAAACGAGGCGGTCCAACTACGTAGATAGGATATCTGTGTTGCCCGTACACATATTGCAACACATTCTCTCTTTTTTGTCCCAAAAGGAGGCGGTTTGTGTGCTTTCCAAATTATGGCGCCAATCGACTCGTCCCAATCTCGAGTTTCTTGAATGCTCCTTCCAAGAAAGTAATGATAATAAATTCTTGTTCGTCCTCGACAAGACTTTACAAGGTACCGTGATCAAGACCTTTGTATAGAAGAATTCATTGTATGGATGTCGTGGCCCGATTCCGAGTCGGTCTCGCTTCTTAAAAAATGGGTTCCAGTAGTCGCGCTGAATATGAGACGCGTAAAGATATTTAATCTTTGTTTTCTTGGGAAACTAGGGAATATTTTGATATACCCTCAGAGATATTTGAAGCTAAATCCCTCCAAGAATTAAAATTGGAAGGATGCAAGTTTAATTTTATTACTAATAAGGCGGTGCTATTTAGTCATCTACAGATTCTTCACCTAAACCGAGTCTACATCGAGGACGAGACTTTTGAGAAGATAATGTCGAGCAACCCTTTGATTGAATATGTGACCCTCAATAGATGTGAGGGATTGAGAACCTTTAAGGTGAGTAAAGTTGCTGCTAATCTCAAGGACTTTGATTTAACTTGGGATAAATACGATCATGATATCGATCAAGATCGTAGCATTGAAATCGACGCCCCAACTCTTGAAACTATCAGAATTGATGGCAGTGAGTCTCCGAATAAATGGTACCATCACCAGTACCGTAACTACTTCCCACATCTCAAGTCCTTATATCTGCGCAACGTGCAACTGTCTCCAAAGTCGCAGATCTTTTCGTCGTCGTCGTGTAATAACTTCCCGTGTCTTGAAGAGTTGGACCTCGACTTTTCCCGCGGAATAATGGAAGAAGAATTCGAGCTATCGAGCCGTTCGATTAAGCGGCTGAGCATTACGGTGGAAGGGTTCGTGATCAAGGCTGCTATTGATGTCCCAAACATACGTTATTTTTATTTTAGAAGCGATAATTTTCTGCCATTGATTTCCTCTTTCACGACAAACAACAATAGTACATGGAAATCAGATTTACACATAACATTCAACGTAAATATTGATGATACATCATCATGGTTCCTTAAGCTACATCAAATGCTCAAGGCATTAAGTCAATCCGAGATTTCTCTTTATATTTCATCTAGTGAGCGTATAATCGAAGACGTCGTCGTTCGTCCTCTACCTGCAGATACTACTTATGAAGCTGTAGCAGTGGAGCACTTGTACTGTAGTCGACATGGTTATGAAGATTCATGGTCTTCCTATTCAACCTTTGTGAATAACTGCTACCGAATTTGTTATCCAAGACACTTAGGCTTGTACGAGTACTTGGAATTAGAGAGACAGAAACAGAGCAATTCTAGTAGTGATAATTATGGTACTTCAGGATGGAATTAAGTTTTGAATTAACATGCATAGATAGTCTTATTGAATATTAGGTCCTCTCCTTAATTTCTTTCTAGTCTCATTAGTTGCTTTGTTAATTAATTACCTCATTTGTTTTATGAAATATTTTTTGGTATATATTATTTTAACTTTGCTCTGTATTGTTTGTTTTTTATTTAATTTTTACACGCATTAACTCAGTCATAATATGTTTGGCGAAATCCGAAAAGACTGGAAAATATTACAGCAAGCAATTTTCTGATGCCAATGTCTTAAGTCGCACTTATAGCATTATTCACCAAAACATATGATAATTACGTACGTGATTAAACATTCTTGATCATGTTGTTACCACATCACTCAAAAAAATTATACAGAACATCACTCATAGGCAAGCACACTGTAAATATACAACTTTCAACCTCAACGACAATTTTCAAAACATAAAAACTTCATCATTGTTCAAAGATCATTAGCGTCATCTTTACAGAGACTGGAGAGATGTGAAAGCATTGACACCCAGTCTTGACTGGAGAGTGAAGAGAGAAAAGTGTTGTAACCCTGTCCAAAACCACAAACAATGAGGATAGCTAGCCACCTGAAAACAAACAACGACCCGCCTAGTGTTAAAAAAGAAAAATGGATAATCATAAAAACTAGGGACAATTACAAAAAGTACCCCGAGGTTTGACCTAATTACAAAAAAACCCAGCTAACTTCTAAAATTACAAAAAAACACCCTTGAGCCCTGAGGTTTGATTCAGTGTTAAAATTAAGGGGTAAACTGCAATATTTTTATAAATATGAAAGGGGGATTTTGAAATGTTTTTTTCTTATGAAGGGTTTAAATATTAGATAAATAAAACCTCAGGGTATCTTTTGTAATTTTGAAAGCTAGCTGGGTTTTTTTGTAATTAGGTCAAACCTCAAGGGTATTTTTTGTAATTAACCCTAAAAACTATCTTGAGGTTTGATCTAATTACAAATTCATCCTTAAAGTATAACAAAACCACCCTTGAGATTTGTATTTATATAATAAGTACTCCTCCTGAGGGGCTAATTTGTAAAATAGAGACATATATTAAGGGAGTATCCGTAATTCTGAAAGATAACTGGGTCTTTTTATAATTGGACTAACCTCAACGATAACTTTGTAATTGTCCCTAAAAAGGGATACTATTTGTATTTCTTTTTGTCTAAAAGAGTGAAAAATTACCTATGCAGGATGTTGCTGAGCATTTTCAGCAGTGGCTGCGCCGGGTATTGAAGGCATTGCGCAGATCAGATCTGGTGTGTTAGCTTCCTTGTCAGAGGAATATTGATGCAAAAGAAGGCTTGTGTGGCCTTGCGATGGATCTTACATATATCCCACTGCATGAGTTATTCTGAACTATCACGAGTATTTAGTTGCTAGGATGTCGTTCGTTATAGCTTTATTGTCCTCAGCGTTCATGTTTATAAGTGGAAAAAATCATCAAAGACAAGAAGCACTCCATGTTCATCAAAGAAATCCTAAGATGAGATTTAACCTGTATCATGGCACATGGACAGGTATTTATTTACAATAACAAACATTATGGATTTATGTAAAACAATTGACTTGCATTTTGAGATTAGGCAAACTCCAAATAGTTTGGATGGTAAATTCAGGCGGCTCACACCCAAAATGCCTTGTTAGTAGATTAAGTTAAACAAACCGAATCCAGCTAGCAGCACAAGTTTCACAATCACAGGAATTGAATTTCCCCCTATTACTAATGTGATGATCCAAGTCTTGATTTTTTATGCCGTAACATTCATAGGTTGCACATGTTCAAATAAAACAAAGAAAATAAGGCAATCGGAAGTATCAACAATATCAGATATCAACTGAAATCCAGCCAGGTTGCGAGTTTACAAGGTAGCTTCTTGGGGAAGTTGAGGAAAAAAAAAAAAAACTGACTTAAATGGGAAAAAAAATGACTGAGATTGAATCAAGAAAATATTTCTCCCACAAAATGACCAAAGCAAAACAACACAATGATGATCCTAAAATTAAATTAACATAGTTAACAAATGAAACAAATCAGAGTGACAAGTTTAACTCTAATAAAGTCTCCATTAATATCTAAATTTTCAATTTTTGACAACATTGAATGGTAAGGGTCTGTGATGCCCTTAGACAACATCAATATATAGAAGAAACGCCAGACCATAATTCTTCATTAATTCTCACAGCGGAAGACACAATGAATTAACAATAAACAAGTGAAAAAATTACCAAACCATCAGGGCAGAAAGGAAACAAACTAAATAATACTTTTTAAGTTTTTTTCAATTTTTTTATTTATGGATTGTTTTCTATGTATTTCTTCTGTTTTTTACCTGTTTCTATGTTGCTTACTTTATTTCTTAATTGTATTTATGTTGTTCATGTGTTGTTTCGATATTTTGATGCAACTTTTGCCTATTTTTTATGTTTTTTTTGTTCATATTTTGTTTTATATATTGTTTAGAGTTATTGATTTTTTGCAACCTGTACTATAGAGTTATTGCGGTTTTAGTCCTGTACTATATTTTTTTAATGAAAATAGTACCTAAACTAAACGAATTTGTTGAAATGCAACCTAATACACACCGGCGATGGAATATTCCACCGGGATTCCATCACGTGACACGCACACCCCTTTTTTTTTGTGAAAATAGTACCTAAACTAAACGAATTTGTGGAAGTGCAACCTAATACACACCGGCGATGGAATATTCCACCGGGATTCTATCACGTGACACGCACGCCCCTTTTTTAAGGGTATTTTCGTCAGTTTAAGTTGTCATTATTTATAAATGGACAAATATACCCTGTCATACCAACTAGGATTTATGGTCAGGAAAAATGAAATTCTAGCACCAGAAATAAGCCAAAGAATCTACCACCGCTGCCAAATGACAACCGACAAATGAGAAAAAATTTCAAACTCAAGAAAGCAAATTTTTTTTGAACCAATTGCAGAGAAATAATAACTGGAAATTTACACACAATTTATTAGAATACAGTCCAATGACTCCAATCAAGCAAATATTCAGGATTGTGGCAACTGAGACTATCTACTGAAAATTATTGTGACTACATTCAGAAAAATATAAAACTTTCCTCAGTAAACGACATCCCAACACCACTCTCACCACCATGTTCGGAAGAAATCTCTCCCAATTCACAATAGACGAAGTATCCGCCGCCGCTACCACCACCTCCGCCGCATCTCCGCCGTCGGCTGAAATCTTTTCACAACTTGCAATTTGGGAACGCTAAGCCCCTATTTGGGTGGGAGATTAATGACAACCTAAACTGACGAAAATACCCTTAAAAAAAGGGGCGTGCGTGTCACGTGATGGAATCCCGGTGGAATATTCCATAGCCGGTGTGTATTAGATTGCATTTCAACAAATTCGTTTAGTTTAGGTACTATTTTCACAAAAAAAGGAGTGTGCGTGTCACGTGATGAAATCCTGGTGGAATATTCCATCGCCGGTGTGTATTAGGTTGCATTTCAACAAATTCGTTTAGTTTAGGTACTATTTTCACGAAAAAAATAGTACAGGACTAAAACCGCAATAACCCTATAGTACAGGTTGCAAAAAATCAATAACCCTATTGTTTATGTTGTTTCTCGGTTATTTCTATACTATGTTTTTAATTATGTTTTGATGTTCCTTTATTGTTTCCATGTTGTATTCGATGTTTCAATTCAACATTTTACCTATTGTTAAACTCTTTTGTTCTTGTTTTTTTATATTATTTCGAGGTTGTTTCTTTATTTATTTTTATACATAGCATTGACACTTAACAAGTGATGCAGGCGGAAGCGTGAACAATGATAAAAACTCACCTCGTACGTTGATTCTATAAGAATACCGTAAGAGAGACAAGAATTGTGAGAAAACCCTCGTTTTTATTAATATCAAAATTCAACCTCCTAAAAACAATAACAAAACAACTATTTATAATATCGAAACCATACCACAATAAAACTCCGAACTTGACTAGGAAACCTAAAAGATAAACTAAAATAGAAGAATCCTAAGCACATAAATCACTTCCTAAAATATAAGATATTGTAAAATACTTAAAGATAATAAAACTATCATATCTTTATCATTATCTCCATCATTCTCTCTGGGGTCGAAACGATTCGTCCTCGAATCGGAAGGGAGATCACTAGAAGAATTATCAAACCATGGAGGTGCGCGAGGAGGATGTTCGCCTATATTTTTAGCTCACCACAAGTGTACGGTATAAGTTATAGAATAGGGTAGCAAGGTCGTATCCACGGAGACTAATAAATTAATATGTTAAATATCGAACTAAGATAGTCTTATTTTTATTTAGACGGTCGTAATATGATGATTGTTGTGAGACTAAGACAATTAAGACTACTAAAAACACAAGATTAAGACAATGAGAAAAATAGAAGTATCAAGATGATGAAATAGATTCCCAGGTTAAGGTTTCAATTAATATCCCTCTTATTGTCCGATTTAATCAAAGCCAAGTTATTATCAATATTCCTATAAGACGATCACAAAAGTATTTTATCCTCCCTCTCGAGATGCATATAAAATGTAGATTGAAATACTTATGCTAGCATCTCTACTCAACATGAAGTATTCAACTCCCAAAAGTTTAAAAGATCAAATGTCCTCACAAATATTTACAAACCTCTCGATTTATGCAAATATTTGTGTCAAGTACTCAAGATCCAATATTGGAACTCATCTCTCGGCAGAATCAATATATTAAACATGCTAAATCATTGATTAAGTGATGAAACAAGAATAAGAACAAAGTACTCAAATAGGCTTCAAGACAATAACTTCAACTATGATTAAAACATTCAACAAGAGTTCATTAATCTACTTCCAAAACCCAGAAATCTAAAGAGTTTAGCTACTCATTACAAATAAACAACTCATAGACAAATTGTTCATATTCATGACAAGCTAAAATGAAAGATTAAAGCACAAAGAATGAGAAAACTTAGGGAAATGGATAATCTCTCGATTAATCTTCAATACTCAAGCTCCGATTCGACCCGATTCTCCCCTTGATTCTTCCTTGATGAAGTTGAGCTATTTCTTGTGTTCTTGGGTCTTTTCCAGACCTTTCCTCTCCTGGTGTGCGCCCCAAAAAGTGGTATTTATACCCTTTTAGAAGCCTAGGTCAATGTGCTATCGTTTTTGGACATTCCAGCACAGACGCACGGGTCGTGCGCCTACGCACGGGTTACCTGTGCTCAAATCCATAGGAAAATAAATTTTCAGCGACCCACGCACGGGTTACCCGTGCTCGAAGCCGTAGGCATACTCAAAACCTTCAGGTGCGCATGGGTCGTGCGTCCACGCACGGGTTGCCCGTGCGCTACCCAAACGTTCGAATTTGCTCGTGGGTTCATCATAAGAGTTGTAGCCCTCTCTCTTAGCTTTCCATAGCCGCTTTAATCAGCTCAATATCAATTTTGTAGAGAGAGTTATGGCCAAAATACTAAACCCTGCCAGTGCTGGAAGTTCCAAACGCGTCTCGAATGGATTTTTCTTATGAATCCTCTCGTTGTTTGATCATCCATGCTTCTTTTGGCACACGAATCATCACTATGACTCTAAGACTCCATATAGTTGGCTTCCAATTGAGTGTAATCGCTTGATTCTTGATGAATCTAGGTCGCAATGCTCGTATTTGTCACCAAATCACTCCAAATATCGTTAAATTCCTACAAAACGAGCAAATCGTAATACCTTTTCCACAAAGAGCGAATATATACCATTTCAAATGAGTTATTGCATGTTTATAAACAATTATAGCCATAAATATGCCCTAAAATACATACAAAACTCACACCAATCAGAGGACGAGATGGAAACACAATGTGAATTTTAAAATATATCTGAACTCGATCAAAAATAAAATAATTAAGGTTGATCAATTCTATAAAACTATCTCCACTTTGCCAAGTCAACGACTGAATTCGAGTGCATCCATCAGACCAGTCTTGAGCTTGCCATTCATACTGGAATGTATGGACAACAATAGAAGAAATAATAGATACATCATGAATTTTATTCTTTATCCATGATGTCTTGTCATTACTTGAACTCTCTGTTGTTTTGAATTGAAGATCCTCACCAATCATTTCAATCTCTTTATCGAAAATTGGTGGCTCATTATAATTGCTATCTTTTTCGTCGAGTTTCGGTGATTTTGCGTAGTCAACCGTCGAAATCGAGTAGTTACCGTCCTTAACAAAGATGAATGGTCCATCATAGCCACCAATCTCCTCGTCAAAGTTTGGAGGTTCTTCGTAGCCAACCTCCATTGTATTGTCATTGCATTCTTCATCAAAAATTGGTGGCCCATTATAGCCACTATCTTCAACTTCTTCGTAGGATAAATCATCCATATCCATGGAATATGTTTCCAAAGAGATGAACTGGATGGGTACAACATCGTAGGCAAACTCACAAATACCAAGAAATCTGTTTTCAATAAATCTCTTCATTTCTTCATATTGGATGCGTACGATATGCACTTGTTTTGCCAGCAAGTCGATCTACTGATGAATCTGAGCAGTGTCATCGCTCATAGCTTCAAAACTGAAGTGGTGTCGAGATGGCATATTAAGGATCATAGCCAGTCTCTGATACCAACTGATGCATGCGGAAGCGTGAACAATGATAAAAACTCACCTCGTACGTTGGTTCTATAAAAATACCGTAAGAGAGACAAGAATTGAGAGAAAACCCTCGTTTTTATTAATGTCAAAATTCAACCACCTAAAAACAATAACAAAACAACTATTTATAATATCGAAATCCTACCACAATAAAACTCCTAACTTGACTAGGAAACCTAAAAGATAAACTAAAATAGAAGAATCCTAAGCACATAAATCACTTCCTAAAATATAAGATATTGTAAAGGGATAAATACTTTTAACCCCCCAAACTATTCGAATTTTTACACTTTGCCATACGAACTTTAAAACGATACACTTAACCCCCTCAACTCCGCGAAATTTTACACTTTGCCTAAAATTCCGAAATTACCCCCAGTTTCATGGTAATTGATTTTCAGCTTACCCTCTAAACTTTGAAGTTGTTGCACTTTACCACCTAGACTATAAATTTTATTGCAATTTCTAATTTTACCCCTTAAGGTCTTGCGATCCTTGAAAATGGTATCAGAGCCTTGGTTTATTAAGAACTCTTAGTTAAATTTATTATATTTATGTAATTAACAATTGGTGAGGAGAAATTACTCCGAGATTATGGATCCGGACCGATGTCCGAGATGTACCCCTTACAGGACATATCGTCAAATATTGACGATATATGCACAAAAACACCTTGACCAGGTTTCATATTGGGAATACCAACATAAAGAAAAGGAATGTATGAGCCGACGGGGAAACCTTAAGGCAATGCAAAATGCGAGCATAATATTATAGGCGATTCGGATGCTTAACCGGACCTATATGTTCACTTGATGAACCTTCAAGAAACGGTTCATGAAAATTCCCATCGAACAATGATTCCCGATGGAGTACCCGAGTGGAACGAGATACTTCCAGACAAATCTAAGATCTCCGAAGATCTTAGAGAAATCGAAAGACGGTGCGAGAATTATGGCAACCGCCATATTCATCTACCAAAGACAAGTTCATCGATCGATCCAACAACTGATGGAGACGATGGTGAAATATCGAAGAAACTCTAGAACTCCTTCATGATATTCGAAAACGAGTCAAGAACCTGGAGGATAGGCCAAGTTCATCCGGAGGAAGGAAACATATTGATTTTGGGGCGGTACCCTATTTACACCAAAAAGGAAACCAACCGTTAAACGAAAAATGACGGATGAGGAGAAGCTCATTGCTTTAATCAAAGGAAAATCCATCAAAAATTAAAATAGATGGATATTGAAAAGATGAATCTTAAAGATCTACATGACTGTGTGGAGAATCCTTCAAGGGATTAGGTATTGTAGATTTAAAGATGAACGCAGTGAGAATCGCTTTGGTTACCTATGACCCACAAGGTAGACCGATACCACCACCGCCACCGATTAATCCTAACGTCGAAGAAAGCGGGTTCACATCATGGAGCTCGGGGCGAGAGGATGCCACATCTTTGGGGATTTCACGACCGGAAGTGATCCACTTTCGGGGACGGGAGGACGAAACCCTCTTGCGGGGACCGGACAACCTACCGGAAGGCCGAATGTTTATCGACGCCTTATGGAAGATCGCACTCGACCCAATACATCCGTATGGGTTGATGTTAAATCTGACATTCCAGATTTTAAAAACAAGGAAGTTCTCATTGATGAATGGGCTTGACTATGAGAATTTCAAAGAGAACCCTCGATCTTACAAAGGATTCATTCATTTTACTCCTTGAAATGAGTCTTGAAGGATCGGTGAAGATTGCCTGGGATATGACCGATGCTAGTACGAAAAGTTCGGTCACATCAGGGGAATCACTTAAAGGAATTGTCGATGGTATGACAAAACTATTCAAAATCCAATTCATCGGCACGGGTTATTTCGAAGGATTAGAGGATGAAAAAAGAAAGAAATATAAACAAGCCCTCTATAGCCTTGAGTTACTGGATATTTGTCACATTGACGAATATATCAAGTTGTTCACCGAATACAGGTGGAAATACAAGATTGAGGAAAAAGAAGCTGCACAAGCTATTCTTTGCCAAAATTCCGAGTCCCTGGAGAGAAATGCTTATCAGGGAATACAAAGGGGGAGCTGAAGTAGAAACTGTGGCCAGAAAAATGTCTTTCCTAAAGGCCAAGTTATCTGAATGGTGCTATCAAGCAGCTCTGCACAGGAATTACAAGAGATTAAGAGGAATTAACAAAGCAGTTCCTCTATGTTGCGTGGATAATGATATCCCAACAGTTGTGGGAGGTCAACCAAGGCGGCACAAAAGGAAGAAGGAGCGAAGTAATCCATACCGCCGAGGAAGTAGCAGCAAAAGAAATAGGTCTTCATGGAGACCTAGAAGGTTTTGGTCAAAACAAAAAGCCTGAAGTTACAAAACGGGACAAAGACCAGTACCAAGCAGGAGTAGAGCCTCATCACCGGGTTCTAATCAAGCAAGTACCAACAGAAATCCAGGAAGAAGAACTTTCAGGCGTGCTCACACCAGAGCAAATGAAAGTTTCAAAGACTGTAATTGCTGGACATGCGAGCAAGAGGACATATCTCGACTGATTGTCCGAAAACCAAAAAAGAGGAGTCAGACAGTTCGAGGCTACACCAAGAAATCGAAGAAGCTGTCTATTATCAAGATCTTATACGGTGTATCAATTTGAGGATATTCCCTCAGATGAAAGCATCTATGAAGAAGAAATCTATTCTCGACGATGGAAGTGACTCACTTCGAATCGGAGTGAAGAAGAAATTCTTCAACAGATCGATCGAGAGGATATGTCAGGATTCCTCTCTCACACGACAGTTTCTTATAAGACTCTTATGAGAATTATGAAGGAAGATCCAAAGCTTCAAGTCTATGATGGATTTACGATCGGAGCTATGGAAAAAGCATTGGATAAAATTGGGTTTCGTAGAATAAAAACACCAAATTATCCACAGGTAACAATCGGAGAATTTGCTATTCCTGGAGTTTACCGGTAACTCGATCGAGATGCGGTTGGTCCCTATTAGAGAAATACAAGAGATCAAAAGCAAAGTTAAAGAGAAGTTGCAAATACACTCTCATGGATTCATATCGGAGCCATAAGAGTAATTATTAAAGCAACATTCAAAGAAGGAATAGATTCGCCTCTCAATCTTGCTATCTTTGACAAGCGAATCTCGCATCTCAAGGATTCATGCCTTGGAGCGGTCACAGGAAATTTGTATGCAGGGAAATTGGCATTTAATGTCTATCCTAGAATTGCATACAATTTGGGAGATCGAGACTTGAGAGTCCTAACCCTTCATCAAGATTTTAAAAGAGTCGATTTGATGAAAGAAGGAAACAGGCCTTACTCGATCACATACAAGATTTCCTATGCTCTCTCGAATACCCATCATTCCGAAGTATTCTTGAGAAAGGAATTTATTGAAGTCCCAAGAATCTTTGAGGACTTTGCCAGGGTGGTGTTACCAGAAATCATTGAATCTCCAACTATTAAGGAGATTGATATGATAATTCAAGATCAACCAGTCTTCAACAAAAGTCGGAGTCTCGAGTTGAGCCTAGAAGGATGTCTTTCGGCAGAAGACAGAATGGTGAGTAGCAGCCGTTGGGAAGAAAGGAGACCAAGTACGATTCAGCGTATCCCCGATGTTTTTAAAACAAAGCAAGAGAGCCGAAATGCCCGATGGATGGCGAGAGGTTGAAGTAATATTCGACATCACTCAAAAGGATAACATTTTTCCTTGTGATGTTCTATATTATCTCCAAAGAACCAATCGTTGGAAGATATCAAGGAAACTGAAGATAGGAGAAATTGAGCTTACTATCACAGGAGTTGCGGGAAAGATCCCAGAACAATTAATACCGGGAATTGAATTTCTTGAGGAGCATAAACCTTGGGAAAGATTACAAGACGGAATGGAGTTCACAAAGGCTAATAAAAGATACTGAGAATCGATGACCACTAGTCCATTCTCCATATACATTTCTATTGGAATGTTATATGCTCAATACAAGGCCGAGTATTTCGCCGCCTATATTGATTCAGTGCTTAATATGTACTTTAAAAAGCCGGATGTTTTCCCTAAAGAAATTGGATAAGATTTACCACTATTGCGGAAGAGATTTCTCTAAAAGGATTCTTATCCTTAACGGGGAATTAAACAAGCGAGAAATAATGATCGGAGGAGCGGGCGTGACCATGGTACAAAGTAAAGACGCCACCAATCTATTTCCATGATACAGTGCGAGATATTTTTGTTTGGGAAACAATTTCCTACAAACATTCAAGCGGTTCACACAAGAGAACGAGACGAGAAGACTTATTTTCACAACCTTATGTGATCATAAGATTATTGTCCAGAGACTACGGGAAGCATTTTATAGACAATTTGGTGATGAAGCCAAACTTTGCAATCCAAAAATGGCGGATCGAAGGAAATTTGGTGAAGCTTTATTATCCTATAGACAATTTGGTTCCATCCGGAAGATCGAGAAGATATGGGATAATAACTTGTATTCATTCAGGGTACAAGGAGAAGAACGAGTCACTCCAGAAGCCATTGCAGAATTATGGATGAGTCTAATGGAGAATCCACAGAGTGATGTAACCATAGAGGAACAAATATCACTCAGGATATCAAGAAGAAGATCCAAAGGAATTACAATGAAGATCATTTGGCTTGGTGGGATAAGAACGAGCTTAAAGCTTCCTTAAAGGTTAAACCTGGAAAGGAGTACGAGTTCGTAAGATTCAAACCAATCCTTATGAACCAGGAAGATCGTGAGGATATGCAAAAGATACTTAAGGAACATCTTGACCTTAAGTTAATTTCACCAGGAGTTTCTCCATACAAAGATCCAGGATTCTTAGTCGAAAACCATGGAGAAATCAAAAGAGGAAAGCGAGACTTGTTATTAATTACAAAGGGATTAATAACATTTTGGAGTTCGACGGATACTATATCCCAAGCGAGAAACATCCGTTAATCGTATCAAAGGTGCCAAGATATTCTCAAAGTTCGATTGCAAATCTGGATTCTACCGATTAAGATGGAGGAAGAAAGTAAGAAGTTTACTGACTTTCTCTACATCACAGGGACACTATATTTGGAATGTGATGCCTATGGGATTGCTAACGCACCCCCGGATATATCAAAGAAAGATGGATAATCTTTTCAAAGATTATTTCGTTTCATGTTCGTGTATATCGACGACATTCTAATCGCATCAAAGAACATGAAGGATCATCTCAAACATTTGGAAATATTTTCGATGTTTGTCACAAAAAGGATTAGTGCTTTCGGAAAAGAAGGCGCGTAATCGCAACAAGACAGATTGAATTCCTCGAATGAAATCGATGAATCTGGAATCATTCTACGAATCATATTGTGGAAAAGATACGAGGATTTCCGGATACACTAAAAGACAAAAGCGACTTGAGTTTTCTCGGGAGTTGTTAATTTTGGCGAATGTTTATTAACAATCTAGCATACTACGAGGAAGGTGTTTAGCCCATTACTTAAAAAAGATGCAGATTCAAATGGGAAGATGAACATCAAGAAGGAATTAAGAAACTGAAAGAAGTTCGTAAAAAGCTTCCAAAACTTGCGATTCCCCAAGACGAGGATGAACTGGTTCTTTACACGGATGCCGTGATGATTGGTGGGCGGCGTGATTCTTACTAAGGTCACACCAAATGAAGAAGTGCCATGCGATATTGCGGTTTATTCACACCCAAAGAAGCAAACAGATGGCATATCAACGAAAAAGAATTCTTTGCGAATGTAAAGGCTTTTAAAAAATGGCCGTTATTTTTATCTTGGCTAAGAAGTTTACTTTAAAAATTTATAATTCAAGTGTCAAGGCTTTTCTCAAAAAAATAAAATTGAATCAAAACCGAGAAAAGGCTCGATTACTTAGATGGCAAGTCAATGTCAATATTATGATTATGATATTGTCATTATAAAATCTCATGAAAATATTCTTGCGATTTCTTGACACGAGATGGAAGGACGCGTTCGTTGACGAAGTCCTTAAACGAGTAAGACATCTCGGGAAAACCTGGAGAGTCTAGAACGAGATTTTGGGACGATATGTCTCAATGCGTGTTTGGCCGGACGACTTCAACAGCCGACTTAAATCGCTTTCTAGTCAAATACGAGCATGCCGGTTCGCTCAAGGACAATTGTTCTTAGACCGCAAGGGCCTCTCTTCCAGCCGCATCTCCTACTGCAAAAAAGGGGCCGAGAGAGTACGGGGCTCTAACCCGGAGGTTATGGATTCAAGTACCATAATCACAAGTGTTGCGGTGATGCATCCCCGAGGTGTACAAATCGTAACGAATGTTGAAGCTCCTGTCACAACCCGAGTCTTCAAGTCAACCCAAAGACTTCTTACGGGGTAAAAGAGGGAGAGTTGAATCTTAGGCCACGAGATGTGCAAATCTAAGGTTCAAACGACGAGATTAAGATTTCTCCTATGCGGTATATCGGAGGCAATGGGAGAAACTAGTTACAAGAC
This sequence comes from Rehmannia glutinosa, assembly GCA_016081115.2. Classification (NCBI taxonomy): domain Eukaryota; kingdom Viridiplantae; phylum Streptophyta; class Magnoliopsida; order Lamiales; family Orobanchaceae; genus Rehmannia; species Rehmannia glutinosa. Next base: position 335,272 of record JABTTQ020002410.1, on the reverse strand, counting down.
AAGGTATTAACCCGAGAAAAACAATGGTTGATATCTCGGGCAAGTATCCCGAGTTTGGATGAAACCAGGAAGTCATCCAAATGAAGTACATGAATGGTATACTTTTGGAGCTTTAGCTTCAATCTATACCGTGTCACCAGGATTCCCGTAAATCTCAAAATTACCGAAATGGATATGGGAAGCGATTTAGAGACCTGGGCCAATAATCCACACTTGGCCGAGGAGATATTTTGGAATTGTATTTTATCGGTGCGACTCTTGAACCAAATAAGAAAGGCTTTAATGAAGCTTTTCATTTCATCAAGCAAGAAGACCGGATGGAAATGCTTTAAAATATATTAAGCGCAAACTTCACCTAGGAAGAAGGACCATGTTAGTAGGAGCATTTTCTCAAGACGAAGCTTCTACCGATGAGCATGGGGTCTTTGGGTTTGTCTAATCAAATGGAGAAAGTCAAATATCCATTCAAGTTCTTCCGAATTCGGCGAATGGATCTTTCCTTTTGAATTCGATGACCGGATCAACCACGGGGTTTGCGAAGAAGAACTCTTCGAGACCAAAGAAGAATTCTGGGAAAACAAGATTCCAGCAAGCAAAGAAACTTACCGGAAATTCTCGTAACATGGCGCATGTTGGTCGTTGGGTCGACCGGATCTGTTAAGCATGCCCCGAACAAAAGGAACCCGAGTTTGGGAAAGGATTCCGACCCAAACCCGACCGACAAGATCATGCACCGGAAAGGATAAGGGCCCGACTCACAAGACGCGTTATCCTCGGGGACCACGTAAACCAAATTTTTAAAAGATTCCCGACAAACATCACATGGGCCGAGTCACGCGGAGAAAAAGAAAACCACCGGCAAGGCAATAATGTGGGATATGACGTAAGCGATGACGTCATATATATCAAAAAGATTTGAAGTCCGCCTTTGAAGTCCTGGACTTACCTCTATAAAATGCGAGGATTTGAAGGAAGGCGAGGACATCGAACATTTTCCTTAGTTTTCTTATAATAAATTCCGAGAGAAAATTTGTAATATTTTCTTAGTGTTTTTGAGTGTTCGTTCATTTTTACCCCTTAAATTATTTTTCTAAATTTGCTCGAGGACGAGCAATGCTTTAAGTTTGGGGGATTTTGATGAGTGTAAAATATACGTGAATTTGAGGGTTTAAAATGATATATATTTGATGCATTTGCACGCATATTCAATGTGTTTTGCTTGGTTTCCCTTGTTGGGCGTGATCTCACGTACTCTTTGTGAATTTTGCGGATACAATTGAGCTAAATTGGATAAAAAGAGATATCATGTTCCAAAGTATAGGTCAATAGCTAATGTACGAGCAAAAATATGAAGGAGAGAAGCATGGAAAGTCAAACAAAAGGAATTTTCCTTCAAAAAACGTCAAAACGCGCTAACAGTTTCCAGCACTGGCAGAGTTTAGTATTTTGGCCATAACGTCCTCTACAAAATTGATATTGAGGTGATTCAAGTGGCTATGGAAAGCTAAAAGAAATATCTACAACTTTCATGAAGACCCCGAGATCAAATTCCAATCGCACGACCCGGACGTGTAGGATTACATGGGCGTGCAACATAACTGGAGCTGAATTGGTCTCCTTTTCCTACTCAAACTCTGCAAGTGACCTCTCCAAGCATCTATAAAAGAGACCCAAGGCTATATACGAAAATTCATCCATCAACACATCATTCCATACATCATTCCATACAACACTCTCATTCATAGCACTTTTAGACTTTAGTTTTTGGTATTTTTCTCTTCCATTCAACATTGGGATTGCTTGGATTCTTCCCCTTGAAGTTATTTTTGCTTCTTAATCAAAGAGTAAGATTTCTTCATCTCTTTTGTCTGATTTTCATTATTGGGAGATTATTATTATTGCATGATCATGTTTATGATTGTTTTCTTTCCTTCAATTGAGATTATGATCCCATCCCCAAGCATGAACTAATTTCCTTGTTCTAGGATTAGGATGATTTGATTCAAACAAACAAGTTGATCTGCTTTCCTGGATAAATTGTTTTATTTGATAATTGATTGTCTGATCAACTTTTGATTGTTTTGGGGGAATAATTGAGGTCGAGAGAAGATATTATTCCTGGACTAAATTTATTCAGGGGGTTAGATATGAATCAGAAATGTATTATCTAACCCTAGGTTTAATGAAAATAGCAAATTATGTTGGGATAGCCCTAATCTGTGAATACGAAAGTTATCAGACCTAGGCCTAGTTTTTACATGTTTGTTATATTTGTTAACCGCATGATCAATTAATTGGTATTCTGCTTGCGAGTTTGATGAGATGAATCCATAATCCTAGACCTTCTTCCAAATCTTTTTCTCCAAAGTTTAATCCAACTTAGTTTTAATTTGTCTTTTTAATTGTTTTCTTTTAGTTTAAATAAAACCAACAAATCTGATTAGAGTGTTTAGGATTTATTTTCTGTCTATTGTGATTCATAATAATTATTTGTCGGCTAAGTCTTCCTTGAGAGACGACTTGTGGTCAACTTGCTACCCTACAATTGATCTCGTTCTCTTGCGAGGATTGCTAGATTTATTTTAGGTGTTTAGCGGTTGAACAAGAGGCTAAACCAGTATTCTCCTCCCAAAAGGAGATTACTAATGTAATAAATATTTCTATAAGTTCTTAATAAAAAAGAGGCTTTTTGCTTCAACATGTGTTCATAATGTTCTATTAATTCATCCCGTTTAAGAATTACTTGTACGCCTGGAAGTAGGAAACGAATCTAGGTTGTGCTGAATAGTTGCTGAAGGAGTCGGATAACTTGCAGATCATCTTCCCTAAAGGTGAGGTTGAACAGTGAGGAGTTGTTTGTCAAACGATCTGGGGGCAATAATTTTCCGACTGGTGGTGTTGCGAACCATTTCACCCGGTGTTGTTTCGGTCAAAAAAAGGTATGAATTTTACGGGATCTATTAATTTTACGGAAGCATGTTGGGCCTGATATGGTCGTAATGGACTATGTTCATTTTCAGTCTATAGACCTAATTTGTATTACAGATTTATACTTGAAATAAGAATTTTGATCGAAGTATGTCCTGTTGAGTTTATAGGCTGGAAACCTGACATGATCCTTTTAAAACCTCTGAATAGAGACTGGATCTAAGTAGGTGTAACAATGCCACGAACAAAACAAGTGACAGAAAATAAAAATTCTCATTTCTCGAAAAATCCGAAAAACAAATTGATTATGGAGTAAAATTTTCATGTTTAAGGATTAATGCAATAAATTTATTATTATGTAGTAGATTGCCACAAAATAGAGTTTAAAGGGATAACTTGAACTATTGTTATAAAAGGATAAAACCTAGGGGCAAAATTGTCCATATAGGGTAAAGTGTAACGATTTTCATAGTTCAGGGGGCAAAGTGTCACGGATTAAAGTTTGGAGGGTAAAGTGTAAAAATCAGTATAGTTCGGATGGGTAAGTGTATTTATCTCTATTGTAAAATACAAAAAGATAATAAAACTATCATATCTTTATCAATATCTCCATCAACAATGATGTAAATAAACACTGTAGCGAACCTGCTAACTCCCTTTTATTGTGACTTATGTAGACAGAATTATTAAATAGTTTATTCCAAAATTTAATTAAGAAAATCCAACTATATTTCAAAACATTGTAGCAAACCTGCTAACTCCTTTGTTTTGTGACTTCTATGGACCAAATTATTAGTTATTTACAAGAAAAACCCAACTATTCTTCAAAATTACAAATACCCCTTGGCATTTGTCTATTTTACAAATTGCACACTTAAGATGGTTACTTTAAATAATAACCTGTATTTGTAATTTTGAAAGATAATTGGAATTTTTATAATTAGGTTAAACATAAGGGTAGTTTTCGTAATTTACCCTTTATATTTTTTTAGTACAAATCCTGGTACGGCAAAGAGCTATATAGGAATCGGAACTCACGCACATGTCTAAGTTTTACAAATACCTAACTAGACTATCAAGCGATTTCCTAATTTACCATTTATTTTAAGTTTCAAATGTTTTGGATAACACTACAGACAAACTGGAGAATACTGTTGCAAATTAGTGCAACTTACAGTCAAAAATTAGTCTGTTGAATAAGTCTAAGTTTGTTAAGATAAGTCCAAGTTTGTTTCAGTTTTTCCATTTTCTTAGGAAGTTGATTATTTTTCAGATTATTTAGGAGTTAATGGCTTTTTGATTAGGATATGCTTAATAAACACACGTTGGTGTTTGTTGAGAGTTTTTAGGACATTTTCTGTATTTATAGGCCTTGCTGGCTTTCTCAGATTATCAGTTTTTCTTGAGCAATAAAGTTTCAGATTTAGCATACACTTTCTTCCTCTTCATTTTTTTTTGTTTGTTGCTTTTTATTTGCTGCTTCTTATTTGTTACATGGTATCAAGAGCTTGGTTGTGTCTACCAACAATTTGATATTATTACTTTGTGAAGATGAATGGTGGAAGCAGTGCGTCTGTAGACAAGCTTGTTGGTAACAATTATAGTTACTGGAAATTATGTATGGAAGCTTATCTACAAGGTCAGGATTTGTGGGATCTTATTTCTGGTGATGATAAAATTCCAGAAGATACACCACAAAATGTTGAATTGCGGAGGAAGTGGAAGATTAAGTGTGGCAAAGCTTTATTTGCTTTGCGAACATCGATCAGTAAAGAGTACATCGAGCATGTTCGTGATGTCAACTCGCCCAAGGAAGTGTGGGAGACACTTGAAAGATTGTTCACTCAAAAGAACACAATGAGGCTCTAGTATTTGGAGAATGAACGTGCTGGGATGACTCAAGGTAAACTTTCAATTTCAGAATATTTTCTGAAACTTAAAACGTTGTGTTCTAAAATTTCAGAATTAGACACGGAGGGACCTGTGAGTGACGCTCGATTGCGTCGTTATCTTATTCGTGGATTGCAAGAAGAGTTTATGCCATTTATCTCTTCAATACAAGGGTGGGCAAATCAACCTTCTATTGTTGAGTTGGAGAATTTGCTCTCAAATCAAGAAGCACTGGTGAAACAAATGGCGAGCAACAACAAGCAAAATTCCCCGCAAGTAGAGGATGCTCTCTATAGTAAAGTCAAAGCCAAGAGAAATTTTTCCTCCAAACATTCTCTTGGTGACAGCAAGCATTCTAAACCAGAAGGGCTGCCCAGAAATAATTCAAAAGGTTGTTATAGGTGTGGGAAGCTTGGACACATAAAGCGCGATTGTCGTGTAAAAGTTGTATGTGACCGATGTGTTTGATAAATGGTTTTATCATGATTTTGATGATTTTGTTTTTACACCAAAACAATGTTTTTAAAGGTTGTCCAAATACTCCTAAATGGTTTAAAATGGTTTTAATAATTTCCGGAGTATTTCTTCAAGTTTATTTTCGACAAAATTGGACAACGCTTTTATATGATTTTGTGTCAAATGTTTTTACATCAAAACTAAGTCCCTGAATATTGTCCTAATACTCCCGATCGGTCTAAAATGTTTTTACTATTTTCGGAGTATTTCTTGGAGTTTATTTTCGTATAAAATTGGACAATACTTATGTTTCAGGCTCGACCGGTCGCCCTATAGGGCAACCCGTACCTGAGTTGAGTATTGAAACAAAAAACGGGACAGTTTGGAAAATAGAGAGGGTGACCAGTCAGCCATGGGGGCGACCGGTCGACCCCTTGGGCGACCGGTACCTGAACGTACCCCTGAAGAACAGACTCATTTTGTTTCTCAAAATTGTTCCCTCCAACCGATCACACATAGGGGCGACCGGTCGAACCCCCCTGCGACCGGTCCCCCTGTGTAAAATTCGCAGAGAATTCAATTTCAACTTATCTCTGTGCAACCGGTCGAACCCCTCTTTTGACAGCAAACTATCCGTTGAGTTTACAGACAACTTTTCCTTAATTTGTGGGGTTGATTTGTAACAGCTCTTTTCTTCAATTGTCTTGGTATTTTTTACAGATTTTGTGTCCCCAAGAGGAGCCTATCATGTACAAGACATCTTCTATAAATAGAGGAAGAATTGAAGCAACACAACAAGAGAGAAAACTACAACACAACAAGATACACTTGTTCTTACATTGTCTTATTTCTTGTTGTAATTTGCCTAGCTATTCACTTTCACATCCTTGAGGTCTAGGCTTTTCTTGATTACACTTGCACTGTATTGTATTATCAATTATCAAGTTGTAATCTTGAATTTAGGTAATCATTCAACACAAGATATCCTTGAGACTGTTCTTGTGGTAAGAACACACTTGGGTGATCTAGGTGTTAGGTGTGAGAAGATTGTGGTAATCTTCTTGTTGAGGTGTTGAAGAATTTAGTATTCTTCAAGGTTGAAGATTGTGGTAATCTTCACAAGGTGCCGTTGGAGATTGTGGTAATCTCAAAGGTGGTGTTGAAGAAGAGTGTGGTGCTCTTCAAGGTGTTGTTGTAAGTTGGTGTTGTATTAATTTGTGGTAAATTAATAAAATCTTTTTTCTTTTTGAAATCCATCCCGGATATACTGGGGTGGTAGAGGATTAGGCCCTATGTGGGTTGAACCTCTATAAATCGACGTGTGTTGTTTATATTCCGCACCTTTATTATTGTCTTTGAGCATTCGGTTCGAAAAAGAGGGTAAAATCGAAAAGATGGAGATAATCTATTCACCCCCCCTCTAGATTATCGTAGCCGCTTGGACTTACAAGTGGTATCAGAGCCAAACTCTTTGGCAAGCTCGTTTCACATCGCAAGTGAAGAGAAACGATCGTCGGCTACGAACGAAGCTCATCTATCCGGCACCCCCACCACCAAGCCACCACTATTTGATTCCAAAAATTTTATATTTTGGAAAGAAAGAATGGAATGTTATTTACAAGGTTGCGGGTTTGACATTTGGAACACCGTCATAAATGGAGAATCCATTCTGATGAAAGATACACCACACACCTCCAAAGGCTTCAAAGAGCTCAATGATGAAGAAAAGAAAATTGTCTCCTTAAACAGTAAAGCTCTTAATATTTTGTATTGTTCATTTACTAATTTGGAATATGAACATATTGTAGGAATTCGATCGGCACATGAAGTATGGCAAAAATTAGAAGCCATCTATGGAGTATTTGCAAATGAAAGGAGTCAAACAAAAGCATCTACTTCTCAAAGGGATACAATGTCAAATCTAAGGAACAAGCCTCTTACAACTTCCAACTATGAAGAAGTTGAACATTGTCTTATGGGCATCGAAGAAGAAAACGAGGTATGTCTTAAACCCTCTACTTCCTATGATATTGTTATTCAAAATGATTATAGTGGTTTGCAAAATGATTTTGATGATCTTCAAGATGAATTCCAAAGCTTGCTTGTTAAGTACAAAAATTTGAAAAATGAATTCAATGTTTTGAAAAATGATAAGGATAGTTTATTTACTTCCTATGAATTACTATCATGTGCTCACACTACCACTCTTGATAAGGTTAGAAACCTTGAAAAAGAAAATAGTACTCTTGTTGAGGATATTAATTGCTTGAAAAATGTTTTATCAAAATCAAACTTGAGTACCAATAAAATGTCCAATATTGTTGATATTCATAATTATGATAAAGGACTTGATCATAAGCCTAATGTTGTTAATCATATGAAAAAGGATCAAGTCACTATGCATATTGGCCATTATGCTCCTAGAATTATTACTTGTTTTTATTGCGGTAAAAAGAGTCATACGGCTAATTCTTGTTGAGCTAGAAATAGCTCTAATTATTGTTGGAGACCTAAAAGTCTCAAGACTAATCCCAAAGGACCCAAACACATGAGGGTACCACAAAACAATGTCATATTAGGTACTCGGCGAAATAATGATCGAAGAAAATTCATACCACCAAGAAGGCATCAAATGACCGATTCATTTGATCAAAGAAGGAGAAACTATTTTCAACAAAGCCAATTTCCAAGAAGAGGATATAATCAAAAATGGGAAGAACACAATCCTTGGAAATGGCAAAGACATCATCAACAAGATGATTTTCAAAGAAGAAGAAACCATCAACAATGGGAAGGTAATAAACCTTGGAAATGGAGTAATCAAATAAGTCATCATCAACAAAGTGACTTCTCAGGGGGAAGATATCATCAACAATGGGAAAGACACAACCCATGGAAACGGCGTAATTGGTAAACCGTATCTCCCCATTTAAATATGCATTTTATTTTATTTCTATGCATGTTTTTATTTGTGTCTTAATTGCAAAATGAGTTTTCATTTTAAATTAAGGTCTTCAAAATTTATTTGTATTTTTAAAACCTTTTGAAAAAGGAGACCTTACATGTTGTTTTTAAAACTCTTGTGCATTTTTGTAGACTAAAGTGCATTATCATCTCTTATGGTTTTTTATGGCATGAGCTTACTTGTGATATCTCTCTTAGCCTACACTTTTATCTTATGATTCGTGCTAGATTTGTTTTAAGAATTGTGTAGGATTTACATATTTTCACAAATGGCCATTTACGTCATTATTTGTCAAGAAAGGCATTAATTATCGAGGTACGTTTACTTGTGTTATTCTTACTCTTATAGACTCGATATATGTATTGCCATATGCCTATGTGCTTGTTTTTTTTTAGTATTTCATACAAGTGCCATTAAGAGGATTTTTAGATTTTTTTTGAAAGGCACTATTCGATATTTGATTGCACATATTTACTTTGTCAACTCTTATGAGGTCTCAACTATATGCTATCGGATTTTCAAATTTTAAAAGAGACCTTTTGTAGCTTTCTTAAAGCTTATTTGAACTTGCATGATTTATTAGACTCTTGATGATCTTCTAAATGCATAGTATGTGTTTCTTGCTTCATGGTCTATATATATAGTGTCTATTTCTACTATGCTCTTATGCAAGATATTTTGTGATAAATGATTGAGGCATGTTTTTTTTCACTTGGGATATTTTTTCTTGCTCATATAAGCGATGCCATTAATGAGTTTGCTAAGCTGTGTAGATGAGAAATGAAGTACTCCAAATATTAGTTACCTCGTAATATTTGGATGTAAATGTTCTATTATGAACACTTTAGATCAATTGAATGCCCAATGATGATAGTGATGAAGAAGACAAATTCCTCAATTGATGCTCCAAGATAAATAGAATTGCAAGAGGAGCTAAAAGGAAATGATATATGGAAATAGATGCCATGTCTTCCATCACAAACAACTATAGATACAAAATGGGTGCTCCGGAACAAACTCGATGACCAAGGCAACATTGGTCGAACTAAGACGAGGTTAGTAGCTCGAAGGTATTTTCAAGAAGAAGGTAATTGATTTTGATGTAACATTTGCACTCATAGCACACTTAGTAGCTATTGGCATTTTACTTGCCCATTCTTGTTTTAAGAAAATTTTAAGCTTTACCAAATGGATGTTAAATCCAATTTTCTCAATGGTTTTATTCAAGAAGAAGTCTATGTAAAACAACCTTCGGGGTTTAAAATTTTTCTAGGCCAAATGATTTTTATAAAAGGCCTTGTATGGTTCAAAACAAGTACCCCATGTATGGTATGATAGACTTAACTATTTTTGCTAAATGATTTTACAAGAGGTAAAGTTGATACTACTCTCTTTGTTTTTGAAAAAATGGGCAAGATTGTTTGCTTGTGCATATTTATGAGAATATTTTTGGTGCTACTAATGAACATTTGTGCAAGATTTGTTTTCTAAGTTGATATTAGGTGAGCTTGAAATGAGCATGATGGGGGAGCTCAATCTCTTGCTTGAACTACAAATTATTCAATGCCAAGAAGATGGTTATATAAGAACTCTTGAAGGAGTTAAGCATTGAAGAAAGAAGAATCAACTCAATCTCTATGGCTACCAATGTAGAGATTAACAAAGGTTGAGAAAGACATATCGATTGACAAACAAATTCGAGGTATGTTTTCTTGTATTGTTCCAATAGACTCGACATTCTATATGCCTTATGTCTATTTGCTCGACTTCAAAAACTATCCCAACGAATCTCATTAAAGTGCCGTTAAAAGAAATTTTCAAATATTTGAAAGGCACTTCTTATGACTTATATATCCAATGTATTAAAACGTTCTTATTTTTCCGGGATAACAAGTTCGGTGTTTACAATTTATCAAAATATGTTAGTCATAATCGGACTAAACATATTGAGATTCGAAATTTTTTCTAAGGGATTGCGTTTCTAAAATGTAAAATTGAGATGTGTTTAATTCCGTCTCAAGGATAACTCGCGGATTTTTTTAATCATTAATCGCCGAGTATTTTACCTCATTTCGAGCTTGATTATAACATAATGTATATTGAATGAGGTCTACGTTTGCATTTTGCACGCTTTTAAAACTTAGGGGCGAAAAATCGGATTTTTGATCAAACTTCGCAAAAATGAGAAAAGAAGCAATGGGTGAAGGGGGCTGGGTCGACCGGCCGCCTAGCCTCCGACCGGTCGCCCCTCCAACCGGTCGCCCTGCTGTGTTTTTTGATATATTGCTTTGTTTTCGACTTGGCATTTTGGCCTTTTTCTTCTCTATTTCGTCCCCTTTGTCATTTGCACACACATTCACTTCAAATGTGTTTGGTTGCATGTATTACATAGTTTGGGGATTATCTAGCTCGACTATCATCATCATTGCTCATCTTTATCGATCGAATGGTAAGAATTTCACTATCTTTAGCTCAATTGGGTTGAACCCTTGAGTTTGTGGCTTATATGTATTTTTCTTGATGCAATTCATATATATTTGTGATGAGCTTATTAATTATTGATGATTGACATTTGTTAAATTGCATTTGGTGATGAAAAAACTTGGCTTGATTTCATTTACAAGGGCTATATATATCTTTCTCAATTTTTGACGCCCGCCAAGTGTTCGATAAAACGTTTCAATGAAAAATTCATCACCTACATGATTCTCTCGTTTTCAAATGACTTATATTTTTATAGAGACCATGTTTTGCAAATCTCATAAGTTTTCATAAGCTTCTACAAGTCGTATGATTCGACTTTTCCCTCCTATTTGGTTTAAGGGCTTCAATGTTCAAATTAGCTCGATACATCGGTTTAGTTGCGCACTTTGATATGAATATATGATGTATTTATCTTGCTAACATTCTTTTTGATGATTCCAAAGGGGGAGAAACAGGTTATAAGCTCTTTAGCTCAAAGAAGCTAAGATAAGCTTCACGAAAAAAAGCTATAAGTTGTGGCTATGTAAAGCCATAAATTGTGGATCATATTATGTCCACTTGATATATTATGGTTATGTATGATTCTTGGTCCATTGGTTGTAGTATGGACGTATTTATGTTTCTAATGATGTCTCTTTGACAGGGGGAGCTTTTAAGTTATCGATACTTAAGCTCAATATTGAAAAGCTAAGCTTTTAGCTTTTGTTTAAAGTTGTTTCTATATTATTTTTGTTGTGCATATTGATAGGGGAGCATTTGCTATATGTGTTTGAATATCTCTACTCCCATCCTTGTGTTTATTGCGTGGAATGTTGTCGCTCTCAACGGATATTTATTTTTGACCGGAAAACTTGTTTTGTTTTCAAAATCGCCTCTCAAAATTGTTTTGTTTTCAAAATCGGCCTTGTTGAATTGTTTTGGTTTGTAATCATCAAAAAGGGGGAGATTGTTTGATAAATGGTTTTATCATGATTTTGATGATTTTGTTTTTACACCAAAACAATGTTTTTAAAGGTTGTCCAAATACTCCTAAATGGTTTAAAATGGTTTTAATAATTTCCGGAGTATTTCTTCAAGTTTATTTTCGACAAAATTGGACAACGCTTTTATATGATTTTGTGTCAAATGTTTTTACATCAAAACTAAGTCCCTGAATATTGTCCTAATTACTCCCGATCGGTCTAAAATATTTTTACTATTTTTCGGAGTATTTCTTGGAGTTTATTTTCGTATACAATTGGACAATACTTATGTTTCAGGCTCGACCGGTCGCCCTATAGGGCAACCCGTACCTGAGTTGAGTATTGAAACAGAAAACGAGACGGTTTGGAAAATAGAGAGGGTGACCGGTCAGCCCTGGGGGCGACCGGTCGACCCTTTGGGCGACCGGTACCTGAACGTACCCCTGAAGAACAGACTCATTTTGTTTCTCAAAATTGTTCCCTCCAACCGGTCACACATAGGGGCGACCGGTCGAACCCCCCTGCGACCGGTCCCCCTGTGTAAAATTCGCAGAGAATTCAATTTCAACTTATCCGTTGAGTTTACAGACAATTTTTCCTTAATTTGTGGGGTTGATTTCTAACAGCTCTTTTCTTCAATTGTCTTGGTATTTTTTACAGATTTTGTGTCCCCAAGAGGAGCCTATCATGTACAAGACATCTTCTATAAATAGAGGAAGAATTGAAGCAACACAACAAGAGAGAAAACTACAACACAACAAGATACACTCAAGAATACACTTGTTCTTATATTGTCTTATTTCTTGTTGTAATTTGCCTAGCTATTCACTTTCACATCCTTGAGGTCTAGGCTTTTCTTGATTACACTTGCACTCTATTGTATTATCAATTATCAAGTTGTAATCTTGAATTTGGGTAATCATTCAACACAAGATATCCTTGTGAGTGTTCTTGTGGTAAGAACACACGTGGGTGATCTAGGTGTTAGGTGTGAGAAGATTGTGGTAATCTTCTTGTTGAGGTGTTGAAGAATTTGGTATTCTTCAAGGTTGAAGATTGTGGTAATCTTCACAAGGTGCCGTTGGAGATTGTGGTAATCTTCAAGTGAGATTGTGGTAATCTCAAAGGTGGTGTTGAAGAAGAGTGTGGTGCTCTTCAAGGTGTTGTTGTAAGTTGGTGTTGTATTAATTTGTGGTAAATTAATAAAATCTTTTTTCTTTTTGAAATCCATCCCTGGATATCTTTGGGGTGGTAGAGGATTAGGCCCTAGGTGGGTTGAACCTCTATAAATCGACGTGTGTTGTTTACATTTCGCACCTTTATTATTGTCTTTGAGCATTCGGTTCGAAAAAGAAGGTAAAATCGAAAAGATGGAGATAATCTATTCACCCCCTTCTAGATTATCGTAGCCACTTGGACTTACACGATGCGGGAAATCTGGTCATATTAAACAAAATTGCCGGGTAAATCTCACAGAAGTCGGAGCAAATGTGGCACATGAAACTATTGAGTCTGAACAACCCAAGTGGGGGCAATATTTATCCGTTGAAGCTATTGATCAACCTGTTATTACTACATCTTCTGTAGACTATAACAAGGAGTGGATTGTTGATTCTGGTTGTTCTCATCATGCAACTGGAAATGATTCTTTGCTTTCCAATGTTCATCCACATTATGGAAAAAGAGTCATTATGACAACGGATAATTCATTACATCCTGTAGTGAAAGAAGGGCAATTCACTATTAAGGAGGATATGTCAAATATCGATGCGGTTTCCCTCAAAGATGTCTATCATGTTCCAGGCTTAAAGAAGAATCTAGCTTTAGTTTCTCAAATTGCTGATTCTGGAAGGTATGTTTTGTTTGGTCCAAATGATGTAAAAATTATTTCCAACATAAAACACCTTGAAGCTGATGTTTTATTTACTGGAAAAAGAAAGGACTCACTTTATGTATTGTCTGCAAGTGATGCTTATGTTGAAAAGACAGGCGAGAATACAAGTGTAGCCCTTTGGCATGCTCGTTTGGGCCATGTAGGTTATCAGTTGTTGCAGAAAATCTCTACGAAGAAGCTTCTTGATGGAATTCCTTTCTTTAAGGAAATTCACTATGATGTGGTTTGTCCAGGTTGTCAATATGGAAAATCACATCGTCTTCCTTTCTCGAGTTAAAAGAATAGAGCTTCTGTTGCACTACAATTAGTACATTCAGATTTGATGGGACCAACACGAACACCTAGTTATTTTGGTTTTCGTTATGTAATGGTTCTTGTGGACAACTTTTCTCAATTCACGTGGGTTTTCTTTTTGGAACACAAAAGTGAGACTTTTTCTAAATTTATCCAGTTTAAGGATAATGTGGAGAAGGAACTTGGGGTGCAAATCAAGTGTCTACGTACTGACAATGGCGGAGAATTCATGTCTGACCAATTTCAAAGTTATTGCAGAAAACATGGCATTCGACGTCAAATGACTTGTCCAGAAACTCCACAACAAAATGGAGTTGTCGAGCGTAAGTTGGCACATCTCACATCTATGTGCTTGTCGTGGTTGCATGCGAAGAACCTTCCGCAAGAGCTATGGGCAGCAGCTATTCAATCAGCATGTCATGTCATAAATCGCCTACCTCCTTGGCCAGAACGAAATCATCTCCATTCGAGTTATTGTACAATCAAAACCCTGGCGTGAGTTATTTTTCGAGTTTTTGGTTCAATTTGTTATGTTCATATATCCAAAACTAATCGAACTAAACTTGATCCAAAAGCAAAGCGGTGCATTTTTGTTGGTTATGATACTCACAGAAAGGATGGAGATGTATGGACTTAAAAACAAAAAGAGTTATTGTTTCCGTGATGTGGTGTTTGATGAGATTTCACATCAAATTGATGGAAGTACGAAAAAAAGCACGACCGATCTTTTGCCATTTTTTGGTGATGATGCATCCAAAGAAAGGGGGGAGCATTACTACTCCCGAGGAAAATATTCAAGAAGATAGCACTAAAGAAGCTGAAATTCGAGGTCTTCCAGACATAGAAAACAACCAGACTACTTAACTGATTATGAAGTTCAAGTAAATCATTGCTCTATTGTGTCTTATTTTCTGACAGGAGATTCTTGTGAAAATGAACCCAAGTCTTACAATGAAGCCAAAGATATTCTTGAATGGGAAGAAGCTATGCGAGAGGAAATATTAGCTCTAAACAAGAATTGCATATGGGAACTTGTTCAAAAGCCAAAGAATGCTGAAATAGTCACATGTAAATGGGTTTATAAATTGAAGAAAAAGGTTGATGGTACCATCGATAGGTACAAAGCACGCCTTGTTGCTCGTGGTTTTTCTCAACAGTGCGGTTTAGACTATGAAGAGACTTTCAGCCTTGTTGCTAAAATGACGACGATTCGAACCATTATTTCTTTGGCGGCTTATAAAGGCTGGAAATTGTGGCAATTAGATGTGAAAAATGCATTCCTTTATGGGGAGTTAGATCGAGATATCTTTATGGAGCAACCACAAGGATTTATATCCAAGGAGTTTCCCGACTACGTATGTCGACTCAAAAAGGCTTTGTACGGCCTCAAGCAAGCTCCACGTGCTTGGTATGGTAAAATTGCTCAATATCTTGAATTTTGTGGTTTCAAATCTTCTAATGCAGATTCCAGTTTATTTGTTAAGAAAACTTCTTAATTGTGTACAATATTACTTCTTTATGTTGATGATATGATTATCACGGGTGATGATAATATTGATATTACTCGCCTTCATGATGCTTTGTCTCTTCGATTTGAGATGAAGAGTTTGGGAGAAGCTAGTTGTTTTCTTGGTTTAGAGGTTAAATGGTCAGATGGATTTTTTGTCTCACAAAAGAGATATGCAGAAAGTTTACTTGATTGTTTTAATATAGGGTAGTCAAAAGCAATGAGTACACCCATGGAACCTTGCTTAAAGCTAACAGTAGATGATGGGAAACTACTGGAAGATGCAACACCCTTTCGACAACTTGTTGATAGTCTATTCTATTTAACTATCACAAGGCCAGATATTTCGTATTCGTAGGTGTCATTTCTCGCCATGAACAAGCCACGTGGATCATCTAATTACAGCAAAAAGAATTCTTCGCTATGTTAAAGGCACTCTGAATTTTGGTCTACTATATAAGCACCAAACTTCATTCTTCTTGAATGGTTTTGTAGACGCAGATTGGGCGGGTGACTTGAATGATAGACACTCTACAACAGGGTATTACTTTAGTACGAGTTTCAATGCGGCTATTACATGGTGCGGCAAAAAGCAAGTTATTGTGGCTCTTTCAAGTTGTGAAGTCAATATGTAGCTGCCACAATGGCTACTCAAGAGTGCATTTGGCTTAAGAGGCTAATTCAGAAATTTTTTCGTTATAGATTATCCATTCATATTCATTGTGATAACGAAAGCGCAATTAAACTTGCCGAAATCCAAGATTTCACGCTCGCACAAAACACATTGAAACACACTACCATTTTGTTCGAGAGAAGGTTTTGACAAAAGACATTCATTTGCGAGAAAATACGAAGTGAAAGTCAAGTTGCGGATATATTTACCAAAGCACTACACAAGGCAAAGTTTGAAGTGTTTGAAGTGATCTTGGTGTTGTTGACAAAAAGTTTGCATTAAGGGGAGTGTTGCAAATTAGTGCAACTTACGACCAAAAATTAGTCCGTTGAATAAGTCTATGTTTGTTAAGATAAGTCCAAGTTTGTTTCATTTTTCCATTTTCTTAGGAAGTTGATTATTTTTCAGATTATTTAGGAGTTAATGGCTTTTTGATTAGGATATGCTTAATAAACACACGTTGGTGTTTGTTGAGAGTTTTAGGACATTTTTGTATTTATAGGCCTTGGCTTTGGCTTTCTCGATTATCGACTTTTCTTGAGCAATAAAGTTTGATTTAGCATACACTTTCTTCCTCTTCATTTTTTTTTGTTTGTTGCTTTTTATTTGCTGCTTCTTATTTGTTACAAATACCAGTGTTTTAAATATCAGACGGTGATTAAACCGGTCAAGCCACCGATGTTGCGGTTCAACCGGTCGGACCGGTTCAACCGTTAATTTTACCGGTTTTACCGTTTTAATAAAAAATAATTATATTTGATATTATATTATATAAAATATGGATGTAATTCATTAAAATAAAAGGAAAAGTTGTATATATGTATAGTTAAAAGGAAAATATCTATATATTTAGCTCAAATTTCAAATAATGACATAAATATATTAAATATTAAGTTTATAAATTTTATTTTTATAAAAAAGTATAAACAAAAAAAAATTTAAAAAAATGACAAAAACCGGTTGAACCGGTATTTAACCGGTTTTTGGCCGGTATGTTCCGATTTGACCGGTATTGACCGGTTTAACCGCAAAAACGGTTTTTAGGGCCTTATTATACCGGACCGACCACCGGTATCCGGTATAACCGGTTGAACCGGCCGGTACGGTCCGGTATTTAAAACAGTGACAAATACAATATGGAAGAGCTTTCTACATTAGCAGAAGAATTATTAGATGGCAACAAGGTTAAAACAAATTAATGGAAAGGATAGTGGGAAATCATGTGTGAAAAATGCAAGTTTGTACATCAATTCAACAAATCCAACAAAAACGACAGCGTTTGTAGCTAATAGAACATCGTCTACGAAAATTGTATATTATTGTCCATATCAATAATTAACTTGCCGGGCTCTTTGTGCAGTTTGCTTCTACACTGCAAGATTAACATCATGGTGGGAATGTGATTTGAAAATATAATAAAATTAAGATTCAATTGCCATCTATATATATATATACTCTAATCTTTATGGTTTATTTACTCAAACTCATACAAAAAGTTTACTGTTTGAGAATCAATGGCTTTCCAATTTAATGAAAAAGTTGTTCTTGCACTTGTGTTTGTTACTATTTGACCCTTTGTAATCCCACATAGAATTTTGATGAAAATTTTGTGGGTTTCTTAACTATAAATAAGGCCCTAATATTTGGTTTTAAGATGTACCAAAATCTTCTCTTCTATCTCTATATTTGAGGAAGTCCTATATTTGGGAAATCCTAATTTGTGGGTAATTTTGCTCAAGTTGTAATTTGTTCGGGAGATTAGTAAAGTGGTAGTTGCGGTTGCGGTGCCCGGAGACGTAGGCAAAATTGGCCGAACTCCGTTATCAATTCTGGTGTGTTCTTTCCTTTATGTCTTTTAGTTTCTGCAATTATTTTCTGGTATTCTTGTTGTAGTTAGTATTCAATATTGTTTGTTGTAGTGGGGTATTTAGTCCGCCGCTTATAGTCTTGTTTAAGTAGGTTAAATAAGGAGACCGGATTTTAAGTGGGACCGTTGTGACCCCCCGGCCTTTCCTCGGGAGCTTGCTTTATTCAAGATTATTTGTTGTGTATTATATACTCGATACCCCAACAAGTGGTATCAGAGCCGAAGGTTTGGCCTCGGCTCGTTTGTCTTTTATTTGTAATATTGAATACTACTATTTGAGTTCGAAATGACTA
This sequence comes from Rehmannia glutinosa, assembly GCA_016081115.2. Taxonomy (NCBI): domain Eukaryota; kingdom Viridiplantae; phylum Streptophyta; class Magnoliopsida; order Lamiales; family Orobanchaceae; genus Rehmannia; species Rehmannia glutinosa. The sequence continues at coordinate 317,059 of JABTTQ020002410.1, read as the reverse complement.
CGGACACAACCGGTGCATCAGCATCCTCGTCCGCGCCAGGAAGGATGTTAGTGCCAAATATTAGAATTTCGGTGGAAACATTTGACGGTGCGGTCATTTCAAAGATGTGGCAAGGCGAGGTGTTGGATTGTCTATTTCAGCAAGGTTTAGACATCGCCATTGAAGAAAAGAAACCAGATGAAGTTGACGAAAAGGAGTGGAAAACCATTAACCGCTTGGCATGTGGAACAATCCGATCGTGTTTGTCTAGGGAGCAGAAATATGCATTTAAAAATGAGAATTCTGCTTACAAACTGTGGAAGGCTTTGGAGGACAAATTTCTGAAGAAGAGTGGTCAGAACAAACTCCTCATGAAGAAACGATTGTTCCGGTTTGAGTACCGCTCAGGTACTACTATGAACGACCATATTACTGCATTTAATCAATTAGTTGCAGATTTGCTTAATTTAGATGTAACCTTTAGTGATGAGGATTTGGCTTTAATGTTGTTATCATCTCTTCCTGATGAATTTGAACATTTAGAAACTACTTTACTTCATGGGAAAGATGATGTATCTCTTCTTTTTTTGTAGTTTGTCTTTGCTTTGTATAGTTATGAATTAAGAAAAAGAATAAAAAAGAAAACAGAACATAGAAGCGGATGATGAAGCTTTGGTTGCAAGAGGCCGTTCGAAAAGCCAAAAGAAGGGTAGAAAGAGGAAGATCGCGTTCCAAAGCCAAACTTGACAAAGATGAGTGTGCTTTCTCATCACGAGAAAGGACACCGGAAGAAAAGACTGTCCAAAGTTGAAGAATAAAGGAAAAGCTCCTCAAGATGCTTGTGTAGGCCGGGTGAAAGTGAAGATGAGTTTTCACTTTGGTGGTTTCACCTTTAATTTCCCGTTACGACGAATGGATTTTGGATTCTGATGCACCTATCATATGTCTCCCGTGAAGGAGTGGTTCTTCAATTTTGAAGACATCAATGGTGGAGTTGTCTATATGGGCAATGACAATGCTTGTAAGACAACCGGGATAGGTTCTATCCGATTGAAAAATCACGATGGATCAACCGAGTCTTGACGGATGTTCGATATGTACCAAATTTGAAGAAGAATCTCATCTCTTTGGGAGCCTTAGAATCAAAAGGCTTAATTGTTACTTTGCGAGATGGAGTTAAAAGCTACATCCGCTCGTGGTGATGAAAGGCATCGGGAGAAATAATTTGTATTACTATCAAGGTAATACAAGAATGGTGGGACAAAGAACAAATCTGATTCCAGAATGAAAAAGAGTCCGCGGACCAAGTTGTGGCATATGCGATTGGGACATCTTTGGTGAGAAATCCTTGCAAACTCGCAAAACAAGGATTATTGAAAGATGTTAAGGTATGCAAACTTGACTTTTGTGAGCATTGTGTTCGGGAAAACAAAAGAGGTGAAATTTGAACTGCTATCCACAATACGAAGGTATTTTGGATTATGTTCATTCGAGATGTTTGGGGGCCTTCTACGACACCATCTTTGGGAGGAAAACATTATTTTGTCACTTTCATTGATGATTTTTCCAGACGTGTTTGGGTGTACACTATGAAGACTAAGGATGAAGTGCTTGGAATTTTCCTTAAATGGAAAACACGAATTGAGAATCAGACCGGAGAAAGATCAAAGTTCTACGTACAGATAATGGTGGAGAATACACAAGCGATCCCTTCCAAGAAGTTTGCCATAAGTATGGCATTGTTCGGCACTTCACAGTCAGGAGGACACCACAACAAAATGGGGTGGCAGAGCGCATGAATCGAACCTTGGTGGAGAAAGTTCGATGTATGTTGTCCAATGTTGGGTTGGGCAGACAGCACTGGGATGAGGCTGTGACGTATGCGCAACATCTCATAAATCGATTGCCATCATCCGCAATAGGTGGTAAGACACCTTTAGAGGTATGGTCTGGAAAGCCTGTTACTGATTATGATTCTTTACATGTTTTTGGTTCTCTTGCTTACTATCATGTGAAGGAATCAAAGCTAGAACCGAGAGCTAAAAGGGCCTTGTTCATGGGGATTACCTCTGGCGTAAAGGGATACCGTCTTCGGTGTCTCGAGTCGAAGAAAATATTGTTTAGCAGAGATGTTACCTTTGATGAACATGCCATGTTGAAGATAGTAACAAGTGAAAAGACCGATAGTGCTCTGCAACATGTGGAGCGTACACCAAAGCAGGTGGAGGTAGAAGAAATGGCTATAATTCCAGCTAATGATAATCCGTCAAGAGAGGATTTGTCAGATGATGATGAAGAAGAAGTTCAGACCCAAGAACCATTGGATCAATCAACCCATTGCGATAGAGTAAGAAGCCTAGACGAAAATTCACAAACCTGCTTTCGATTTGCGATATGGTTGCTTATGCACTTCCGATTATAGATGATGATGTTCCTTTCACTTTTCGAGAAGCGATTCAAGTCCGAAAGTGAGAAGTGGAAAGGTGCCATGGAGGAAGAGATGCAATCTCTTGAGAAGAACAAAACTTGGAAGGTGACACAACTACCAAAAGGCAAGAAGGCAATTGGATGTAAATGAGTATTCGCAAAGAAAGATGGATTTCCTAACAAGAATGATGTGCGTTACAAGGCAAGGTTGGTAGCTAAAGGCTACGCTCGAGAAGGAAGGAATTGATTATAATGAGGTATTTTCTCCAGTTGTTAAACATTCTTCCATTAGAATTTTGTTGGCCTTGGCAAAGACAAATGAATTTGTAGCTAGCTCAACTTGATGTGAAGACGGCGTTCTTACACGGTGATTTGGAGGAGGAAATCTATATGACTCGGCGGAGAAGGATTCAAAGTTGCGGGAAAGAAAACTGGTTTGTAAGTTGATCAAATCGTTATGCGGATTGAAGCAATCTCCGCGACAATGGTACAAACGATTTGATAAGTTCATGATGGGGCGTATATACACGGAGCAAATATGATCATTGTGTGTATTTACACAAGCTACAAGATGGATCTTTTATTTACTTACTTTTGTATGTTAATGATATGTTGATTGCATCACAGAGCCAACTGGAAATTGACAAGTTGAAGGCTCAATTGAATCAAGAGTTTGAAATGAAAGATCTCGGTGAGGCCAAGAGGATACTCGAGATGGAGATAAGTCGGGACAGAATGAGTGGCAAGCTTTGTTTGACTCAGAAGCAATATCTGAATAAGGTACTACAACGTTTTGGTATGATAGAGAATACAAAACCTGTAAGTACACCACTTGCTCCTCATTTTAAATTGAGTGCCCAACTATCACCGAAGAATGATGAAGAACGAGACTACATGGATAAAGTCCCATATGCTAATGCAGTTGGTAGCTTGATGTATGCAATGGTGTGTACGAGGCCGGACATTTCACAGCGATTAGTGTTGTGAGGTATATGCATGACCCTGGAAAAGGTCATTGGCAAGTCGTGAAATGGATTCTCGCGGTATATTCTTAATCTCAGATGTTGGTTTAGTGTTTGAGCAGGATGGTAAACTTGGTCAAAGTATAGTTGGATATTGTGATTCTGACTATGCAGGTGATTTGGATAAGCGAAGGTCAACGACTGGATATTTGTTCACTTTGGCAAAAGCACCAGTCAGTTGGAAGTCTACTTTGCAGTCGACGGTTGCTTTGTCTACAACAACAGAGCAGAGTATATGGCGGTCGATGAAGTCAGTAAAGGAAGCTATTTGGCTTCAAAGTTTGCTTGAAGATTTGGGAGTTGGTCAGAAGCACATCACTGTGCATTGTGACAGTCAGAGCGCTATTCACTTAGCAAAGAACCAAGTTCTTCATGCAAGAACGAAGCATATCGACGTTCGTTATCATTTTGTGCGGGAGATTCTAGAAGAAGGAACCATTTTACTTGAGAAGATTCATAGTACTGAAAATCCCGCAGATATGTTGACCAAAGTGGTGACATCAATCAAGTTTAAACATTGTTTAGACTTGATCAACATCTTGCACATTTGAGTTGGCGCCAGAAGGCGCATTTGGAGGCACCGCTGAAGACCGTTTGAATTGAAGAGTTGAATTTTTTGAAGTGGGACTACAATGAGTCAAGGTGGAGATTTGTTACTATTTGACCCTTTGTAATCCCACATAGAATTTTGATGAAAATTTTGTGGGTTTCTTAACTATAAATAAGGCCCTAATATTTGGTTTTAAGATGTACCAAAATCTTCTTTTCTATCTCTATATTTGAGGAAGTCCTATATTTGGGAAATCCTAATTTGTGGGTAATTTTGCCCAAGTTGTAATTTGTTCGGGAGATTAGTAAAGTAGTAGTTGCGGTTGCGGTGCCCGGAGACGTAGGCAAAATTGGCCGAACTCCGTTATCAATTCTGGTGTGTTCTTTCCTTTATGTCTTTTAGTTTCTGCAATTATTTTCTGGTATTCTTGTTGTAGTTAGTATTCAATATTGTTTGTTGTAGTGGGGTATTTAGTCCGCTGCTTATAGTACTGTTTAAGTAGGTTCAGTCTAAGGAGACCGGATTTTAAGTGGGACCGTTGTGACCCCTCCGGCCTTTCCTGGGAGCTTGCTTTATTCAGTATTATTTGTTGTGTATTATATACTCTCGATACCCCAACAGTGTTGGTGTTTGGGATGTGTGTTTCAATAACAGCTTTGCGAAAAACTCCGGATTTAACCATGGTTGAGAGACACGAGCGATGGATGGATCAGTATGGACAGATATACGAAGATGAGACAGAGAAGGCAATGAGATTCAAGATATACAAAGAAAATGTGGAGTTTATTGAAAGTTTCAACCGTGATGAGGATAAGCCGTATAAGCTAGGCATCAATCAATTTGCTGATCTAACGAATGAAGAATTCCAAGCGTCGTGTAATGGATACAGAACAAAATCATGTGAATCGACGCCGTTTAGATATGAAAATGTGACGAAAGTTCCTTCAAGCATGGACTGGAGAAAGAAAGGAGTTGTTACTGGAGTCAAGGATCAGGGCCAATGTGGTATGTAACTCAAAATTTAGACTGTTGAAACTAATTTCCAACAAAGTTTAAGGGTGTGATTGCAAACACTTAAAAAAAGTGATTGTCAGGCGTTGGCTCATAAAAATTAGTTTTTAGAGTTTGAAATATCAATTTTTGCTTCTGATCTGATAATTTAATCAGAATCTAAAAGTAGGCGGACGAGGAATGCTGTTTTAGATTTTTAATTTTGCTTCTGGTTTGATTTTTACAAACAAATAAAACAATTTTACGACTTATTCACCAAACAATATCTTTTAACTTGTTCAACTTTAAGTTTCTATTTGCAAAAACTACGAACTTCTAATTTCAACTTTTTTTCGTTTCTGCGATAATAATTTGCAAACTCTAAAAAAACAGTGATTCTCAGCTTCTAGATGCCAAAACCATTTTTCCAATCTAAAAGCTAAAATAACTGTTTTTAGAGTTTGCAAACACTTCCTAAATAATTTTTACTCCAAAAGTATATGTTTTTGAAAGGACTCACTAAATCTTCTTCCTGTTCGGGGCAAAATATTTGCAGGATGTTGCTGGGCATTTTCAGCAGTTGCAGCAATGGAAGGAATCAACCAGCTTACAACAGGCAAATTGATCTCACTATCCGAACAAGAAGTCGTCGATTGCGACGTTAAAGGTGAAGACCAAGGCTGCAATGGTGGGCTAATGGACGACGCGTTCAAATTCATCATACACAACGACGACCTCACAACCGAATCAAACTACCCTTACATAGGGGCCGACGGCACGTGCAACAGCCAAAAGGTAGCCTCAAATGCAGCAAAAATCAACGGATATGAAGACGTTCCGGCTAATGATGAGTCGGCATTGATGAAGGCCGTCTCAAACCAACCGGTGTCCGTGGCTATTGACGCCAGTGGAATGGCATTCCAGTTTTACACGGGTGGTGTTTTTACGGGAGATTGTGGGACCGAATTGGACCATGGTGTTACGGCGGTTGGTTATGGCGAAAATGAAGACGGTACGAAGTATTGGCTAGTGAAGAATTCGTGGGGAAGTAGTTGGGGCGAAGAAGGGTATATCAGAATGGAGAGAGATATTGATGCTAAAGAAGGGCTATGTGGGATTGCAATGGAAGCTTCTTATCCAACTGCTTAATTTTAATCAAGGATTTATCCGATGTCTATAGTCATGTATATATTTTTGCCTTTGTGATGTTCACGGGCTTGTGTGGTGCTTTAATGTATATAACAATATGAATACAACTTTAAATGCAATCCGGTTTTTCTTCTAATCATATGTGTGTCTACTAATGAAAGGGTCGATTCTATCAATTTTTTTGGCCTGAGTCGAATATTAAAATTGGACTCCTTTTTTCCTATACAAACTTAAAAGAAACATAAAACAAAAAGAAAAAGATATTTATGCATTGAGAAAACAGGTAGCAAATTCAGAGTACACAGCCTGGAAAATATATACACCACCGAGTGCTTAGCCCCAAAGATTTTTTGTACATTAAACAATTTATTATAAAGGGATAATTACATTAAGAAACCACTAAGATTTAGACTAATTAAAAAAAATATATATTGCAGGTACATTTGTTTAGAGCGATTAGGAAAAGTTTTTGGAGGTGATTGGGGAAATGGACTAGTGGAGATTGATGTAATGTATTGAGAAATGTGTGTATCAATAATGCATTATGAAGCATAATGTAATGTAAAGATGGCAATTTCGCCCCGGCCCGCCCCGTTTGGGTCGCCCCTGCCCCGTGACCCGAATGGTATCACTTCTGCGTCGTCTAGAATTTTAATTTTAAAAATATATTTTAATTTATATTTTGCATATATAATATATATTATAATATAATTTTTATGTATTCTTATATTATATCTAATATTTATAAATTGATAATAATAAATTTTGTAAATATATTTTTTTATTTTTTTCATTTTTTTATTTAATTTAATTTTAAAAAGGGCAGGGTCGACCGTCCCGTCCCGCGACCTGTCCTCAGGTCTGAGTCCTGACCAATCCGCCGCGATCTGTCCCATTGTCATCCCGAATATAATGTTTTGTTAGTGATTGAGGGAAGAAAATGGAAAAATTGGCTTATGGGGAATGCCAACCCAATATATGCTCAAGTTTTGATTCCGCTTGCATCTTTTCCATTCATAAGCGAAAAACATATTAAAAAACTCCTGAATATTTATAAAAATATTACAGTTACCCCTTTAAATTTAAAACAGAATCCAACCAAGGTTTTCTTTTTTTTTGGTTATTCTGAAACAACTTTGGGTTTTGTTGTTATTAGCCAAACCTCAGTGGTGTATTTATAATTTTCCCTATTTTAAATGTAATAGAAGTTCTTTTGTATTAGAAAACAACGACTTGTAGAAGCCTAGTAGGACATCTAACTTCATTAACACATCCAAGAAGGAAAACAAAAATATATATCTTCCATAATTAAAAGCATTGATATCCGATCATCAAGCTATACAATTGTAAAAGAAGTTGATTTACATTAGGAAAGAAATATGTAGTTGGATATAAACTTCCTTTTAAGAAATCCACTTCTCAGAACGACATGGAAACACTTTCACATATACCTAAATTAAGCCCTTGATCTGAACTTATATATATATATATATATATATATATACACCTTCAAGTCACTCTTTCATAATTCACCCGCACACGCACAATCAGTTTCATATTATTTCCAATCTTTCATATTCATCCCCACATATTCATATTCTTTCCATACGATCTTCTCAAGAAAAGCCAAGATGACGATCGATAAAGATATAACGTTGTTTGGGGAGCAAATTTCTGTTGAAGAAAAACATAATGTAGATCAAAATCGAGACTCAATATTTCCTTCACGAGGCGGTCCAACTACGTAGATAGGATATCTGTGTTGCCCGTACACATATTGCAACACATTCTCTCTTTTTTGTCCCAAAAGGAGGTGGTCCAAACTTGTGTACTTTCCAAATTATGGCGTGACCTGGGATCTACTCGTCCCAATTTCGAGTTTCTTGAAGGCTCTTTCCAAGAAAATAATGATAATAAATTCTTGTTCGTCCTCGATAAGACTTTACAAGCGTACCGTGATCAAGATCTTTGTATACAAGAATTCATTGTATGGATGTCGTGGCCTGATTTCGAGTCGGTTTCGCTTCTTAAAAAATGGATTCCGGTAGTCGCGCTGAATATGAGACGCCTAAAGATATTTAATCTTTGTTTTCTTGGGGAAACTAGAGATTATTTTGATATACCCTCAGAGATCTTTGAAGCTAAATCCCTCCATGAATTAAAATTGGAAGGATGCAAGTTTAATTTTATTACTAATAAGGTGGTACTATTTAAGCATCTACAGACACTTCACCTAACCCGAGTCTACATCGAGGACGAGACTTTTGAGAAGATAATATCGAGACTAATCTCAAGGACTTTGATTTAACTTGGGATAAATACGATCATGACATCGATCAAGATCGTAGCATTGAAATCGATGCCCCAACTCTTGAAACTATCAGAATTGATGGCAGCGAGTCTCCAAATAAGTGGTACCATCACCAGTACCGTAACTACTTCCCACATCTCAAGTCTTTATATCTGCGCAACGTGCAACTGTCTCCAAAGTCGCAGATCTTTTCATCGTCGTCGTGTAATAACTTCCCGTGTCTTGAAGAGTTGGACCTCGACTTTTCCCGCGGAATAATGGAAGAAGAATTCCAGCTATCGAGCCGTTCGATTAAGCGGCTGAGCATTATGGTGGAAGGGTTCGAGATCAAGGCTGCTATTGATGTCCCAAACATACGTTATTTTTATTTTAGAAGCGATAATTTTCTGCCATCGATTTCCTCTTTCACGACAAATAACAATAGTACGTGGAAATCAGATTTGCACATGACATTCAACGTAAATATTGATGATACATCATCATGGTTCCTTAAGCTACATCAAATGCTCAAGGCATTAAGTCAATCCGAGATTTCTCTTTATATTTCTCCTAGTGAGCGTATAATCGAAGACGTCGTCGTCCGTCCTCTACCTGCAGATACGACTTATGAAGCTGTAGCAGTGGAGCACTTGTACTGTAGTCGACATGGTTATGAAGATTCATGGTCTGCTTATTCAACCTTTGTGAATAATTGCTACCGAATTTGTTATCCAAGACACTTAGGCTTGTACGAGTACTTGGAATTAGAGAGACAGAAACAGAGTAATACTAGTAGTGATAATTATGGTACTTCAGGTTGGAATTAAGTTTTGAAATAACATGCATAGATAGTATTATTGAATACTTGGTTCTCTTGATTTCTTTCTATTCTCATTAGTTGATTTGTTAATTACCCCATTTGTTTTATGAAATACTTTTGTGGATACTTTTTTGTATATATTATTTTAATTTTGCTCTGTTTTCTTTTTATGATTTAATCTTTTACATGCATTAACTGATCAGTCAGCATAAAATTATTCTCTAATTTGGCAACTATACAGCGATATAGAATTTATTTTTTTACAAGAAAAATAATTTCATTAATTAATTCAATCTAGCAAAGCATCAACAGAAGACAGAAACAAATCTATTAAAACCATATATTGAAGCTATGGAAAGATTCATAATAATAACAAGCTATCGGAATCTACAGCGGCTGAAGACATTGTTGGTTCAAGCACTAGTCAAGCCATATAGATATAGTAGTACGTATTATTTGAAGTTTATAGATAGTCTAATTTTGAAAGTTTGTTACAAATATATGTAAGCGTTAATTTTATTTTTTATTTCTTTCAGTAGAGTTGTCCCTCTGATTGGTTTTGAAGTTTTGGATATATTTTGGGTAATGAATAATTATTGTTTTACATTAGTAATTCATTCGAAACAATTATGTTTAAAACATATTGATGTACTACTGTTTCTGTTTATCTTCTACTTATTTATTTCTTTTTCTCTTCTTAATTTTTTATTATTTTTGTTCTTTATAAATTTGTTTAATTTCTATTTGCAAACACTATCAACTTCTCATATTTATTTATTTCCTGTTGGTTTGACAAAAAGCATATTTAGTAATTCATCGGATAATGGAATCAAATTCCCTATTTTGAGTTGGTTGATGCCTTTTGTTGATGCAACAGCTGAAAATGCCCTGTATTTTTGGTATAATAATTCCACATACTACATGTCCTAAAAAAGGGTTAAATTACAAAAACTACCCCAGAAGTTTAGTTTAATGACAAAAAAATCAACTTATCATTCAAAATTACAAATAACCCCTTGAAATTTGTATCTGCTTAACAAATTGGTGGTCCAATTTGTAAAACAGGCCCAAGTTTTTTAGGGATAATTGCAATTTTTTTAGACATTTAGTCCAAAATTTGCCAGAAAAATCTAATCTTAAAAATTGACTTTTAAAATCAATAAAAATACCTAATGCAAAATGAATTTCGTCCATGCACGAAACTACGGATACTTTTCTTTTTTGAGATAAAACTACGATTAATTTTCATATCAGCAATTGTCTTAAATTAGGATTAGGGATAATAAATAATTACAAACAAAACCCTTAGGTTTGAACTAATTATAAAAAAAGCCTAGAGGTTTTTGAAAATTGCATGAAAGCCCTTGAGTTTTGATTCCGTCTTGCATTTTCTCTTCATAAGCAAAAAACATTTCAAAAATCTCTCTATTAATATTTCTACAAATATTACAATATCTCCTTAAATTTAAAATATACGTAAATTCAAGTGGACTTTTGTAATTTTAAAACATATTTATTTTTTTTTCAGTTAGTCCAAACCTCATGAGAACTTTATAATATATTATCCATTACGATTATTATGGAACGATTGGAACTCAGATTTATTTAGTAAAACACCGAGAGAAAAAATGAAATATATTTTTCTTCTAAGTGGTTTTGACAGAAAAATTCACTGATGGCAAGAACTAAAAAGTATATAAGTTGGCAAGAACAAGAAGACATATTTACTAAATTTGATTACATTTATTGCAAACGTATTTCGGATGAGATCTGTTCTACTCCATGTTCCATTTACTGGATGAATGACGTGTTTGCTATTTTGACATTATCATGTGCATGTGTTATTCATCCGATGCAATGGAATAAAGAGTGGAACATATAAGTAGAAGAGTAAATCTCAATCTGCATACTCTAAATTAAACTTGAACTCCAATCAATGATGTTAACTAAAAAAATAAATAAATAAATAAATAAAGTTCAATCAATGATGTTAGGCATGTTACCAGTCTGTACATCACTATCAGATCTACATCTAAACTTGTTTGCAGAAACATGTTAGGATTTCCAAATATATCTACTCAAATAATCTCCCAGTCAGAACCACAAAGATCATCATCCAATTTATCCCATTCCTCGGCATCATCGTCATCCAATTTCTCCGATTCCTTGGCATCTTCTTCTGTTTCTGCATCAAAACTCGGAGAGGCATTTTCACACGAATGATTTTCCGTAAACTTCTTGTTTAAAAGACGACTCGTAGTTTTCTGCAAGTAAAACAAAAACCTCAGCATCAGAAGCGATAGGTTTTTCAATCATATTAAAAAAAAAAAAAAAAGAGCGCTTAATTTTGAAGGTAACCAGATAAGAAAGATGATCATCTGCTACAATGTCAGAATCCGAACAAAATTCATCACCATCCTCCAGACTGAGGCTTACACCAAGCTTTTGACATCCACTCGGTTGATTTGTTTCCTTAACTACAGAATTGTATCGAGCCTTTGCCGCATTGATGTGTTCCAACAAATCTGAAACCAAAACCAAACCAAAATAAAAGATGATCATTCATTGTTTGAAAATTTTATGTATGAGCACAAAAATGTTCAACAAGTGTAAAGGTAGAAGAATAAACATTGTACTTCCATGACATTTTTTTAAGTAAGTTGGGAGTACTGGTTGGAGGGGAGGGGATAAATTTCAAAAAAACTGAAAGATACCGTGTTCGAACTCCGGTCAACACCTTTAAAAAGGGTGAGCGTGAGCGATACCACTTGAGCTAGAAGCTCATCGTGACTTCCATGACATTTTTCTATTCATCTTTTTAATTTTTTTTAATTTTTCTCTATACACAAGTCAGTGCGATATATAAGCAACAGAAATTGGAAATTTCAACACTCTCTGAATTTGTGAATCGCCGATAAAAATGTAAGCTTGTTTTTCGCATTTCGATAAGAACCTAAGTTAAAAATCAGAAGCTATACGAATTATCTAGGATCACTTTAGGGGATCAAACATATATAAACAAAAAATGCATGAAAATTTCACCTATGACACAAATGCTCGAGCAAAATTATCAAAGCAAACGTAGGACGTGCAAGATGAAAACAAAATAAGGATAAAACAGAATATCAAGTTACCTGGATCTATGAGGGAAACATATTCAATTTCTGAAAATACATTTGAAGGCTCACACTCTGCCCTGATAGAATCTGTCAAAATACAGCAATCTCAATGTATTTGAAAGCAAAACTAATGCAAAACTGGTGTTCTACACAGGTAGGCATGTAAATGTTCGGACTATTCAAGCGAACAATAAGATCTAATTACAAAGGAAAATTAAAATGTAATTGAAGATTACCAGAGGAGTTAATTGCTTGACTAGATGAAGCACTGGCCGAAGAAGTAACTTTATCATCTCGTAATTTATACTCCTCGACCTTAGAGGCAAATTTGGCCTCCGGAAAGTCACCAATTTCCTCTGTTTTTTTATTATAGCCACCCACTAAATATTCAAGTTCCTTAGCAGTTAGTCCTTCAAAATAATCATCGTCCTCATCTTGTTCAGAATAAGGGGCTAAAATTGAAGCTTTAGAGGAATGTGATGTCTCAATTAAAGGATTTTCCTCAACAACCGTCTCCGTAAAACATTTTTCTTTTGTTGAAGAATCATCACTTATATTGGCCACAGGTTCAGTTGGCAATAAACTGGGTGAAGAATTTACAACTGATCTCCTTTCATCGTCATTGTCAGTACTGATGTTTGACTTTTTATGAGAAGTCAAACGAGTTTTTTCTTCCGTAGGACCGTGTTCTTTCACGGAACCCACCACATCTTCGGCTAGCTCAGAATAGAACTCTTCGAGACTTTCAACTGCTGTAAGAAGTTGGTTTCGAAGATATTCAACCGGTTCCTGCCCAAGTCAAATATCACATCAGATAAGTCCAATATAATTATGGTGAAATTGCAAAAATAGTCCTGTAACTATATGGCGGTAGCAAAAAGCTCCTGTAAAAACATGTTTTACAAAAAAAGTCCTTTAACTATATAAACATCTCAATTTTGATCCTGTAAAATATACGGTTTGCAAAATGGTCTTGTAACTATATGAAAATCTCAATTTTAGTCATAATTTCTCCGAAAATTGGGAACTACATGTGCCGCTCACATGATTGAAATCCGGCTAAATCAGTACCAAAATTGAGTTTTTCATAGAGTTACAAGACTATTTCAAAAACTGTGCATTTTACAGGACCAAATCGAGAGTTTCTATAGTTACAGGACTTTTTTGCAAAACGTGATTTTTACATCATCTTTTTGCTACCGCTGTTAGGAATTTTATTGTTTAGATTTTGATGAATGCCATGTAAAACTTAGAATAGAAAGTTGGCACCCCAATTCTTATTGTAAAATGCATTGTAATGAATAGAGTGGCCAAGCCGAGTCAAAACAAATGACTCCCTAACATGCAAGAAGACAATCAAGATCGGAAGGAAGACTCACGTGAGACAAAATGAGTATGGCAAAGAAGAGTAGACGGAACTCTATCAAGAAGCGGTGAGATGCACTGAGTGGAGCATCGACTCAAGTCAACTCAAGAAAAGCCAAGTCTCAAGTTGAAGTGACAAGAGTCATCCACGATGATTGGAAGGCGACTCTAAGTCACCTGGGGAAAGCAAGGAAATGCGGTCAAGTCGAGATAATCGTAAAAGAACCGTTGCACAAAAATCAAGAGATTTACTTAAACAAGTAATATCTCCATACCACCTTTCTTGGAGTGCTCGATCCCCGAAGCGTGCAAAAGGAATGAACCAACGGGAAGCACTACACCGTGTCGAACTCAAAAAGGTGAAACAACAATTCATACGAGGAAACAAAGAATTCCAAGAACTCGCAAGCCAACGATCGCAAAGTGACTTTCAAAAATAAGCTATCTCTTCAACGGGCAAATTTTTGAAAGTTCACTATAAAAGGCCGAGGAGTTTGTTTGAGAAAAAAAAAAAAAGATGCATGAATGATACATACGTGAGATAGACAAGCACATTAGAAAAAGCTCAAACAATCTCAATCCTCAAGCTACATTTCAAGTACATCAATCCAACACTCACCCGTGAAGGAAAGAGAACTTCAACCAGTTGAAGAGGAAACCTTTGAAAACAAGGGGTCTACTTTCCGGAAGGATTGTAGAAAAGTTCAGTTGAACTAAGTCTTAAGCATTTGGAGGGCTTCGTGATCAAATCCAAAAAGCTTGAGCAAGTGAGTTTAGTAGCAAAGCGCGCAACGCCTGTGAAGAAGCCGAGTCGTACGAGAAGCCACCGAGTGATCAAGGCGTCTCGATCGAGTCCCAAAGGATCAAGTCGGCCGTTGTGATCAAGACTTGTATCGGACCTTACCACTTTGTAAACCGATCATTACTTAGTGGATTCCTCCAGGGAGTTGGAGAAGAGAGGAGTAGAAGAATTACCCCATCTTCGAACCTCTATAAAAACTTTATTTGTGTCATTTACATTTCAAAGATTTAAATTCCCGCACTTTTAACTCGCTTATATCTCACGATAAACTTGCTATCCATTTAATAATTTACAAGTCTAAATCAAGCTCTAATATCTTGCTTAATCAAACTTAAGGGTGTTAAGTCTTCCAATAAAAATAAAACCCCAAATAAGTTAAATTGTAGCCAACAAAATGAGTTACTCCATCAACAACTCAATTGAGTCTGTTGAGAGATTAACTCTACTGAGTGACTAATTCGATCGTCCATCAAGGACACAAATTTGTGTAGAATTAACTCAGTAGATTTAAAAGGACTAAATCGAAAATTTGGTAAGGTTTATTCAACCCCCCTTCTAAAACCTTACACTTACACCCCTTGGGACCTACAACCGCTCTATTAGTTACAGGACCAATTTTGTAATTTTGCCTATATTTATTTCACATTTATAGTTGGATATCAAGTTGCTAATTGATTATATAATCCGTCGTAGTCTCCTAATTTCTCTCTGTCAAAATTTCACAAGAAAACCAAAAAATGGCGATAGATCTCAAATCGAAACAAGAATTTTCGGAATGCTAAATTTTGTCCATAAAACAATAAAATGCAAAGAGAATACACAGATTTCACCAATCCGACAAATCATCGCTGCAAAACTAGTTTAAAAAGAGATTAACTACAAATCAATGACAGATATATATGTACGCACGCATGCATATGTAAGACCATAATGAATCAATCAAGAACAGCGAGTAAGAAGAAAACAGATGATACCCGAGGTATGATGATATCAGCCTCTAAACAGAAAACATTAAACTTGTGTTGTAAATTAGTAGCCCATACTAAAGCTTTACTTTTAGAGTCCATCACTCTCGGATAACTTTCTGCAGATTGTCTCCACGTTGATTTGAAGCGTTAGGCACCTAGATTGAGATATCAAAGGAAATCTTTATTTTTGTGAAGGGGAAATGGTTACATACAGCAACATAAAAATACCACATAAAAGTACAACTAAAGCACTTCAATACTGGAAATCCCTTTGTTTCAAATAAAAACAGTAAGAAACCAAAAGGGAAAATGATTTTTGGCAACCTAAATTTTGGCCATTTTTGGACTTTGCAACCTAAACTATTATTGTTTACAACTAACAACCTAAACATTGCGGGAGTTTCAACTTGAAACCTCCGACTAACCGAAATTGGAATATTCCAGGAATAGTTGCCCATGTTACCCGGAATATTCCGACAATATTCCAACTCCGACTGGACAGTGAAAAATCGGTAAAGTTCAGGTTGTTAGTGGTAAAAACATATATAGTTTAAGTTGCAAAGTGTAAAAAAATGGTCAAAGTTGAGGTTGCAAACAATTATTTTCTCAAACCAAAAACCCAACACAAATACTCGGAATTCAGCAGAATCATAATAAGTACCCATAACAGAAAAGTAAATAAAAAAAAAAAAAAAAAAACTTAGTACAAGTCAACAATTTTATCAATAACAAGAGATATAGCGCAAAAACAAGACCCAACATTATCTCGCTTCACTTACATAACTAAGTAGACATAATCAGTATATCATCGAACATCAACGGCCCCAAAGAAATCATTCAAAAATTAAACAATATAAGCCTAATCTCCAAAACCCCATTGATCAAAACGGTAAAGTATACAAACACCTCTGGGAATACACAGAATGAATATCGAACGCAAAAACAGGCAGTAATTTTGAATGTTGTACGACTCACAAGTTTGAAGCTTTTTGGTACCAAGCTGCGATTTTTTTGTGGAGTAAAAATTCTTTAAACTACGCAGTATATGAGGGTTTTAGAGAAGGATGCTCAAAAACCCTGAAGAAACAGGAGTCCAACGATTTCGGGACACAGCGACTCAAATACAAAAAGGAGTGTATTATTATAGTATTCCTTCAATTCTACGGACTGCAGTAGATTGTGGGGCCCCCCAAAATTTTTAAAAATAATTAGTTTCATTCTCTATTCTAAAGATATTTGCTCACCGATTAATTAAAAGCCCGCCTGCGCCGCTGCGCTTTAATCTGCCTATGATTTTTTTTTTTAATTAGACCCGCTTAATCTCGCCCAAGTGCGGCCTAACCCCGCCTAAGCGCTAAGCCCTAATCTGCCGCCTAGCGCTTTTTATCACATTGGTTCCATATAAATTTTATTTTAAAATTTTAATTTTTTAGCATTAAATATTTATGTTTCTATCGCTTCAGCCCCAAAATTTTTAAAAATCAATTAGGTCCATGTAAATTTTATTTTGAAAAATTAATTTTTAGTACAAAATATTTATATTTTATCGGTTTAGCCCCCCAAAGTTATACATCTAGATCTGCTCCTACTAGTGGGTTTAGTGCTAACTGCTAAGGGCATCCATAATGGATTGCGAGATCAACTCTTTTTTTTTAGTCCCCATGTGACACTTACACCAAATGTAAACTTGAACTAAGTATTTACAAATTACAATGGTAAGTTTATGATTATGGTTCAAGATGGGTCCTATTATATAGTATGTATTTAATATGCATTTCTTGTTATTTTTTTATATAATCTTCAATAACCTTACTAAAATATTTATATACAATTAATTTAATTTGCATCCATCATAATAAAATTTGCACTGGAAATAATATTAAAGATTTTCCTAATAAATAGAAAACTGTCACTAAAACTATGAGGAAACAACCCCAAAAAATCTGTGGAAAAAAGTAAAGAAACTGCATTTCCAAATAAATAAAAAATTTGCCATTAAAGAATTTGAATATATTAGAAAGAAATAGATAAAACAGTAACAAAACTGCATTTCCAAATATAAAAAATTGCCAGTAAAGAATTTAAATAAATTAGAAAGAAATAGATAAAACAGTAACAAAACTGTATTTCCAAACAAATTAAAAAAACTGCCATTAAAGAATTTAAATAAATTTAAAAGAAATAAATAAAACAGTAACAAACTGTACTTCCAAATAAATAAATAAAATATCTGCCATTAAAGAACTTAAATAAATTAAAAAGAAATAAATAAAACATGGAAAAAGAAAAAGTTGTGGCAATGTTGAACCAAGTTCAATATATTGAACCAAATTAAGACAACAACCAAGTACTTGAACTTGAACCACCCCTTTGTGGGTGCTCTAACGGACTTTCGATTAAACGGGTCATAATCGGCTACAAGCGAAAAATAAAAAATTTAATTCTAAGTAAAATTAAGACATGCAGTTTCAAAAAAAAATAAAATTAAAACATGCATAACATTACCATTCAAACTGAATATATAAAACTAAATGACTCGTAATACTAAAAATCACACATAGTTTATAGTTGCACTAAATAGACAAAATCTTGAAGTTCAACACACAAGCTTCAAACTTTATAAATAAAATCATACAAATACGCTATACAAGAAACTACTAATCAAACATCATCTTCAACCATGTTTGATATTTTATTAGACAAATTGTTATCTTTCAAATTCTTCATATAAAATACATAGAACAACAAAAACTAATTATTAGCAAGAAGTTTGTATTTATTCTCATGTCATACAAACTAAAATTATCATGTGAATTTGAAAATTATTTACTAGTAAAAAATAAAAATATATATATATAGAATATTATGATTATATATATCTATTTAAAAATAGCATACTAGCCCGATTAACTTGTTGCCTAGCCCTAACGGGCATTGGGTTTAGCGATCCGGGCAAAAAAATACCTAATTTACAAATTAATTTTACGCAAATCCTATTTTTTTCGATTTAAACGGGTTGGCCCTGCAGACTGGTTGCGTCCTATTTGTCATCTAATCTCTAATGATGTGATGCAATAATAAGCTCACTATTTAACAAATTTGACAAAATTTATTAGTGTTTGTCAAGCACTCTAAACCCATAAGATTACAAAAAAATTAGAGGACACTTAATACTTTCATTTTTCAAGCTCCACAGCTCGTATATTATTAGTAAGCTTTTGAATCCTCGTTTTAATCCTATGAAATTCACGACTCTTTTAAAAATTAAGGTTGTGATTGTTTGTACTTTCATTCGGTCCATTTCTATTTTTTAAGTAAATAGTGATAAAATAAATTTTTAAAATAGAAATTAGATGTGTAGAGAAAAATTAATGAGTGTGTTGTGTGATGGAGAATCTTTTAGTGGTGTTAATTTTTTGTGCAAATAATAGTATAATATAAAATACAAGAAAATTGAATAAAAATAAAAAATTAAACAAAAAATAGGTAATAAGGATCTTATTTTATTCCTTTTATCATCAAAATTAAGAGATAAATAATAAAAATAATGATAAATTAAAGAGATTACCGAAATTCTCTATATGAATATGATGGAGAGAGAAATAAATAGTATGATTGAGTATTGAAAAATGTGAGAGAAAAAAAATGAGTTTTCTTTGTTAAAAAAATTCATTTTTTCCTAGGGATGGCGACGGGCAGCCCCCGCATCAATCCTGCCCCGACTTAAACGGATCGGGGATGGTCCTGGGTCTAAAAATACAAAATCTGTCAGGGTTCGGGGCAGGTCCCGGGTCCAATAAGACCCGTCGACGTCCCGCCACATTAATAAGTATTATATTTTTAATATGTATTTAGATATTATTTTCCATTATTTATTTTTAGATTTGAGTGTTATATTGATTTTAATTTACTACAATAACATCTTGTAATATTGTAATTTATTTTTTAAAAAAAAATTGAAATATTGCACTTTGAATATTTACTTTAGGTATTATTTGAGTACTATTGCAAGATCCTAATAGTAGTTTTTTTTCCAAAAAAATCTTAATAGTAGCTAAATAGTTGTAAAATGTAGTTATAATAAGTTTCATAATTACATTTTTTTTTTGACCTATTGGCATTGGATTGTTTTTAAAAATTTGGCCACAAATACAAAATATAAATTATTGCAATTCAAAAAGAATTGGCGAATATAGACCCGTCCCAACGGATTTTGGAGCGGGATAGAGCAGGTCTCGAGTTTGGCCAAACTCCCCTCGTTGTCATCCCTATTTTCTCCACAAAGAATCACACATTCCACAAAAGTTAAAGACGTTATGAAAATCATAACACAAGCAATCAAAGCAAAACATTTTACATATTACATACATGCTTAAAATTAACAACTGATATACCTAATATCGTTTTTACCTAATTACCCCCATCAGTCGCCCATGAGGGATTAGGGATCGAGGAGGAGTGACCAAGGACGAGGCCAATGGAGTCAGACAAAGACTGGCACATGACCTCTTCTTTAGCCCAACGGCTAATGGTCCGAGGTGACGCGACCCCCAACGAGGTGAACCAAGAACCGAGGCGAAAGGCTGAAAGACTCTACGAGTTGGGGCTCATGCATCGATGTGACATGACCCATAGCGATGTGGACCCAAACCATGAGGTCTCAGAGGACTAACATGTGGATCTCTTGATGTGACAACCAAAACAGGAAGATGTTGACATGTGGAATAGGTCGTACGAACTGTAACGCCTATCAAGACCGAAATCTATAAATACCATACTCTGGACTAAAATCAGGTATCTTATAATTACATTATCACCTCGCTCTTCAGTTCATTTGTGACCTAACTACCTGTACTGACTTAAGCATCAGAGGGTCTTAGCTGGAAACTCTCCCAGGTAGCCTAACGTGTGTTATTATTACAGATCCCTCGAACTAAGTACCTAGGCTCGAAGCGAATCGCCCCGACCCGAAGTACATCTGATTATTAATACCCAAATCAGTTGGCGCCGTCTGTAGGAAACTAGGTCGAACTGAATATGGACGGGACACTAGTGAAAGAAAAAGGAATACCACCTCGTGGATTAAACATGGAAGAAACACCAATAAGGACGAAGGAAACTACACCTCGGGGATATTCCCCATCATTGCAAATCCAAGACCAAGCCCAGAAGGAAGTTGAAGATCCAATGATCAATATGCGATCAAGTGACTTGGAAAAATTGATAGAAAGAAGGATGGAGGAAAAAGTAAGGAAGGGAAAAGCACCTATGGTCTCTCCCCCCAGGGAGTTACCTAAGGCAAACGAGGCCGAGATCGGTGATGAGGATAGGAGGCTGGAGGATATCGAGGAAGTGGCTAGTCGATTAGCACCACGAGCGAGGCCTCCTATGGCGAACCAAGGCGAGCTTCCAAAAGCAGCAGATATTAATGAGCTCAGCGACCAAATTGAACAAGCTACTCGAAAGCTGGATAATCTGAGGCGAAAGGGAGCCGTAACATCCGCTTTACAAAAGACATGATCTCATTTTGCCTCCGAAATCCTAGCAGAAGTAGTCACCACAAGTTTCAAATTACCCGACCTCCTAAAGTATGATGGGAATAAGGATCCCCAAGAACACCTAACGGCATTTGATCATGTGATGCAACTTTATGGGCAGTCGGACGCGATGAATGCGAGAGTATTTATCACCACCTTAAAAGAGAAGGCCCAAGAGTGGTTCACGGGGTTCCCTATGGGAACCGTGGTCTCATACGAACAATTATCAAGGAAGTTTTTGTACCAGTTCGCGAGTCAGAAGCGAGCTAGGAGATCTTCCTCGCATCTCTTCACCATTAGGCAAGCAATAGAAGAACCCCTTCGGGATTTCATCAACAGATTCAATGATGAAGCCCTGGATGTGCAGGACGTGAGAATTGGCATGTTGACAAATCTATTAGTCCATGGATTGAAGAAGGGGCCATTGGCATCAGCCCTCGCGCGCGATCCCCCGCGGGATAAAGAGGAGTTGATGGAGATAACTCAAAGGTACATTCAGGAAGAGGAAATGAATGCGATAAAAGACCATGAATGGTCAAGCATAGAACCACGGCACAAGAAGGATCCTAGAGAGGGACCTCGCTTCAGGTCCGGAAAAGACCTTGAGCGAGGCCGAGATCAGGATCGTCAGCGACCAGATAAATTTGCTAGGTACACTCATTTGAACGCTCCCCGAGTGCACGCACTTATGTCGATCGAAGGAAAGAACATATAAAAATGGCCAAAGAAGATGGGAGCTACCCCGGGGAGAAGAGATGAAAGTAAATATTGTCACTTCCATAAATATCATGGGCATGACACCGAAGAGTGTTTTCATTTGAAGGAGAAAATAGAAAGACTTATTCAGCAAGGCTACTTAAAAAATTTCGTAAGGAGAAAGGGAGAGGAGAATGAAGATAATCGCTACGTAGTAGCGAGGCCAGCAAGGCTCGGGTCCCCACCGAGGCACAAATCTCGAAGTAGATCTGAAGCCCGATTTCCCGCACCTAAGCGAGTTGAGCATCCCCGTGAGCGATCTCAGGCTAGGCAGGGTAGAGCGGGAGACAACCTCCCTCGAAGGGGGGTGATTCAGATGATTGCTGGAGGACCATCATGAGGAGATTCACAGAGTGCTAGGAGGAAACATATGTGGGTTTTAGCTCATTCCCATAATCTCAAGCGAGCTGTGGATATATTAAATATACAGGAGGTTAATCCAATCACCTTTGACAATCGCGACCTTGTTGGAGTTGAAACAGGTCGAAACGACCCTATGGTAATTATGATGGATATTGCTAACTTTGCGGTCCAAAAGACGTTGATAGAACAATGGGAGCTCAGCAGACGTTATTTTCTTGCAAGTCTTACGTAAAATGGAATTAGACGTAGCAACCTTGCATCCCGTTGATACGCCATTGACTGGTTTTGGTGAGAGCGAAGTGATACAGCTGGGAACTATAGATCTCCCTACCTCGCTTGGAGCCTCGCCCTTTCGAAAAACGGTTATGATTAAGTACTTGGTGGTGGATGCTCCATTTGCTTACAATGTAATCTTATGGAGGCCATGTTTAAATCAGTTCCTGGCAATCATATCCACATACCACTTGAAACTAAAATTCCCAACTGCGGAAGGAATTAGGGAGGTGCGAGGAGGTCAGCAGAGCGCAAGAGAGTGTTATAACTCTCACTTAAAAAGAGGAAAAGTGGAAGAGAGGTCAGAACCATTAAGCAAATCACTCAAGAGGAAGAGATAGGAATGATCAAGAAGGAGAAGGATAAATTCATTTATATCCAAGCCCCGATAGAGACCCCTTGGGCACTTCCCCTAGATTGGAAAGTTATGAAGCCTCGTCCTCGCTCCCTTGCTCCTACCACTTTGGATGAGGACTTCGTGAATAACAAGCTTCTTAGATCTTGGTTCGTGGCTAGCAAGCTTTTGACTGAACTTTCTCTCGCGGACCTTAGCCCCGCCCCGGAGCCTGAATCTTTGACTCTGGGTAATTTTCATACCCTCATTTTAGCTTTCTTTCATTTTAGCTTTCTTCTACTTAGATTATATTTATGTATTTCTTTTCCTTTTGCAGATATGGTGGTTCGCAATTCATTGGTCGACCTTTACTTGCTCGCCGCAAGGATCGCCCGCCTCCAGTTCCTAAATCCAGTGCTCCCTCTGGTACCCCGAGCTCGCAGCTCGGGCCTCCTCGCTTGGATAGTGTCCACTTTGAAGTCCAAGGCGATCCCTCTTCTGACGCTTCGGGAAGCCAGGGGACTCCTCGTACCCCTAGTGGGTCCACCCCCTCGCGCTAGATGACTGTTCACGAGGTCTTCGAGGCTAAGGGAAAGAGTCCCGTGCTCAAGGAGAAGGTCCCCAAGGACAAGTCCCACAAGTCCCAAAAAGGCAAGGGCTCGAGCTCCTAAGATCGGGAACCGGAAGATGGCTCCTCAAGCAAGAGGCCTCGTACAAAAGATGAAGCCAACCTAACCGCTGAACCTGATATGGAGGAGCAGCTCGCCTGGTTGTCGGTGTATGAGAATCAATTAGATTCCCTACGCGAGGCCGAGCGAAGCCGTACTCCTCAAGATATCTCCACCACCTTCAATGCCTCTCTTCCTCGGAAGGTACCTAACTGGGCAATCAATGGTCGTAGCTCGGTTTTGGAGACTCACGCGGGGGAAGACTCTTTCGAGCTCTACAAACATACCCTCCTCGAGAGCAACCAATTCATCTTGACGCCTTTTGACTTCACTCGCTTGGAGTAGACGGAGAACCCTTGAATGAAGGAGGCTTCTAAGCTTGCGGCGACCTAAAAGAAATATTTACGGTCCTAGAATGAAAGGTAAAAGTGACAGTCAAATGGACAATCCTTAAATATATAGAGATGGGCGGGAACATCGGACAGTGGAGATTACGTGGCTGTTCGAATTCAACGACCTAGATTTAAAGTTACTTTTTGTAATTTATTACAAAATTAACTAGGGGGTAATGATATACCTAATATCGTTTTTACCTAATTACCCCCATCAGTCGCCCATGAGGGATCAGGGATCGAGGAGGAGCGATCCAGGACGAGGCCAACGGAGTCAGACAAAGACTGACACAGGACCTCTTCCTTAGCCCAACGACTAATGGTCCGAGATGACGCGACCCCCAACGAGGTGAACCAAGAACCAAGGCAAAAGGCTGAAAGACTCAACGAGTTGGGGCTCATGCCTCGATGCGACGTGACCCATAGCGATGTGGACCCAAACCACGAGGTCTCAGAGGACTAACACGTGGATCTCTTGATGTGACAACCAAAACAGGAAGATGCTGACACGTGGAATAGGCCGTACGGTTTCATACGACCTATCAAGACCGAAATCTATAAATACCAGACTCTAGACTAAAATCAGGTATCTCATAATTACATTATCACCTCGCTCTTCAGTTCATTTGTGACCTAACTACTTGTACTGACTTAAGCATCGGAGGGTCTTAGCTGGGAACCCTCTCGACTAGCCTAACGTGTGTTATTATTACAGGTCCCTCGAACTAAGTACCTAGACTCGAAGCGAATCGCTCCGACCCGAAGTACATCTGATTATTAATACCCAAATCAACCACCATGATACTTTATTATTTTCTTGTTCGTCTTATACAACCATGAATGAACAATAAGTTGGTGACACATGGAAACATAAACTATCACCACAAACCGTCTGTTGCCAAAGAAAATGTACAAAGATTTGGGTTAATTCAGCCAAAACAATATTATAGCTACGTTAACATTTTTATTTCAGATAGGATTGTACGTAAATTATTTTGCAGTATTTCAGATCAAGAAGTAAATACATCAATTTATCTAAAACTGAAATTATTTACAAAACCTTCAAGGTATTTGCATTGTCCCCATAATGAGTTGCGGTACTACAAAAGATTTACCAACATTTTGTTGGTTTAAAAAAAGAAAACACTTTATTGGCATTTAAAATTAACATCGAGGGCGTTTATATACATACCCGCTGGATGCTATATTATACATTTAAGGTTCAAATTAAACAAATATACACGAACCCATTGTTGACCCCACCCATTTTGTGTATATACTTATCAATGTTTCTGACCCTTTCAGAGGTAAATTCAATTGCACCCAGATACAAAAAAGTGTCATTTCGCCGACAATCATATGCGACTTTATGGATACTTGACCTCACTTTTACAAGTCCTGGACATCATTCCATTCACTATGCAGGCCCCATTAAATCAGAACCCCATTAAATCAGAAGCTCCTGAAGAAAATAAATTTTGCCAGTCTTCTAAAACTGCTCACCAAAATTTCACCTCCATCCAGGCTCATGAATTTGCTCGCCAAATCGAAAATCTCAATGGCCTCACATAGCTCTGTTCATGGATTTTTCAATGGAGCTTGAAAGCTAACCAACCAATAGAACAAGCAACAGCCAAGACCAGAGGTAGTACGCGAGGGTCAATGAACTCGCATTAAAATAGCCAACTGCTGATCCAGGACTAGGCTTCATTTTCAGCAACATTTTACGAGGCATCTCCCCAAAACTTAAGTTTACATTATCCCTGAATTAACAAGTCAATTATAGTTTTTATGATATATAAAGAGACATGAACATATGAACTCAATATAATCTTTACACCTCAGGGCACACTGGTACAGAATACGTTTAGATACCCAGGTACTTCAAATAATTAAGCAACAAAATAGTTGCAGCAAAACCTCAAGAAATCTCATACTCGGCAAAACTTAAAGACAGATGAAAATAGATTATCCACAGTGGATGTTACAGCACATGAAACTATTTTATTTCTTTTTTTTTTTAAAAGAAAAACTATTTCATTTCTTAAATCCAGCCTTGTCAGGAAATATTAAAACCCTAATTATTACGATGGACCTTGATAACACCAAATTAATAGTTGGCACAAAAAACTTCAATCAAGAAAAATGGTTCTAATCTTCCACTAAAAGTAACATCAAATAGCTTTCAAAAAAAAAGTAACATCAAATAATTCTAAATTTAACTCAGCAGTAATACCAGGGTCACCAACCAATACAATCAAATGTTCATATTTTTTACCACATTTTAGTTCTGATAGATAACAAACAACAAAGTCCCACTTATATCACTTGCAAATAACATAATACCTACAATATCCAAATTTTAACACTGTAGACCACATCAAAGCGCATTCTTGAGTAATAAAAAAGATTTCAGCATGTTTAAGGCAACCAGCAAAAGGAATATTTGAAATGAAACAAAAAGCTAGATCTCCTAAACCTTTTATAATATCCAGATACCCAGGTAATAATTTCCTCATTTCAACGAATCCGAAAAGTCAATCATGCAAGACAAACATATAGAAACAAAAGTATTATGATGCCCCTGGGCTTCATATTTACATCAAAATGTCTCACTAAGATGCAGGTACAAATGGGCTTCGCCATTGTTCTGAATGTTGTCCAACTCCTACATTATTCCAATACTGGAGTCCTAAGAGCTAAGAGAAGGTGTCTAAGGATGTGATTGCTTCTCCTTACATTCCGTTCACTTTCATTTTCTGGGTAAATAGTGGTGAATTTTTTTTAAAAGAAATGGAAGATGAATGTATAGAGAAAAAGAAATAATTGCGTTAATGTGATGGAGAATCTTTTAGAGGTCATAATTGTTTGTGGAATTTTTTTGGGAAATAATAAAGTAATATAATATATGCCAAAAATTTGAATAAAAAAATGAGAAATTGAACCAAAAATAGACAATATGGATCTCAGTTTATGCCTTTTATATCAAGATTAAGACATAAACCATAAAAAAGGTGATAATTTTGAAGAGAAATGAATTATTTTTAATTTTTTTCACAAACAATCACATTTCACAATTATATTGCTTAATTATGGAATCTGGAAAAAAATTGGCAGGCAATCACAAGCCTAAAATTCCTTTCAGTTGTCTAGGTTGGTACACTTGACAGTGAACCAGAAGCCATTTAACACGCATTCAACATATGGTTGACAAAATGAAACCACAAATTTTATTGTACGACCTCGGGCGAGATGAGACAAAGGTTTAAGAATTCAGTATTAAACTAAATTCTTCACATTAAAAGCATTACATTTTTCAAGAGCCAAGTTCAATGTAGACAAACAATTCCAGAGCACAGCCAATCCCAGCAGAAGGATGTGAATAACAACCACTAAAAAGCTAATTAGTTCACTATGCATAAATGTCCAAGAACAGGCGGTTACTTTTTGTTCAAAAAATTAAAATAAGATAAGATCAAAAAACTCCGAATTCAAATTCTGGATAAAAAGAAACTGAAGGGCATCGGATGTCCCACAAATAACACTACACAACAGATGCAGCCTACACATAAAGAGGAAGAGAACTTTGTGCCCCATATCGAGTAACAAAATGCTTCTTTTTTAAATTTCTGAAAAGATGGAATAGAAGATCCATGGTGTATCAGTGTATGTGTGTGTTAAGGCTTAAGAAGCCTAAAGAAAGGATAATAATGATCCTACATCAATGTCAAAAAAGACCTTTAGATGTCAAGTCGCATCTACAAAATCGGCAGCATACAAGGCAGGCAAATGCAAGGACAGATTACCACAGATGACATATTTATATGTAAAACATAACGAGACTCAACAAGCAACAACTGAAAGTAAAATGATAGAAGTAGCATTTACAATCAACTAGAAATAAAATGGAAATGTAACAAAACTGAAACTTAACATATAAAAGGCAAAATCAAATTCAGAGCACTTCACAGCCACCTATCACATAATACACCAATGTCTTAAAGGTATCAACTTGAGCTCATTCTAGCACAAATATTGCTCATAAATCCACAACTTATAGGTGCAGACAGAGTACATTGAAGCAGCCAAAGATCTACAGCAGTCCATTTATCAACCAAAGATTTCACAGTCGGCAATCACATAATCACCATAACCATTTAAAACATTTGCGCCCAAGTAGCTGTCAAAATACCTGAACACGTAAACATGCAAAACTCAATCCATCATTCAAAATTCAAACTCAAGTAAACAGTGAGATGCTAAAATTGTGAACCCTACTTCCTAATGAAGCACTAATCAATTGAAATAAAAGAGAACCCTTTTTGTTACTTCTGATTTTGTTTGAATTGGAGGCATAAACAGACAGACACGTACTTAATAAGTAGCAAAAAGTGCATGAATTATCACTCAATTAAACCGTAAGTTAGGGTTTTGAGCAATTGCAGCATACCAGTGTTTATACCTGGATCAGTGTTTAAGCCAGTTGCCTAGCTCAGGTGATTAAATGACGTAACAAGCATAACACTGTCGAGTAGATTTAGAATCACCGCTATTGGTTATGCTATAAATTAGCACAAATAATTTTATGAAACATGCAAACACAGACGTGATTGTGGTCATGATTAACGTGTGTGACTTTACCAAATTATGAATATTCCATTACCTCAATATGGTGGCATGCCCTGGTAAGCCGGAAGCCTAGACCCTGGACCAGCAGGGTGGTTAGGCTGGGGAGGATATGCCGACTGAAACCCATAGTTCCCGCTATCCGGGTAACCTCCTGAGCTCTGCATCCCAATACTACTAGGCGGCACTCTGTAGCCTCCAGTATTGCCCAATCCTCCACCATACTCCCCAGGTCCAGCCACACCTACACCATCATACGTGGACGCACCACCTCCATATCCACCACCATAACCTTGCCCACCTGGGCCTCCAGGCCCGGCCATCGCTGTATTGTAGCTTGCATTCTGATGCATCATCCCCGTCTGCTGTGGGGGCTGAGGCATATTTGGACCCTGCCCGTACCCCATATAACCTCCCATTCCATAATTACGCGGTGGCGGCATTCCAATGGGCCCAGGAGTCGGCACCCCAGGAACCATTCCACTCGGTGGCCCCACATTTGGCTTCTGTTTCTTATTATCTGTAGCCAACTTACAAACCACCTGATGTCCATCGATGGTTTTCATGGGATCGACCAATGACGCCTTCGCACCCTCCTCAGTCTTGTAAACAAAAAATGCAAAACCCTTGGCCTTCCCAGTCTGCTTGTCAAACCCTAGCGGCCCTTCCTCAATCTCCCCATACATCGAAAAATGAGCCAACAACCTCTCAGAGGAAATCTCAAACGGAATATTACCAACATAAATCTTCCTCAACGCCACGTCAGCAGAGTGAGAATTACCTGAATTTCCAGCGGCCGCGAGTTGAGTCACCGTAATACGGCCATCAATCTTCTTATTTGGCTCCTTCAGGGCTAAGATTGCAGCATCAATGTGCTTAAACGTCACAAACCCATAACCCTTAGATTTTCCAGAGTTCTTATCCGTAATAACAATGGAGTTGGCTTCATCGAGTTCTCCGTACGCAGAGAACACTTGGCGGAGTTTCTCGGTGGAGGTTTCCCAACCGAGGCCTCGAACGAAGAGCTTGCGCTGTACGGGATCGGCGTCTGCAACGGTGCGTACCGCCTCCAATACATCGGGGTGACGGATGATGGCGGCGCGTAGGATAGGAAGGAGCTGCTCCTTCGTGAAGGGTTCGAGGATTTTCTCCGCGTCTTCAGGAGATAACGCGCCGTTTGAAGGCGGTGGCGCGGCGGCCATGGTGTTAGTGAGTTCTGTGGTTAAGGGATATGCTCTGCCGTTCTCGTCCGCCTTGCGTTTCTTGGTTAGATCCATGGAGGAGATTTGGAGTTTGTCGAAAAAACCTAAGAGAGAGACTTGATACGGTTGAGTTTGATTTCAGAAAACCCTACTGAAAAGATTTCATTTATAGTGTGCTTTCAGCAAAACGCTGCGTTTGGGAGTTCCACCGCCTTCCTCAACATCTTCCATACGGCGTAGTATTGTTTGAGTAGCGTATTTGGGCCTTTGTCGTGGAAATCTCATTGGGCTAGATTATTTTGGAAAAGAATGAGATCTAGGGAAATAGTTAAAAGACGAAATTTGATAAGTTTAGTTTGATATTTTTTTTTTGAAAGGAGTTATAATTTGAAAAGAATAAACATGGAGATCGGGTTTTCTAAGTAGGATAAATTTCTCGCCTCAACGGGTGTGGTCTAGTGTAATGCGTCCAAGGCCAGTAATGGCATATTATAGATCGGATTTTTTAGGATTTTTCACGGATGCAATATGAACAAATATTATGTTTTAGAGGAGAGCGAAAAAAACTATTATAGTTACTTTAATGACTTAACTAGGCCAAGTTGGTCAAGTCACGAAAACACTGAACTGCCTCCTTTTAGGTTGAGAGGATGACTAGTATAAGTTTCATTGCTAAGACACCTTGACCGATGAAAAAGTCCGAATTTGCAAAATAGAACTGAGCTAGTAATCAGATAGAATACATGATGAGGTGATCTCGACGACTACTGTTAATGCGGAAGTAGACAAACATTGATACTCATAACATAAAAGAAGTAGCCTACGCGATTCTTAAGTTCGGGATTAAAGTGTGAAAACCCAAACCCGAACTCATATGGATAAGACGGATTCACTAATTATGTTATGGAAATCCTAGATTTTACTAACAAATCTCGTATTTCTCGGAGACCCTGATTCTAAAACACCCATAAATACTCCATGCAAATGTATGCTTAAAGTTAGCCTTTAATACTCCATTCAAATGTATTTTCTAAGAGTATGTTCTGGCTTGAACGTTGGAGATGATATGCTAGAAAAATCCTATGGTCTGTAATTTTTACGGTTGTTTTGTAGGCATTTAGGCGGAGCAAGCAGGGGCAGAGCTAGACGTGAAGTTTTGGGGGGGCTAAATAATTTTCGGGGAGCTAAATCAATAAAAAAATAATTATTTTGTACTAAAAATTAATATTCTAAAACAAAATATGCTGTTAGAGAATTTTTCTAACCGCAAGTCTACGGTGTCAAGTTTTAATATAGAGAAGTAAGGTTGTCGAATCCACAGGGAATAATTATCGAATTATTGCTAAGTACTATAATATAGTAGTCTAACTTTATTTAGAAATTCAATATATGATGGAGTTGATTATACTAAAAATACTAAAAATAAATCAAGAATATGAAAATATCAATTAGTTTATCCAAATGATTAAATGAATTCTAGAGGTATGATGAATCTAGTTATCCCTTATGTTGTCAATATGGTTTATCAATCATCAATTACCAATTTATAAGTCAAGATTTCTACAATAATCATTCCCTCTCTCAAGTGTCAAATGATTTTAGATTCAATTGGGAAATCAATATCTCTATAAAAATCACCAATTAAAATCTCAATAAAAGCTATGAATCTTGATAGATGACTTCAAAGGATTCACAAATCTCTCAATTCTATGAAATCCTAGGTTATGCTATTCCAAGGTCATGTATTCAATTACCTCTCTCAAGTGTCAAATCAAATACACCAAACAATCTAAATTATTGATCAAGTAATTTAGAAGCAATAGATCCAAATAGCACAAATAAATTGATAGATCTAGATTGACAAACCACAATCTCAATACATAAGTTCAAACATAGATTACATCATTCCTCTAGAATTATAGAGTTTAGCTCATGATTAAAGAAAATGAATCCATGAGAATACAACAATACATCTTACAAGATATGAAGAAAGCAACAAAATAAGAACAAGAGTTGAGGGATCTTCTCTATTTCTAGATGATAGAAGCCTCCAATCTTCTTCTCCAAATTCTTCTCAAGATGCCCCAATCCTTCTTCATTGTCTTGTAGCTGTTTTCTTCTCTTCCCAAGGATTCCAAGATCCCTAAGTTCAAGCCCCAAGGCTAGTATTTATAGTCCACAAAAATCCAAGAAATGGAGTAGGTGAGCCTGGAAAATTCCGCCCCGGGCATGGGCGCTGCGGCGCCCAAAACCTCCGTACGCGACTTATCGCCCGGGCGCTGCAGCGCTGGGCACTGCAGGCCCACCCGCACATCAATTTCCCGCCCGGGCGCTGCAGCGCCCGCCCGTCCTTAGGCCAAAATGCGATTTTTCTCTTCTTTGAACGCGATTTCTTCTTTCCTCGCGCCGTTTTTCATCGTTTTCTTCATTTCTCGGCTATCAAATCTGTATTGACTCTTCATCGACACTAATTGAAATAAATTGAACTCTAACGACTCTAAAAACACCCAAAATAAAACTAAATTCTAATCTAAAATACTCAATTAATTGGTAGAATACCAACTTAACATATGCATTAAAAAATTTTAATTTTCAAAAAATTTGGGGGTGCTAAAGCCCCCCATTCACCCAAGAGGGTACACTCCTGGGAGCAAGTAGCGGAGATCGGATTTTTTCGGTAGGGTAAATGATAAGTGCCATTTTGTACATATTTAGTGCTATTAATTCAATAGTTTTTAATTGTTTTGTTAGAAAAATCATAGTTTCTCGAGTATTTTTGTAGCATTTTATCGCGGGATGTGTTTAACATTATAGGTGGAGCAATTTGGAGCAATTTGAAGCCAACATTAAGTGCAAAAAGGCAAGAAAATCACTCAACATGACTTGGGGTGTCAAGTAACATGGCCATGCTCAAAAAGAAGGAAATAAATTGAAGAAAAAATAGAAAAAGGGTCCAAAACGGCCTAACCGTGTCGCCGAACACGGCCATGTTGAAGGGAATCAAAAGAGGAGAAAACTCGCACAAAAACAGAGTCTGACACGGCTTGGCCGTGTCCGGCCATTTTCTCAACTCCCAAAGTAGTACGGCCTGGCCGTGCTGCCCAAACGGTCGTGTCAGACTACTTTCAGACACCTTTCTATGCGGAATTTAGGGAAAACTCACCAACCAAGCCCTTTTGACCACTTTTGTACACCTTTCACGCCCTATTTGCTGAAACATGTCTCCATGTTCCCTCCATCATCACTTGAATACAAGAATTCACCAACCAACAATGAAAGTGGGGTAATTGTTTAACAAAAGATAGTACTATCAATGTATTATTGTACAAAAATATTGTCTATAAAAGCCAAGGGTTGAAGTTGGGAGATGCATTCATTAGACATTCAGAAAATATTCACATCATATTAAGTAGAATTGGGATCAAGGGGTCTTGGAGGAGAAAGCTTGGGGCAATATTGGAGAAGAAGGCTTGGAGCAACATCATCAATCAAGAAAGAAGTCCATTGAGGTTTTGAGAAAGATAAGTACACCATGTCTACAATACTTAAATCTTCTTGTGTAATTTACTCTTTTGTCAAAATCATGAGTGGCTAAACTCCTAGTGTTTGGATGTAATGAACTCTAGAATGGATTTGTGATTAAAGTTTGTATGTTTTTAATAAAATTCTCATGTCTTGTGTGATTCACTTATATCATACTTATTTCATTCGAGTTAATATTTCCGGTATATTAATTTAATTTATATTCTTCATCGGGTAATCGAGAGATTTATGGTGAAAAAAGAACTTGTATAAGTGAAAAGAGTTGCATGCAATCCTAGATATAGGACGACATAAATCTTCTGGATTAGAGTCAAACCTAATATGGGAATTCACAAATCGTTATAATGCAATCTTGGGGGTTTTAACTAGAAAGAGATTTCAGTTAATCAACTTGAGATTAGGAGTTTTTTACCTTGAGAAAGGGTTTAACTTAAATCGGGAATTTCTACGGTCCACATAACATGAGATTTTATTAAAAGAGGTTGGTTTTTGCTTAAGGGCTTATGGTTGTATTTTTAACTTGTCAAATTACAAAAACATTCTAGAGGGATTTACATTCAAACACGTTTTTCTCTTGATTTCTTATTTTACAAAATCTTCCTTCATTTTTTACAATTTGTAATTTGTTAATTTAGATTCCTTATTTTCCGTTTTCATCAAACAAAAACTCTGAAAATTGCTAGATTAGATAACAAAAAGACGGTAATTATTAGTACTTATAATCCTCGTGGGAATGACACTCGATACTCAATAATATATACTATAAAACGATAGGTGCACTTGCCTACGGTTTTCTAGAGTAGCTTTTGAGCCATCAAGTTTTTGGCGCCGTTGCCGGGGATTGTAATATTAAGAACATCTTATTTTTGTTAATTTAATCATTTTTTTTCATCATTTGTCTGTCTTTTTATCTATCTTTGTAAGTCTTGGATTATACTTATCCTCTTTATTTACCACAGTGCATGCCTACTCGTCGCCGAATTTGGAAGCGTGAGACCGCCAGTAGCAACACAGAGGAAAGTATTAGTACAGACCACGAGGAGGATATTAACAAAGGCAAAGATCCTGATATGGCGGATGAACAACAAAGAACCATGTATGACTACGCCAAGCCATCTATGGACGGTACATCGTCTAGTATCGTAAAGCCCGCTGTTGCAGCCAATAATTTCGAAATCAAACCGAATGTCATTCAAATGGTGCAACAATTTGTTCAATTCGACGGCCTACCGGACGAAGATCCAAATAATCATATCGCGAATTTCCTCGAAATTTGCGATACCTTCAAAATAAATGGAGTCTCCAACGATGCCATTCGTTTACGCTTGTTCCCATTTACTCTTCGGGGACGGGCTAAACAATGGTTAAACACTCTACCGAAGGGAACAATCACAACATGGAGTATTATGGCGGAAAAGTTCCTTTTTGAAGTATTTTCCACCTGCCAAAACCGCACGATTGAGGAACGAGATCTCTTCATTCACTCAAAAGGATGATGAGACCTTGTACGATACTTGGGAGAGATTCAAAGAATTACTGCGAAAATACCCACATTATGGCCTTCCTATTTGGATGCAAGTCCAAACATTTTACAATGGGCTACTCTCATCGACGAGGCAAATGATTGATGCGGCGGCGGGGGGAACATTGAACAATAAAACACCCGAAGCCGCCCAAGATCTCATAGAAGGAATGGCCATGAATGGCTATCAATGGCAATCCGTACGAGGAAAAACTAACAGGATAGTGGGTGTATACAATGCAGACCCAGTAGTTACGCTAGCCGCACAGGTCGAAGCTCTGACTCAGAAAATTGACGGTTGGCAGCTCCAAAACCACCACCACAACAAGCCTTCTCATGCGAGACTTGTGGAGGATTGCACAACCACTAAGATTGCCCTCACGCGATACCACCGCATGAACAAGTGGATTATCTAGGTAATCAATCTCAACCCTTTCAAAATAATCCTTTCAGTAACACCTATAATCTAGGTTGGCGTCAGCACCCGAACTTTAGTTGGGGCAATCAAGGCCAACAGAAGCCTAATCTGAACGCACTCCCCAACTCGTCTGCACCTCCCGGTTTCCAACCACGAAAACCAAGTTTAGAGGACTTATTGTCCAAATTCGTCCAAACTACGGAAACCCGTTTCACGGCCACCGAAACATCCTTAAGGAACCAAGAAGCGTCCATTCGCAACTTGGAAAATCAAATTGGCCAAATTGCCAAAATGATCTCAGAAAGGCCGCAAGGGAGCTTACCTAGCAATACCGAACCGAATCCAAGAGAGCAGGTAAAAGCAATCACTCTAAGGAGTAGAACAAAGCTAGATGAGGTCCGGCCCGGACCACTGTACGTGATCCCGATAACTGGCAGATGGTTTTCCCACCTGGAGCGGGATATTTTCTACCCCTACCCCCTGGTGCAGATCATGCTCCTCCTTCCCCATCTCCTCCACGGAGTTCACCACCTCGTGCTTCTTCATCACAAGCACCACCACCGCAGCATGAACAAATTGATCTTCAAGCTATTCTACAAGAATAACAACACCAAAGGGGCATGCTATCATATCAACAAACGATGCTCGAACGCCAGCAAAATATGCTCGACCACCAACAACAAATGATGGAGCAGCAATTTGGCATCATTCGGGATATTCGAGAGCATCAACAACAACAAAATGCCCTTTTCTATCAACTCCACCAATGGCACCTCTCTCAAGGGCACTTTCGGCCACCGTCATAAGGTCATATTTTTCTTTGTTTTAGTTTTCGTTTATTTTGCTCCATTTTGTATTCCATCCCTTCTTCACATTGGGGACAATGTGACCCTTGAAGTTGGGGGTGGTGAGATTTGTTAGAACGCTTGGATTTGAACTATTTTCTTTAGCTTTGCGTATTTTAGCTATCTTTGTGGATGTTTCGTTTTCTTTTATGCACCTTATCAATTTCTTGCAAACAAACATGAGGTAATTTTTTTTTTTACAATTAGATAAGTTGTTTGTGGATTGGTTATGACCAATTTTTATCCCAAAAAAGTCATCTTTTTGAGGACTCAAATTGCCAAAATATTTTTAAACTGTGTGACTCTAGTAAAAGGATGAACTTGGCCAAAAGAGTTTAATATCATGAAAATAGTTTGGACTTTGCTTAAATTTAGATATTTTGTGTCATGATCGCTAGAGAAACCATAATTCGGGTTTAAAAAAAAAAGCGAAAAAAAAAATCGAAAAAAAAAATTATGTGCTAATATTGTTATAAAAAAGGGGACAAATCGAGGTTATATTCCTATGTTTGTTGTTGCTTAGTAACTAGGAGCATTCATGAGCCCCATGTTTGTCTCTTACGTAAAACAGCGACACAAATATGAGTATGGGACACCACCCTAGGAGTTTTTGAAAAGACATTCAAAATTTAAACCTAGTGGAAGTTTGCCTCAAAAATACCCTGATTTTATAATTATATTTGTAATAAAAAAAAAGCGACTCGAGTTTTGGACATCTCCTTTTATCATTACATTTTTGTATTTGATCTAAGCGAATGAATAACAATTTTTGTGATATGACAACTGTGATGTTTTGAACGATTCTAATTATTAAAGTCACTCTCTTTTTAACAAATTGGTTGATTTGAAAATCGAATGGATTGGCTTAATTGGGAAGGAAAAGGTTAGCAGTTCACTTCAATCATGTCGAAATTGTGAAAATAGATGTCTCCTTTTGTTTTCAACCCGTCTCTTTGTTTTAAAAATTGCTTGAGGACAAGCAAAATTTCCAAGTTGGAGGCGGTTTGATAAGTGCCATTTTGTACATATTTTGTGCTATTAATCAATAGTTTTTAATTGTTTTCTTAGAAAAATCATAGTTTCTCGAGTATTTTTGTAGCATTTTATCGCGAGATGTGTTTAACATTATAGGTGGAGCAATTTGAAGCCAACATTAAGTGCAAAAAGGCAAGAAAATCACTCAACATGACTTGGGGGTGTCAAGTAACATGACCATGCTCAAAAAGAAGGAAATAAATTGAAGAAAAATTGGAAAAATGGTCCAAAACGGCCTAACCGTGTCGCCGAACACGGACATGTTGAAGGGAATCAAAAGAGGAGAAAACTCGCACAAAACAGAGTTTGACACGGCCTGGCCGTGTCGCACAACACAGTCGTGTCAAGCCACACGGCCTGGCCGTGTCGCACAACACGGCCGTGTCAAGCAACACGGCCTGGCCGTGTCCGGCCATTTTCTCAACTCCTAGAGCAGCACGGCCTGGCCGTGCTACACAAAACGGCCGTGTCAGGGCTACTTTCAGACACCTTTCTATGCGGAATTTAGGGAAAACTCACCAACCAAGCCCTTTTGACCACTTTTGTACACCTTTAACACCCTATTTTGCTGAAACATGTCTCCATGTTCCCTCAATCATCATTTGAATACAAGAATTCACCAACCAACAATGAAAGTGTGGGTAATTGTTTAACAAAAGATAGTACTATCAATGTATTATTGTACAAAAATGTTGCCTATAAAAGCCAAGGGTTGAAGTTGGGAGATGCATTCATTAGACATTCAGAAATTATTCACATCATATTAAGTAAAATTGGGATCAATGGGTCTTGGAGGAGAAAGCTTGGGGCAATATTGGAGAAGAACTTGTATAAGTGAAAAAAATTGAATGCAATCCTAGATATATGACGACATAAATCTTCTGGATTAGGGTCAAACCTAATATGGGAATTCACAAATCGTTATAATGCAATCTTGGGGGTTTTAACTAGAAAGAGATTTCAGTTAATCAACTTGAGATTAGGAGTTTTTCACCTTGAGAAAGGGTTTAACTTAAATCGGGAATTTCTACGGTCCACATAACATGAGATTTTATTAAAAGAGGTTGGTTTTTGCTTAAGGGCTTATGGTTGTATTTTTAACTTGTCAAATCACAAAAACATTCTAGAGGGATTTACATTCAAACACATTTTTCTCTTGATTTCTTATTTTACAAAATCTTCCTTCATTTTTTACAATTTGTAATTTGTTAATTTAGATTCCTTATTTTCCGTTTTCATCAAACAAAAACTCTGAAAATTGCTAGATTAGATGACAAAAAGATGGTAATTATTAGTACTCACAATCCTCATGGGAATGACACTCGGTACTCAATAATATATACTATAAAACGATAGGTGCACTTGCCTACGGTTTTCTAGAGTAGTTTTTGAGCCATCATTAAATCTTTTACCAGTTACATACTAATAATATCTAGAAATTCTCTAAAATTTTGAAACCTCAACTTTATTATATGAGCGAGATCTCATTAATTAATAACAAATTTAATCGTTTACAAGTGTATGCGTCTGAAATAAATGTAGTAAATATGAAAGTGTTGTAGGTGTCGATATCTTTGGGTTGATCCGACATATCATCCTCACATGTTGGCACCTATCACCTAGGATGGAATTCAACAAATTACCATTGACTTCTGAACCTGATGGACACCATCAATTTGCTTAATGGACAAGTGTGGCATTGGAAAACAAGAAATTTATGGGTTTTTCAAGGAGTTAGAATAAATGAGAAATAGTTTAATGAGGGTTGTTTGGGAGAGTGGGTTGAATTCAAAAGTGTCTATGAACTCCCCTTTCATTTTAAAAGAACTTCTCATTATGTTAATTCTGCTAATGAAGTTGTGGTAGGGTTGTGTTGTTGTTTCCCTTGGGGTGGACTAGTTTGGGAAGTATTGTGAAGAATTTTTTATGGCAATGTTGTTAGAGCATGGAGAGTTTCTACTGATCCCATTTCTGATCAGAGCCGATCCTGAGGGTAGTCATCAAGGGCGACCGTATATTTTGAGGGGCCTAAATAAGCATTTATATAGGTGTACATATTTTATTCAAATAATTATAAGGGCCCGGGAAAATTAAAAAAATACCAAATGGCAAAAATTAAAGAAATACCAAAAGGCCTTTTGTTTTCAAAATTGTGTTAAGAAAATTAATCTAACTTCTATTTCCAAATAAAAGAAACATGTTTTTCTTTAATGTTCTATTTCTATTCAAGAATAGAGTCTTTTTTTTTAAATTAAAAATGTCTATGAAAGATTTTTTAAAAAATTGTGAAAGATTTGGATTATTCTCCAAATACTTTTATTACTTATAGAACTTTGTTAATTATACCAGTTATTGTAGCGTCAACAAAGCAAGTTTTTCAAAACTAAAATTGATAAAATCACACATGTGTTCAACTATATATGTCTCAAGAAATGTTAAAGGGATTGACAATTTTATGTATTGAAAATAAGGTATTAGAAAATCTTGATTTTGATGATATTATTGATGATTTTGCTTCTTAGAATGCTAGAAAATCTAGATTTTGTTACACATACGCACAGACCACACGCAGAGCAGCAGAGTCGCACAGAGTCGCACTTCACTTAAAGAGACGTGTTCCTTCTTTCTGTTACTTTTCTGTTATTTTCGGTTATTTCTGTTACGCCTAAACGTCATCATTTTGGGGGTTGCCTTAGCTCTATAAATACAGCTGTAATTCAGTTGGGGATTAGCTTTTGACAGCTAATAAGAAAACTCCAGATTTTCTCTCTCAAACTCGTCTCTCTTTCCCTCTCTTTTCTATTTTCTAGCTCAAATCCTATCAATTAGCCTCAGATCCAGTTTTTCAGTGCAAACTCTAATAAACCATGGCAAAAAACACCAGCAGTATGGATTCGATGGAGACACAACTGGTGGAAATTGTGCAAAATCAGTCCACATTTCAAGCATCAATGCAACGGCAATTCGAGGAGATGTCATTGTGAATGGAAGGATTCACACAAACGGTAGAGGAAATAATCGCGAAAAAAATGACTGAAGCAATCAAGGAGATCACATCGGTCGCAGGTAAGGAAAATATAAATCCGAGTATTAACTTTGCGAATACATCAAATGTAAATGCAAATGTTAGAGTTCGAAACGATACCGAATTATTAACTACTCCTCCAACTAGAGCTAATGAACATGTGAATGCTGGTGCCACAAGGATACCAATTTGAATTTTCGAAGTTTAACGGTGATAATCCTCGCTTGTGGTTACGAAGGTGTAACAAATATTTTTTCTACAATGCATTATCGGATTTCGAGAAAATCGTTGTTGCTGGTATGAATATGGAGGCCACGGCTGATCACTGGTACCTTGAGTATGTGGAAGGAAGAGAGAATATGTCATGGGAAATGTTCTCAACAATGGTGTTGGATAGGTTTCTAAATGTAGATAGGAATTATTTGGTCGGACAATTCAATAAGCTGAAACAAGAGGGGGCAGTATTAGACTACATCAATGAGTTTGAGGAATTAAGAGCCTTTATGTTGGAGAAAGTAAACATAAATCACTCTGAGGAATAGAAGACAGGAAAATAGAATTTGCAGTGCGAGTAAAGGACATAAGGCTCTTGTTAAAATGTCATCTACCAATAATTCTACATTCTGGAAATGAGGCTCTTATGATGGTGGGGGAACATCACGAAATAAGTAGGGATGGCAATGGGGCGGGTCAAAACCCGCCCCCGCATTAAACCTGCCCCGATGGAGCGGGTCTAGACCCGGACAAATGGGTCCCGGGGCGGGTCTCGGGTCCAAGGTTACAAAACCCGCCCAGGTCCGGGGCGGGTCCTGGGTCCTATAGGATCCGCCCCGGACCCACCTCGCATGTTAATTTTTATTAAATTTTTGAATATATATTAAAATATTTTTGCATTATTTACTTTAAAATTTGAGTATTATATGTTTAAAAATATTAGTTGAGTACTAATATAATATTATTTACTTTTAAAGTTTAATTTACTAATATAATATCTTGTAATATTCTACTTTGAATATTTATTTTAAGTATTAGTTGAGTACTATGTAGTATAATAGTATTTGTTTTTTAAAATAAATCTTAATAGTAGCCAATTTTAAAAAAATAGTTA
Organism: Rehmannia glutinosa; assembly: GCA_016081115.2. Lineage (NCBI taxonomy): Eukaryota > Viridiplantae > Streptophyta > Magnoliopsida > Lamiales > Orobanchaceae > Rehmannia > Rehmannia glutinosa. The sequence continues at coordinate 275,931 of JABTTQ020002410.1, read as the reverse complement.
TAATAAGTTGCATAATTATATTTATTTATTTATTTATTAACCTATTGGCATTTGATTACTTTTGAAAAATTGGCCATAAATAGAAAAATATAAATTATTATAAATTAAAAAATATATTTGGCGGGTCTAGACCCACCCCGGCGGGTTTTGAGGCGGGGCGGGGCGGGTCCCGGGTTTGGCCAAACCCACCCCAAACCCGCCTTGCCATCCCTAGAAATAAGCCTACTAATAATGTCGGGGGTATATCAGAGAAGCTGCCACCTATTAAAAAACTAACACCTGAGGAGATGGATGCTAGAAGGAAAAATAATTTGTGTTTCAATTGTGATGAACCTTTCCATTTGGGCCATAGATGTAAAAAGTTGTTTATTATACTCTGTGAGAATTCTGAGGAAGAATGTGGAGTTGAGCTCAAGGAAGATGAGGACAGTCAAGAAGAATACCATGTGTCTGTCAGTGCTTTGGCTGGACAAATTGCTCTTGACACTATCAAGATACTAGGAGGCAGGAGCAAGTGGCAAATAGCAGTTGACCATATTAGTGGACACAGGTAGCACTCATAGCTTCTTGGACCCGGCTACAACTAAGAGGGTTGGTTGTGTGGTTGAGATAACAACTCCTATGATAGTTACAGTAGCTGATGGAAATAAGATTGAATGTAACACAAAATGTTCCAGATTTGTGTGGCATATGGGAGGATGCAAATTCACAGCCCCTGTGAGATTGCTTAAACTGGGAGGGTATGATATGGTGATTGGTGTGGATTTCCTAAGGCAGCTGGGACCCATTACATTTGATTTTGCTGAGCAAAAGATACAATTTCAAGGGCAATGTGGAGAGGTTGTATTGCAAGGGATTAAGAAGGAAATAGCCTTGAGGGTAAAGACGGGTACTGAGTTTAAAAGAATATTTCAAAAAGGGAAAACAACAGTGTTTGGGTGCTTGTGTCTCATATCTAAAGTTGAGGTTAAAGAGCAAAGATCAAGAGTGATGATGTTCTATACCCTTTATTGATCAAATACTGAGAAGCGATTTTGATACCCCTAAGGACCTTCCTCCAGCTAGAGGTCATAACCACAGGATACCCCTCAAACCAAACACAACTCCTTTCAAACTACACCCTTACAGATATCCCTATTTACAGAGGATGGAGATTGAAAAACTGGTTCAAGAAATGATACAGAGTGGTACAATACAGGCTAGTAATAGCCCTTTCGCTTCACCAGTTTTGTTGGTTAAGAAGAAGGGTCAATCCTGGAGGTTTTGTGTGGACTACAGGAAGTTGAACTCCCTCACTATTAAAGATAATTTTCCTATCCCACTCATTGATGACTTATTGGATGAACTTGGTGGAGCCACCATATTTTCTAAAATTGATTTAATGGTTGGTTATCATCAGATCAGAGTACACCCCCTTGATATTGAAAAAACTGCTTTTGTGACTATCTCAGGTTTATATCAGTTTAAGGTGATGCCATTTGGCTTGACAAATGCTCCAGCTACATTTCAATCCTTGATGAATCATGTATTTAGACCCTATTTGAGACAGTTTGTATTGGTTTTCTTTGATGATATACTCATATATAGCAAGGATATGGAGGAGCACAAATTACATTTGGAAAAGGTGCTGCTTATTTTGCAAGAGAATCAACTGTTTGCTAAGGCTTCTAAATGTAGTTTTGGATAGAGAAGGGTGGATTATTTGGGGCATATTATTAGTGGAGGTGGTGTTGAAGCTGACCCTCAAAAGTTGCAAGGCATGCGGGACTGGCCTGTGCCACATAATGTCAAGACTTTAAGAGGATTTTTGGGCTTGACTGGATATTACAGGAAGTTTATCAGAGGGTATGGAATTTTAGCCAAGCCACTGACTAATCTCACTAAGAAGGGTCAAGTTTTGTGGGATCAAACAGTAGAAGAGGCTTTCCAATCCCTTAAAACAACCATGACTACATCCCCAATGCTTCAACTACCAGATTTTTCAAAAGTGTTTGTATTGGAGACAGATGCGTGTTACTCAGGCTTGGGTGCTGTTCTTATGCAAGATGGCCACCCTCTAGCATATTTGAGTAAACCATTGAGTAATAAACACTTGGGCTTATCTATATATGAGAAAGAGTTTTTAGCCATACTTATGGCTGTGGAGAAGTGGAGATCATATTTGCTCCATGGCCAATTTGTTATAAAACTCGATCGTGAGTCTCAAGTATTTGCTTGAGCGAAGATTCCTACACCATTCAAAGACAAGTACATGACAAAGTTGTTGGGTTATGATTATCGAATCGAATACAAAAAGGGTTCAGAGAATAAGGTAGCTGATGCCTTGTCTAGGAGGGAGTCTGTTGTTTCCCAGTGTTGTGTTGTAACATGTGTGAAACCTTTATGGATGGAGGAGGTCCAACAAACTTATATAGGGGATCTCATTGCTCAAGAGGCCATCACTGAGTGTGTGGTTTTTCCTCTCAATGTTTCTTTCTTCTCTTATCATGATGGAGTACTCAGGTATAAAGGTAGATTGTTTGTGGGGGCAACTTCAGATTTAAGGGATAAGATCATTCAGTATATGCATGCTTCTGTGGAAGGGGTCATTCTGGCCAAAATGTTACTTTTCAAAGGATAAAAAGGGGTTTTGGTGGCCTTCTATGAAAAACATGGTTGTTGCAGCAGTCCAAAGTTGTCATCAATGCCAACTTTGTAAACATGAAACTCAGAGGCCCGCTGGTCTTCTTTAGCCCCTGCCTGTCCCTGAGCAAGCTTGGAAGCAATTAACTATGGATTTCATTGACCAATTACTAGTTTCTGGGGGAATGACTGCTATTTTGGTGATTGTTGACAGATTTACTAAGTATTCGCATTTTATTGCCCTCAAGCATCCTTACACAGCTTCTACGGTGGCCCAGATTTTTATTGAGTAGGTTTATAGACTTCATGGTCTCCCATCATCTATTGTGACTGATCGGGACAAGATTTTTACTAGCCAATTTTGGCAGCATTTGTTTAAGGCATTGGATGTGCATCTCCATTTGAGTACTTCTTACCACCCCCAGACGGATGGGCAAACGGAGTGGGTTAATCAGTGTCTCGAGACTTATCTTCGGAGTATGTGTAGTTCGCAACCCAAACAATGGGCTCATTGGCCACCTTATGCAGAGTATTGGTACAACACTTGCTATCATACTGCCATTTGCATGTCCCCTTTTGAAGCCCTTTATGGGTATAAGCCTACCCCTTTGGTGCTTCCTCATGGCCTACAATCTAGTGTGATTGGACTGGAGCAGACTCTTCATATGCAACAGTTGATCCGACATCAACTAAAACACCTTCTTACCCAGGCTCAAGATAGAATGAAGAAGTTGGCTGATAAACATAGAGTTGAGCGGGTGTTTAATATTGGTGATTGGGTTTACTTGAAGTTAAAACCATATCGACAACTTTCTTTACATAAATCGAAGCTTTGGAAGCTGAATTCCAAATATGTAGGTCCTTTTCTGGTGTTGGAACGTATTGGTGCAGTGGCTTACAAATTGCAGCTCCCTCCCACTGCTCGGATTCACCCTGTTTTTCATGTTTCCTTCTTAAGCGGAAAGTTGGTTACTCGATTGATCATCTATGTTACCGCCCTTTGATGATGATGGAAAGGTGGTCATGCAGCTCGTTGCTATTTTGGGTCGACGTTTGGTTAAGAGGAATAATAAGGGCGTGCCCCAGGCTTTGGTTCGTTGGGCTCACTTGCCAGTTGACGAAGCCACTTGGGAGGATGTTGATGTGCTCACTGAGAAATTTCCCCATTTGCTGTCTTGAGGACAATCCAGTTCTTAAGGGGGGGTATTGTTACACATACGCGCAGACCACACGCAGAGCAACAAAGTCACACTTCACTTAAAGAGATGTGTTCCTTCTTTCTGTTACTTTTCTGTTATTTTCGGTTATTTCTATTACACCTAAACGTCATCGTTTTGGGGGTTGCCTTAGCTCTATAAATACAACTGTAATTCAGTTGGGGATTAGCTTTTGACAGCTAATAAGAAAACTCCAGATTTTCTCTCTCAAACTCGTCTCTCTTTCCCTCTCTTTTCTATTTTCTAGCTCAAATCCTATCAGATTTTTTCAATGACTATTTGATACTATTTCCGTTCATGTTTGTAGGTGTTGCACTTGTTGAATATCCTGGATGATGAAAAAGAAGTCCATATATCATCGAAGCTTAAATTTTTTAATTATATTTTTTTTATTTTTATAGGGGCCCATTTTGTTTCTGTCGCCATGGCCCCTAGAAAAATCAGGATCGATCCTGTTTTTGATCCAATGAAGGTCTCTCTTTGTGTTGTCAGGCATGTGCTAGTTCGAGCCCTTCATCTTGGATGGAGTAATCTTGCTCTGAATACCACACATCGGTTAGAAGGTATTGGTTGGCAATAGCTGAGGACATCTACCTTCTCTGTAATCTTTTCAATTATTGTTCCTTTCAATTTGTTTACTCTTCTTTTATTTCTAGTAGAGCTTCTACTGGTTTTTGTTAGGAGTGATCACGATGCAATTTTGCGATTTTTTAAGTTATTTCAAACATAATTGATATATGTGGTTTGGTTAAATAATATTTTCAAATCGTGGTTTTATGAAGTAAAACAAATGTGCGGTTTTAGGCGGTGGCGGACGGTTTTGCGGTTTTAAATTTTAATAAATAAAAATATTATATAATTGATAAATTAATATAATATTTATATGATATTTAAAAAAACAAAAAAGAAATTACAATTGAAAAGTGCTTTTTTTTTTTAAAAAATGATGTATTTTTCAAATAAAATGAACGCTGCAATCTCTTTTATTTCACTTATATTCAACTGCAATGCAATGTTATTTTGTTTTATTTTGATGCAAAACACAAATTCAGTAACTTTGAACAAAAACATTGACATTTTTCCCCATTATTTACAATCAAAATCAACAAACGTTTTGTTGCACCAGAAATGCAATGTAACAGCAGATAACTCATTCTTTCCTTTTTTTCAAGGTGCTATATATATACCATTTCAACATTTAAAAAAAAAAAAAATGGCATCCTTTACCAATATGCTGTGAGCCTCTAGTAAGGTAAGCTCTTGGAGCTGGAACTAACCACCAAAGCCTTAAGATTAGAAGAATCCCCATCACCATTAGCACGACGAGTAATCGTCTCCATGTTTTTATATAAACTCTGCTTCACAATTTTCTTCATCATAATCTTCCCTTCGTCAACATCTCTCTGATTCACTGGCGAACCAGTCAGTATCCTCCCCACCTGCGGCCCAGAATGGGGCCCCACTCTCATTTGCCTCTCATCCTTAAACCACTGCAATATCTTCAAAGCTCTTTTCTGAGCCAATGGACTACCCAACAATGCCACTTCGAGAAGCACTTGAACAATTCCTGCCTCGGCCATTTTCCGCCTTTGCAACGAGCTCTGGTGAGCCAAAATCATCAAAATGTACGCGCACAATTCCTGGCATTTCGGCTTTTCTTCCCACGTCATGATTTCTATCAACCGCTCGGGCACCATGGGATTTCGCTCGATCGCCTTTTTTCCGGCTAGGGTTACGACCAAGTTACCTAAGGTCGATAAGGCTTTTTCGGACGTTTCTTTGATAGACGATAGCGTTATTAAATTGTCGACGATCCCAGTAGCAATCAAACTCCCAGCATTGTCTAGAAGTGAAGACAGATTGTGTAATGTGGTTAAACATGACTCTTTGGTCTCAATACTTGAACTAGATTCAAGAATGGAGACTACAAAGGGGATAATATTTGATGATGTTAAGGAAAATTGGCTGTTGGCTAAGGCTGATATGGATAAGAGGAGTTGAGCAAATTCTTGCTTAGCTGTTTCTTCTAAGAGACTTATATTCTTGGGTAATTTTGATAAGATACCTGCCTCCACCATTAGAGCCTTGTTCCTAAAAGGAAAAAACAATTCTATTAGTGAAATAAATTAGCCCCAACATATAAAATACAAACTTAAAATTTAAGGACCATACACCTGTATGTGGGGCTTCTTTAATTTTTTTATTTGATGGCCTTAAAGACCCATTGCAGAAAATTCAAAATAGAGACATTATGCAAGGGATAAAGTCAACTAGATTCTCTCTCCCAACTTAGATCTGCCTTTGAAAATGATGGTCAATGAATAGAGTTTTATATTGTTGACAGATGAGCTATATTCGAACAACCATACTGAATCTCAACAACTATTTATTTTTTGTCATGAAATTTAACTCTTTTTATATTGTTGACAGATGAGCTATATCCAGAGTATCCCACACCAGCCGGGGCACAGACCCCACATTTTCTTCGAACTATGGGACATCCATCCTTCCCATGAATGGTCTTAATCTTTGGGGAAGGAGTGACAAACCCCAACCTCTTACTCTGCGATAGTCGAAGTTTGAATCCAGAATTGCAACCTCAAGGCCACTAGGCCAACCGGGTTGAAATTTAACTTTCTTGGAGAATTAGAATTATGCCCCCTGAAATTCTTCCACGCAAATTGGACTATAGTGCAAAGTCCCCACCCCCACCAACAAAAAAAAAAAGGAAAAAAATAAAGAAACCCTTTATTTACACAGAGGGAGGAAAAAGATGAGTTGAATTCTCAAGTGCCAAAAGGGTTGAATGAAAGTAGTTTGGATCATTATTGAAGTCCAACTAACTTTGAATCACTGGAAAAATGATGTCGATAGCTAAAAAGTCCTCATTCCATATTATATAATTATATGCTGAAGTTAGTGACTGATGTTATAAACTCAACAAAGTATCCTTATCCTCAACCAAGCTACAAAATAAATTATAGTTTCTCCAGTCAAATCTTTTGGCCTAGAACTTCAATTTCCATGATTCATGACCAAACAATCATAGAAAAGAGAAATTTATTAAGAGATTTTCTTTTCCATATGAGACCATTTCAAATCTGAATTAAAGCCATGAATGACTATGAATGAAAACTAAATGTAGAGGAGCCTAACTTCAATTAATGAATGCTCTAATCATCGCTAAACCATAAACAAGATTTCGACTTTTTGCACTCTACCGAACAATTTCAGGTTAGGCACCTGAGCAAAACTCGGTCAATAATGGCCACTAGACCTCCATTATAGTTGATTTCTTCTTTGCAATTACCTCAATTTTCTTGAGTAAAATTTTCCACCTCATAAAAAACTCACTACTTTCTGTCCCCCTCTCCCCCTTCCAGCAAAAAAAAATAACGTAGCTCAACTCGTAAAGAACCTAGGTGGTGTGTTCGCTGACACCCGCAACGTGGAGATTCGAATCCCCCTAGTAACTGAGTGAATGAGGATTTCTTGTTGGTGCTCAGCTTAAAGCAGCTCAGACTGACTCGTTGAGGCTTATCCATCGATTCACCTCCTCCACGACCACGAAGCTCTAGCAGCGGGCCCTCAGGATGGGGTTCATCTTTTTTTTTTTTTTTTTTATCAACCCCCAACAAGATTACTGATCACTAATTTCTTAATCCCATTAATTAATTACTTGGTTCTAATTCAATTCAGTCCCACCCAAAAAAGTTCAAAAAAAAAAAAAAAAAAAAAGAGAGCAACTAATGGAACAGTTCATGGCTCTGTTTTATCGATCCCTAACTTTTCAATTTCCACTAAAAAAGAAGAAATTAATATCTGAAATTGACTTCCTACTGAAAATTGATTATCTTTTTATTGCACAAACTATTCAATTTGTGATCAACTACAATCCGATTAAATCAAGACTCAAAATCCCAGTCAGGCATATAATCAAGCACTTTATATGCAATAACAAATTCAAACCAAGATCAATAATCAAACCGAGATTAATTAAGTAAAAAATTAACTCACGTGAATGATCCATTAGCGAGCTCGATCAACGCCCTAACAGCCAATCTCTGACGCGCCACCACCTCCGACCCAACCATCGCAACCAGCGGCGGAATAACACCGAGCTCCACCATGGTTTTCCGCCGCGTCAAATCCTCCTCCGCCAGCGTCTTCATCTCTTTCGCTGCCGCTTCTTTCTCTTCCCAGCTCCCAAAATGAAGCTTCTTCACCGATTTTTGCAGAGCCGCCACCCAATTACGATCACTTTCATAATTACAATCATTTAAATTCCCTTCCATGCCCTTTTCGATATTCTCGGCTTGTTTATAATCCATCTCTGTATCTATAGGTTTCTCCGCCAGCTGCGGCGGTTTGTACTGCTTTTTAGCGGCCTTTAAGCGGAGGAGCCGTCGCATGCGAGTAAAGAACCTTAGAGTAAATAACCAGTTTGTTAAAGAATTTGACCTTTGTGGTGCCTGTTGAACAGACATATTTCAAGAATTTGAACCAAACTTGAAACTCTTGTGGCCTAATTTTTTTTTTTTAAATAAATCTTTTTGTGTCTGACTTTTGGTTGAGAGAAAAAGTGAAGAATCAGACAAAGGAGAAGGAGACTTTGTGAGAAAATACAAAGAGAGCAGATAGCACATGCAATCTTAAAAAAAAATGTCTGTTTCATGGGATTGATGAAAAATTAAATTTTAGGGATAATTACAAAAACACCCATGGGGTTTGGGGTAATTACGGAAAAATCCAAAAATATTTCAAATTATAAAAATAAATCCTTTAAGTTTGATTTTGACTTAAATTTAAGAGGATAAATGAGTATTTTATAAATGTAAGGGGTTTTTAGGGATAATTACAAAAACAACCATGGGGTTTGGGCTAATTACCCAAAAATCCAGATATTTCAAATTATAAAAAGAATTCTTGAAGTTTGATTATGACTTAAATTTAAGAGGATAACTCCAGTAATTTTACAAGTATAAGAGGATTTTTGAAATATTTTTTTCTTATAAAGGGAAAATGTAGCGGGGAAAACCTCAAGGATTATTTTAAAATTTCGAGATTTTTTTGTAATTAGCCTGAACTTCGAGGGCATTTTTTGTAATTATTCCTTAAATTTATGGTACATTTCATGAACTGTTAGTCTGTTACAAGTAGAATCAGATTATTAAATGGGGTCTAACTAAAATCGTGGAAATTCCCATTATGCCCATGTGGCTTGTAGCATTTTACTTGGCTGCGTTTTGGGGCACTGAAATTGGTGAAACATGACCTAATCATTGATGTAATAGTCAATTTAAGGCTAAGGATACCTCAAAAAAAAAAAAAAAAAATTTAAGGCTAAGGATGAATGGTACTTGAAGGGAACCTAATCTTTTGGACTTGCTCCTTATGGGCTATGACTAAAATATTATAACGTTATACCTAACACATGAGTTGAAGAATAATTTTATTCAGTGTTTTTAAATCAAGATAACGTAAAATGAAAATTGAAAAGAAATTTGAGAAAAAGAAACGAGAAAAAAAAGGAAAACAAGAAAGGGTAATGAATCTAATGATTGAACCAATAACTAATAACTCAAGTGGTATCGCTCATTCTTTGTAAAAAATACTGACCGATGATTCGAACCCGGTATCTTTCAATTTATTTGGCATTTATCCCCTCTCATCCAACCAGTATTCCCAACTTAATTAAAAAAAATGAATCTAATGATTGTCATGTGAGATGCACGCAATATTTTTCCAAAGTGATGATTCATAAATTCCTTTATTTTTTGCTTATGAATAGAAGAAATATAAGATGAGATTAAACTTGGAGGGATTTTTGTGATTTTCAAAAATTCCTGGATTTTGCTTTTTAGTAATTATTCATTTCCCTGACTATTTCACACAAAATTTTGAGCAAGCTCTGTAGAAATTAACTCCAATATATGGGTTCATTAGCTACAAATTTATGTTCTTAAAATTTAATTTATGTAGATCTCTCATTTCTGATGGATATTGAACCATGAAAATATAGAAGTAATATTCTAGACAATTTTTAAATCTGGTTAATTTTTTTTTCTTTTTGAGGAATTAAATCTGGTTAATTAGGTACTATTATTATTTATGTCATGTGCTTGGTTTTAAATCCCGGGTTTCCACCTTACAAGTTACAGCTAACCATATTCTATGAAAATTTAAAGAGAAAATCGATCCATTAATTAGGGTAATAAATTTATACAAAAGAACTGTGGCACACGTGTGCTTAATTTGGTTAGTGGTTTGGTAGAAATAATCTTTGAATATGTTATGCCATGGTCATTTAACCAATGGAAATTCAATTTCTAATAAAAGAAATTAACATAACTATGATGCCACTAGAAATATGCACCTACTAATAATTATTATATATTTTCCTAAAAATAATACTTCCATAGATGATTAAATGATTCTTACCATGAAACAAAAGAGAGACGTTGATCGATTTCCCAGTATAGATTATTTGATACTTAAGTTAATATAAATATCATAAACATGGGCGGATTCAATGGGGACTCCTAGGCCCCGTGCATCCCAATTTTCTTTATTCTCTTTCTTTTTAAAAAAGAAAATTAAAAAAGTTGTCTGTTTTTAAGGGAAAAACACAATTGGACGGGAAAAAGATCGGGTTAGGGGTAGCCGAGCCGTCCGTGGCTACGGCTCGCGCCCTGCTCGTAAAAAACACATTAAAGCGTTGGTAAAAAGAATCTTGAATATTTTTATATTCCCTTGGTAAACAGTTAAAAGTACTGAAACATAAAATCAGAAAACTGAAATTTAATCAAATTATTTCCCTACCACCCTCTTAATCTCACATTTTGTATTATTTTGTTTATTTTATTATTATTATTATTATTATTATTATTATTATTATTATTATTATTATTATTATTATTATTATTATTATTATTATTACTTTTTTGCTTTCGATGAAACGATTTTATTTTCATCCTCCTCTTTTTCTCCACCTAATTTACGTCAAGCCAAACATCAGATATTTTCTTGTGGCCTGGAATTAAAATTGCATGTATATTCCAGAAGCCATTTAAAGATGATAAATTATCCATGTGGTGGCGGTGGCAACAAATACGTGGAATAGCATTAATGCACCTGCACAGTTACATCAAATGGTCGATGAAACTATGAGGTGTATGAATCAAAATAGGGAAAGATATTATAGTGCTTGGATGATTAGTCCTTTTCCAAATATCCCTATGTGGAGCTATACAACACCTTATTCTGTTCTTTATATCAGAGCAATGAGCGCTAGTTGGGAGGCAGAATAGGGTCGTCTGGGCGGGGTTAGATGGAACTTGAGCGGAATTAGGCGTTGCCTAATCGGAATAATAACGCAGGCGAACAAGAGGGGCCTAGCGCCTAGACAGAGACTAATCCGGATTAGACGGAGAATTTTTAGTACAGTGCTTTGAGCTGATAAAAAATATGATGGACTCAGCCTCAGCCCTCAAGAACAAAGATCCTCCAATTACCCAAAACACGTGAGATAACGAGAAACTGTGTTTTAAGTTTATTGGACATTCCATGTAAGTTAGCAATAATAAGCTGATGCAAATAGAGAGATGACATCCACTAGCAACAGTAGTTGCAAAAAACCAAAATGAATTTTGGATTGTGACACTAAAAATCATCCACCCTACATTTGTCAGTGCTCGCCTTTCTGTTACAAGTACGCAATCTATTTGGCTTGTGACACTTAAAATCATTAACTTTTTAAGTACTTGAGTCTTTTTTGTCATAACTCACGGATTCTCCCAGCGGTCTTGGGGTTGCAATTGCACCAATTACACATCAATGTCATAAGTTTAAACCTTGACTATCGCGGAGTGAGGGATTGTGATATGTGCCCCCGGCTTGTGTGTGTATACTCTGGGGACTCGTTTACTTCATTTGATGGGATAATGAATGATTGATTAAATATATCATGTAAAATCTTATCAAAGGTGTACTTGGATTGATAACTACACTAATTATTATGTTTTGTCTAATTTATCATTAAATAAAATTTCTCTTAAATTAGTTTTAATTTTAAATTATAGTATACGTTGTCAAATAATATGTCCGATGATGTTCATCCCACCTCATAGGTGAGATGAGTTATCAAGGTTGGATGAGTTATCCAACAATAATCCAGAATCACGTCGGGTCTGGGTTTTATCATGGGCCTTCATCATAACTAAGGTTGGATAATTTTTCCAACCTTATCAAATGAAATAAACGAGCCCTGGGTCGTCAAAAAATTTAAGTCTTTTTGTCATCGAGGTGACTTATGTATCTTCTTGAGTAAAAGAGATGTAATTTTAAAGAGTCACACTTGGAAACTATAAGGATTTGTTATGGGCAAAATACAAGTCCGAACATATGCTGTGAGATAGTGGAAAGGGGCCACAAATGGATGACGTCAAAGCTTTGTATGGTTCTTGCCAAAGTTCTTTTATCACTTTCTATAGCCACAAGCAACTGGGGAAAGGCGCAAAAGTAGTTAAAAAAATTGCACCAGCCGGGAATCGAACCCGGGTCTGTACCGTGGCAGGGTACTATTCTACCACTAGACCACTGGTGCTTGGTTGTTTGGTTATGGGTATTTTATCCGAATATCACACTCGACTTAAAAAAGATAAAAAGAAAAAAGAGGTAACGGCATTCTCCGCACAATAATGCTAAAAGATTATTATACTAACTATCTTTTATTTTTTTAAAGGATTATACTAACTATTTGGTAAGCAAGTTAAAAAAAAATATCCAATTTCCATTACTTTTCCTTGGTTTATATACAAAGTCAAAGAAAAAACAACAATCAATGAATGTTACATCAAATTACAAATTATGTTTAAATTTCGGCAAACTCATCATCCTCATCACCAGTTTCATTATCCCAGTCCAGTTCAAAAGAGCCTGCAGATTTCATCAGTTCAGTTAGCCCAGTTAGATCCTCCAAATAAGTAGGATGGTTAATGGCTTCAAGTATGAAATCCAACCCCCTCTTCCGATATTCCGAGACCACCTGAACAACGCGAAATTGAGATAAATTTGAACAGAAACATAATTTGTTTGTTAAAAGCCAAAGTAAATGACTAGAAAGTGACTATGAATAAGATGGTAAAACATGGAACCATTAAGGGTCAATCATCTTACAGTGGAGCAACAAGCAGTGCAACTAGTTGAGGCATGACCCACGAGGGTCATCTGAGAAAACTGAGAGAGGGAGCCTCGGATTTGATGGGGTAAAATACCAAGAGGTTGCTCATCCCCAGAATCATTTGAGTTAGCAAATTCAGCTTTGGCCAATATCCTGCACAAGTCACATAGAAAACAATATAAAAGCATCCGAAAGGAGCTCAAAAGAATGAAGGGTACAAAATTAGCAGTTAAATATTTTTTCTATACGCTTCAACAGATATTATCGAAATCTTAAATTGCAAAATGGACATACCCAGAAGGATGATGCAGAATTCCTACAAGAAGCTCAACTGCAAGAGATGACGCAATAGGAGCAAGCCCTGGACGTGTAACAGTGCATTGCTGGTCTAATGTACGGTTAGTGGTTGACTGCAAATAAAACCAGAACAATCAATGTTTCCATTATAAAAGAATTGCAAAAATAATATCTGAGACCAGTTGCTTTAAAGATATTTACATCGACTGGGGCGACAACATCATTGCAAAAGTAACAACCCAACCTCTGGCCCCTAATGTTGTCCGTGAGAGAGACAGTTCCAATTTCAGCAGATAAATCATTCAGAGCTTCATTTGTTTCATGAGAAGAGCCCAGCGGACCAGCTCCATGACGCATAACTAGAAAGCTATCAAACCCTAGCGCAGCAGTGATGGTGATCTACGTTTAAAGCAAACAAGTTTATAAATAGTTAAATGAAAACATACTTCTCAGCCTAGAAATGGATTTCAAAATCAGATGATACCAATTTCAGGATAAACAGTTACGAAAAAATCAGTATTTAAGGGGAATATGAGAGGATATCAACCTTGTTGGCATTGGCACAAAAAAGAGTTGGAAGCCATCTACTTTCACGTGTATCAGTTAGCAAAAAAATTGCATCATGAGAATCAATCAAATCATTCAAGTGTCTGCAGTCCTCAAGCACACTATTCTCTTCTTGGCTCAGTACTGGATGCCCGGGCATTGGGATAGCCATTACAACAGATTCGGCTTCCTGAGACAAAACAAACACAGAGGGAAATAAAATGGCATTTCCTTAAGTGAAGACATCAATTTCATGAACCTTGTAAGAAAGGTATACTATTCACCACTGCCGGAAATATTCTACGTAGACTTTTAACTGCTGCTATGGCCTTAAATTCACCACCATTAAGGCAATCATCCAACGTATACAGGGACTGCCGCAGTGGATTAGACATCGACACTTTGCCACTATCAAGTAGTGTAATCTTCCGAACACCCCATGCCTGCAATTTTTTAAAAAAAAGATTAAAATAACTGAGGTCAACACAAACATTAAACTTTATCTAGGATTGTCAAGTGCGTACCATAAGCATTCGAGCAACTTGGCATCCAAGTGTGCCTGCTCCTAGAAGAAGACATCTTGTAGATGACAAGACATTAAGGTTTAATGAAGGCAGTTGCCGCCATCTCATTAGCTTTAAGTTTAAGTCAGCAGCTGCAATGGCTAACCTGTCAAAATTGAAGTACAAGCTGGTGATCAGAATACATGGCGTGGCTCCGAGTTGTTCAGTGATAGTTTATGCAACATACCGAGTTGGATCCATTGTCTTGGCAAGGCTGATACACCTTGGCGCCTTTTTTCCTCTATTATTAAGTTCCCAACCAACAGCATTTGGCATATTCTGATGATCTCTTGATTCTAAATAATTATTCTCACATGAGAATGCATCAAAACTGCAACTGTTGAAACTAGAAAAGAGAAGACAGAAAACAGCGGTTATTGTATACTGGCAAATCTACCTTGTGAATTTGATATTGACGCTTCACCCACCAAGGATAATTCCAGATAGGCAAAACCACGATTCTCACGATAGCAGAAAAACTGAACCTTCTGAAGACTCCATCTTCTGAAAATAAACCACAAGAAGTTTCGGAGAGGCCAACCAGGATTATTCGGAAGATGACAAGGGTCATAAAATCCAAACAAGACCTGCACAGAATATGGATATGTGGTTCACTAATCAAGTGTTCATTTATTTATTTATTCAGACCAGCTGAACTTAGATGGGGAACTAGGACATCATTCATCTTCACTAGTAAATAACACTTGAGTTTGACAATATATATATATGTGTGTGTGTGTGTATCTTAGTAGACAATGGATTACGTTTCAATTGGTATATAACAGACCTTATTACCATCCCTTTGGCAGGCTTCAAACTCGGCCAGATGCCTCACAGTCACAGCTGAATTTGAAGAAATAGATACCAGGAAGAATGGAACATCTGTAGGAAACTTTATTCTTTAGGATGTGAATGTAATCAAAGTAAAGAAAAATAAGCCACAGCATCCAAAATATTTTTTACCTGTTGATGAGCACATGCTACGCCATTCATTACAAGCAGTTGTCACCGACTCTACCTATCAGAAAAATATATCTTTGAATCAAATTTAACATCTCAAAGAGCTACCATAATACTGTCAAAATAATACATAGTTGGAGCACCTCTTGCGCGCTAAACCACTGAGCAGCTGGCTTCAGATCAACCACAGTGGCTGGAGGGTCAAGAATCAAAGCAGGGAAAGCAAACCAGTAATGGAAGCTCCAATTTTTCAAGTCGGCAAATGAAACAACAAGGAACCTGAGAAGGAGACTGCTATCCTTCTCAGCTTCGCCTGAAAGAATATCCTCCCAGATCTGATAGTTCACAAAAACGTAAAATGAGTATATCCATATTCGAGGTGAGTTTCCTCATCTAAAATCAGTACAACTCAACGAAAATATTTATCCCAAATAATAAATAATTTGTGAGACAACTGAAAAAAAATCACGAAGCAAAAAAGACACCTTTTTTGCTTCTGCCTTCAGTAGGCTCTGTTTGTCAAGAGCCTGGAATCCCTCCAAGGTGTTTGTATTATAAAGAATGCCAGGAACAGGGCATCTATTCCTGTTCCCACGACTTATTGCTGGCGTAAGTGATTGTTCACTAGATTCAGGAGGTAAAGATTCAGCAAGAAGTGTTAAATGATTTGATACTTGCCGATGTGAGCAAGGTGCATAAAAACCTGCCATGAGAAAAATCCTGTACAGTTAAAATCATCAACATCTATTGTCTAGTTTCTAGAAATCATATAGTGATCTGATCTGATTTATGATTACTACCCCGCCTTTACAGTATCACAAATAAACACTAAATTTTCCATGCTATCTGATTTTAAGGGCCCAATATCCAGCACTTTCACGTTCAGTTCTTCTCTCTTTAAACTAAATAATTTCAACTGCTAGACTCTTTAGGTCATCATACGAGAAAATATGCTCAAAGATAAACTCAATGAAGAAGATAAGTAATACCTCCAATGCAAATCTAACACTCCATAAGACAACCAAAAACTGAAAAGCAGGATCGTTTGTCGAAATCTGAATTCTAATCAATCTAGCAATAATTGCTATAACAAATGCAATTAAATCTACTCATTAGACAACTTAACACAAACTTGAACATTGTAAGTAAACTACGTCTAAGAGAAGGCATACCCGTGATAGGAATAGGAGAGTCGTCAATTCCTAGCTTGTTGAGCTTCAGTGATGATAACCTATGCCAGAAACCCTCGTCCACTGAACTTTGAAATGGCGCAAATTGAAGAATCAATTCTTTCACTTGATCCGCCATACTTGATAACATATAACCCCTACTTCTTCTTCACTTAATGCGTTGGTAGATTTCAATATGAATGAAATTACAGCTTTCAGTGTGATTAGAACCCCTAGCTAAACAGGTTAAATTGTCATTCCGAACTCCAGATTGAACTCAAAAGCCGCTCTTCAACGCTGAATGGATGATTTGGGGAAAAAATTGACAAAAGATCGGCGATTCGCAAAAGTATAACCAAACATTAGAAACGGTAGAAAGATTAGGGCACGAATTGGAATTGGAATTGGGAATGGCTGAAGTTGATATTTCCGATAATTTGATGTACGTCAACGTTTAGGTAGGTAATATACGGCAATAGGCATAAATCAAATAAATCTTCAGAATATGCGATCTTTTGCTAATTAAAAGGGGGTATGTTCAGAAACGGTCTTATTTCAAGTTTGATTTACAACTATAAGCCATCCTTATTAAAAGGATTCAAATATGCACCAAGTTTCCATTATACCTTTATAAGAATAAGGAAATATGATTAATTAAATAGATTTTCACGAATCACGAACACTTTTCGCTTTCTATTTCTGTTTCATTCGTGGCATTGTTACACCTACTTAGATCCAGTCTCCATACGGAGGTTTTAAAAGATCATGTCGGGTTTCAGATAAAACTTAACAGTCATAGAATTTTAAAAGATGTTCGATTCTATGTTATCGCCCCAAACCAAGGTTTATAGGTGAAAATGGAAATAGTCCATTACGACCATATCGTTTCAACATGCTTCCGTAAAATTAATAAATCCCTTAAAATTCATACCTCTTTTTGACCGAAACAAAGACCGGGTTAAGTGGTTCGCAACGCCACCATCGGAAAATTATCGCCCCGTGATCGTTTGACAAACGACTCTCACTGCTCAACCTCACCCTCGGGAAGATGATCTCGCAAGTTATCCGACTCCTTCGTAAATCACCAAAGACAAATGCTTGGTTCGTTTCCCTACTACCCAAGGCGTAAAAGTAATTCTTCTTCAAAGGGATGAATCAATAGTACATTATGAACACATGTTGAACAAACGGCCTTTATTTTATTAAGAACTTAAAGAAAAATTTATTACATCGCAATCTCCTTTTGGGAGGAGAAAACTTGTTTAGCCTCTCATAAAGGCTATCACACTCTTGTACATAAAATTAAAAAAAAAAAACTAAACTCAAAAACTCGAAAACACTCTCAAATTCTAAACACTAAATATTACGTAAGAATTTTTATTGTAGAAGACTTAGGAGAATTTTCGATGCCCTCGGCTCCTTCAAACTCGGTTTAAATAGATGTAAGTCCCATTTCAATTTCGACTTCAACCCTTGTTGAGATGTAAAACGCCACCGCTTACATCATACTTTCTTGAATTATTGCTTGTTTCCACTTGCAACAATTAGTTGCCTTTCCCTTCTTCTTCATGGATCGCCCCATCTTTGTCCTGCAGTATCCGGTTCTTTATGCAAACTTCCAAATCCTGCCGACTCGCCCTTTGTCTTGTAATACGTTGACGCCATCTTTCATGGACCCACTTTTTCGCTTTTTCTAAGTGGGTTGTTACCTGTCTGAGTCACATGTCTCCAATAGCTTTGTTGGGAATCTACTTTTTTTGGTGGTCCCCAAACTTTAGATACTTCGTGACTTTTCTTCTCCCGTCAAAGTCTTCTCCGATCGACTTTTGGCCTAATCCTTTGCCAAATTCCGGTTCCTTCGGTTTTGACATTCGGACAGACCAAGTTCCCAATGGCCGATATGAGCCATATCATAAAGATTTCCGACGAGTTTTTTACTCCCCGTGACTTGTTTTCCCACGTAAGATTTCTTTTCTTTTCGAATAGGTCTTCTCAAGCGAATCTTAGAGTTTTTCCCGTCATAGTGTTCAACAGAATGATCCGTTCACCGAATTTTGATAGAACTTGAACGGAACTTGACTTTGTCCATCTCAAGACAGACCCACAATCCCCATGCCCTTCTTGTAGTGATCGATCTTGATGAAGGTCACGGCCAATTGTACTTTTCCGAACTTGCCTCCTTGATATTTCCGGGGCTCTTTCATCCGGTCTTGGCTTAATGTAATGGAAGGCTTCATGTCCACCTTTTCCGACGCCCTTGGCTCGGTGCGTTGCACTTATGAAATACGGCTCCAATGTATCCCCTCGTCTTAGGTTGTCATTGTTGGACCAAAGATCTGAAAAATGCCTTCCTGGATCCACTTTGGTAATTTTGTGATCTCCGGGAATCCTGGTGAAGTAGTATAGACGAGGCCAAAGCCCCAAACTCGTACCACCTCTTTACTTCTTGAGGGGAATTTGGTAACATCCAAACCCTTGGATATTTTCGAAAACATCAATTTTTGTTTTTTCCGGAGATATCCCATGCTGGTAATTAGTTTCTCCCAATTTGCCTGGTATTCCCGCCAAGAAGAAACTTTAATCTCGTTAGTATCAACCTTAGAAGTGCCCATCATAGGCCTAAGATTGATCTCTTCGCCCTTTACCCCTGGACGTCTTTGGGTTGATGTGATAACTCGGGATTTGACTCAGAGTATCGCTTTTCCTCCAACATTTACGCCACCAGGACTTGTACTAGAGTCTGGAATCCTCTGCTACAGTTGGGGAGCCTGCGCTCTAAACGCTCCGTTTGCTTATTAGCGGCCCGGAGGAGTGGCCTTGAAATGCCGTTCTCAATCGAGAGTGAGACCGGACACATGCTCGTATACGATCGGTTACTTTGTCCCGATCATTCCTTTGTAATTTCCCGGCCAAATCAAAGATTGATGACCAGGGTATCAAATTCTCGAGTAGCATTTCCAAATGGTCTCCAAGATGTCTTGATGCGCAAAATGAGGATGGGATCAACTTCAATTCCTCCATCTCTTGTTAGAAAATCTGCAAGAATATTTTCATGAGATTTTATAATGACAATATCATAATCATAATATTGGCATTCAGACTTTTGCCATCTAAGTATTCTAGCTTTTTCTGGTTTTGATTCAATTTTGTTTTTCGAAAAGCTTTAACACTTGAATTATCAATTTTTAAGATAAACTTTTAGCCAAGAAAAAATAAAGGCCATTTTTTAAAAGCCTTTCTCGATCAAAAGAATTCTTTCTCGTTGATATGCCACCGAGTCGATTCACTGGTGTGAATAAACCACTGCAAAGATATCTGCATGGCACTTCTCCATTTGGTGTAGCTTTTGTAAGTACCGCTGCCACCAATGATCACAGCATCCGTATAAAGAACCGTTCATCTTCATCCTGTGGAATTGCAAGTTTCGGAAGATTTTTGCAAACTTCCTTAAGTTGCTTTATTCCTTCTTGATGTTCATTCTCCCATTTGAATACTGCATCTTTTTTAAGCAATGGGCTAAACACCTTCCTGTAATGTGCTAGATTGTTTATGAACATTCCAGCAAAATTGACAACTCCAAGAAAACTCTGAAGCTGCTTCTTGTCTTTCAATGTATCTGGAA
This sequence comes from Rehmannia glutinosa, assembly GCA_016081115.2. NCBI lineage: Eukaryota > Viridiplantae > Streptophyta > Magnoliopsida > Lamiales > Orobanchaceae > Rehmannia > Rehmannia glutinosa. The sequence continues at coordinate 255,754 of JABTTQ020002410.1, read as the reverse complement.
ATCCTTGTATCTTTTCTACAATATGACTTTGTAGAATTATTCCAGATTCGTCGATCTCAATTCCTAGGAATTCAATCTGTCTCGTTGCAATTACTGCCTTCTTCTCCGAAAGCACTAATCCTTCCTTGTGACAAACATCTGAGAATATTTCTAAATGCTTGAGATGCTCCTTCATGTTCTTTGAGGCGATAAGAATATCATCGATGTACACGAACATGAAACTGAAATAATCTTTGAATAGATTATCCATCTTTCTTTGATATATCTGGGGTGCATTAGCCAATCCCATAGGCATCACATTCCAAATATAGTGTCCTTGTGGTGTAGAGAAAGCTGTGAACTTCTTGCTTTCTTCATCCATCTTAATCTGGTAAAATCCAGACTTGCAATCGAACTTTGAGAATATCTTGGCACCTTTGATACAGTTAACCAGATGTTCTCTGCTTGGGATATAGTATCCATCGAACTCCAAAATGTTATTAATTCCCTTGTAATTAATAACAAGTCTTGGCTTTCCTCTTTTTGATTTCTCCATGGTTTCGACTAAGAACCCTGGATCTTTGTATGGAGAAACTCCTGGTGAAATTAACTTAAGGTCCGATGTTCCTTAAGTATTTTCTCGCATATCCTCACGATCCTCCTGGTTCATAAGGATTGGTTTGAATCTTACGAACTCATACTCCTTTCCTGGCTTAACCTTCAAGGATGCTTTGAGCTCGTTCTTGTCCCACCATGCCAAAGGATCTTCATTGTAATTCCTTTGATCTTCTTTCTTGATATCCTCGAGTGATATTTGTTCCTCTATGGTTATATCACTCTGTGGATTCTCCATTAGACTCATCCATAATTCTCGCAATGGCTTCCGAGTAACTCGTTCTTCACCTTGTACTCAATGAATGAATACAAGTTGTTGTCCCATATTTTTGATCCTTTTGAATCGAACCAAATTGTCTATAGGATAATAATGCTTCACCAAATTTTCTTCGATCCGCCATTTTTGGATTGCGAAGTTTGGCTTCATCACCACGCTTGCTGCGAAAATTAATAGGCATTTTTCTCAAAAATGCTTCCCGATCTGGACAATAATCTTATGATCACATAAGGTTGTGAAAATAAGTCTTCTCGTCTCGCTTCTCTGTGTGAATCGCTTGAATGTTTGTAGGAAATTGTTTCCTAGTAAAATATCTCGCACTGTATCATGGAAATAGATTGGTGGCGTCTTTACTTTGTACCATACGGGTCGCTGCGCCTCCGATCATGATTTCTCGCTTGTTTAATTCCTCGATTAAGGATAAGAATCCTTTTAGAGAAATCTCTTCCCCGCAATAGGCTGTAAATTTTCTCCAATTTCTTTAGGAAAAACATCCGCTTTGCAAAGACATATTCCTAAGACTGAATCAATATAGGCGGCAAAATACTCGGCCTTGTATTCGACATATAACATTCCAATAGAAATGTATATGGAGAATGGACTAGTGGTCATCTCGATTCTATATCTTTTATTATCCACTTTGTGAACTCCATTCCGTCTTGTAATCTTTCCCGGGTTTATGATCCTCGAGAAATTCAATTCCCGGTGTTAATTGCTCTAGGATTTTTCCCCGCAACTCCCGTGATAGTGAGCTCAATTTCTCCTATCTTCAAGGCTTCCCGATACCTTCCAACTATTGGTTGTTGGAGATAATATAGAACATCACAAGGAAAAATATTATCCTTTTGAGTGATGTCGAATATTACTTCAACTTCTCGCCATCTTTTTGGACATTTCAGCTCTCTCCTGCTTGTTTTGAAAACATCGGGGATGCGCTTTGAATCAGACTTTCTTGGTCTCCTTTCTTCCCAACGGCCGCTACTCATCATTCTCTTCTTTGAAAAGACATCCTTCTAGGTTCAACTCGAGACTCCTAGGCTTTTGTTGAAGACTCAAGGTTGATCTTGAATTATCATATCAATCTCCTTAATAGTTGGAGATTCAATGATTTCTCGTAACACCACCCTGGCAAAGTCCTCAAAGATTCTTGGGACTTCAATAAATTCCTTTCTCAAGAATACTTGAATGATGAGTATTCGAGAGAGCATAGGAAATCTTTAGTAAGTAATCGAGTAAGGCACATTTCCTTCTTTCATCAAATCGTCTCTTTTGAAATCTTGATGAAGGGTTAGACTCTACATCAAGTCTCGATCTCCCAAATTATATGCAATCCTAGGATAGACATTAAATGCCAATTTTCCCGCATACAAATTTCTCAGAATCCGCTCCAAGGCATGAATCCTTGAGATGCGAGATTCGCTTGTCAAAGATAGCAAGATTGAGAGGCGAATCTATTCCTTCTTTGAATGTTGCTTTAATAATGACTCTTATGGCTCCGATATGAATCCATGAGAGTGTGTTTGCAACTTCTCTTTAACTCGCTTTTGATCTCCTGAATTTCTCTAATAGGGACCAACTGCATCTCGATCGTTTCCCTTAAACTCCATTGGAATGGCCAATTCTCCTAAGTTGTTACCCTCGTGGATAATTTGGTGTTTTCTCGTTACTTCTGAAACCCAATTTTATCCAATGTTTTTTCCATAGCTCCGATCGTAAACCCATCGTATACTTGAAGCTTTGGATCTTCCTTCATGATTCTCATAAGAGTCTTATGAGAAACTCGTCGTGTGAGAAAGGAATCCGACATATCCTCTCTCGATCGTCATCCTCATTGAAGAATTTCTTCTTCACTCCGATTCTCGAGCCGAGTCACTTCCATCGTCGAATAGATTTCTTCTTCATAGATGCTTTCATCCGAGGGAATATCCTCAAATTGATACACTGTATAAGATCTTGATAATAGACAACTTCTTCGATTTCTCGTGTAGCCTCGAACCGCTAACTCCTCGTTTACTCGTTTTCCTCGACAATCGGTCGAGATATGTCCTCTTGCTCCGCATGTCCAAAGAATTACAGATCTTTAAAACTTTCATTTGCTCGTGTGAGCACGCCCGAAAGTTCTTCTTCCCGGATTTTTGCTTTGGTACTTGCTTGATTAGAACCCGATGATGAGGCTCTACTCCTGCTTGCCAGTGCCGGTCTTTGTCCCGCTTTTGTAACTTCGGCTTTTTGTTTTGACTTAACCTTCTAGGTCTCCATGAAGACCTACTTCTTTTGTTGTTGCTTCATCGGCGGTAGGGATGGCTTCTCTTCTTCTTCTTCTTGTGCCGCCTTGGTTGACCTCCCACAACCGTTGGGATATCATTATCCACGCAACATGAGGAACCGCTTTGTTAATTCCTCTTAATCTCTTGTAATTCTGTGCGGAGTCGCTGATGATAGCACCATTCGATAACTTGGCCTTTAGGAAAGACATTTTTCTCGCCACGCTTTCTCTTGCTCCACCCTTGTATTCCCGATAAGCATTTCTCTCCAGGGACTCGGGATCTTGGCAAAGAATAGCTCATGCAGCTTTTTTTCCTCAATCTTGATTTCCACCCCAGTATTCGGTGAACAACTTGATATATTCGTCAATATGACAAATATCCAAGAACTCAAGGCTATAGAGGGCTTGTTTATATTTCTTTCTTTTTCATCCTCTAATCCCTCGAAATAACTTTTGGCGATGAACTGGATTTTGAATAGTTTTGTCATACCATCGACAATTCCTTTAAGTGATTCCCCCGATGTGACCGAACTTTTCGTGATCGGCATCGGTCATATCCCAGCAATCTTCACCGATCCTTCAAGACTCATTTCAAGGAGTAAAATGAATGAATCCTTTGTAAGATCTAGTGTTCTGCTTTGAAATTCTCATATAGAAGCCCATTCATCAATGAGAACTTCTTTTTTTAAAATCAGGATGTCCAGATTTAACATTAACCCATACGGATGTATTGGGTCGAGTGCGATCTCCCATAAGGCGCCGATAAACATTCGGCCTTCCTGAGGTTATGTCCTGTTCCCGCAAGAGGGTTTCGACCTCCTGTTCTGAAAGTGGATCACCTCCTGTCGTGAAATCTCCAGCGTGGGGCATCCTCTCGCCCCCGAGTTCCATGATGCGAACCCGTATTTCTTCGACGTTAGGATTAATCTGTGGCGGTGGTGGAATTGGTCTACCTTGTGGGTCATAGGTAACCAAAGCCGATTCTCACTGCGTTCATCTTTAAATCTACAATACCTAATCCCGCCAAGGATTCGCCAGTCGTGTAGATATTTAAGATTCATCTTTTCCATATCCATCTTTTTAATTTTTGATGGATTTTCCTTTGATTAGAGCAATGAGCTTTTCCTCATCTCATCATCTTTCGTATTACTTCGGTTGGTTTCCCTTTTTGGTGTAAATAGGTACCGCCCCAAAATCAATACGTTTCCTTCCTCCCGATGAACTTGGCCTGTCCTCCAGGTTCTTGACTCGTTCTCGATATCATGAAGGAGTTCAAGAGTTTCCTTCGATATTTCACCATCGCTCTCCGCCTGTTCTCGATCTCGATGAACTTGACTTGGTAAATGAATATGGCGGTTGCCATAATTCTCGCGCACTGTCTTTCGATTTCTCTAAGATCTTCGGAGATCTTAGATTTATCTGGGAAGTATCTCGTTCCACTCGGTACACCATCGGGAATCATTGTTCGATGGGAATTTTCATGAACCGTTTCTCGAAGGTTCATTAAGTGAACATATAAGTCCGTTAAGCATCCGAATCGCTTATAATATTCTCGCCGCATTTTGCATTGCCTTAAGGTTTTCCGTTGGCTCCTGCCTTTCCTTTTCTTCATGTTGGTATTCCCAATATGAAACCTGGTCAAGGTGTTCTTGTGCATACATCGTCAAAATTTGACGATATGTCCTGTAAGGGGTACATCTCGGACATTGGTCCGGATCCATAAACTCGGAGTAATTTCTCCTCACCAATTGTTAATTACATAAATATAATAAATTTAACTAAAAGTTCTTAATAAATCTAGGCTCTGATACCATTTTTGCGGCCCCTAAAACCTTTTAAAACCATTAGTTTACCTTTAATTCAATATAAGGGGTATTTTGGGGTTTTATCAAATAAGAAGGCCATTTTTGAAACTTTTGAATAAGTAAGGCCATTTGTGTATATGTGGTTTAAAATTAGGCTATTTCCAATCATTTCCCAATTAAAAGCGCAACTAAATTTACTTCAGTTCTTTGCTATTACTACTCTGTATTCAATAAAAATAAGGTTTTGTTTGTTTATCTTTCCAAGTGCTTATTACCAATTTTCAACTATTTATAAAAATAAAATCATATTTGATTATAAATTTCTATATGGAAATAATCATTTTCATATAAAACTATATCTAAAAACATATAATTCCAATTCTCAACTATATTGATGAGGTATCACTTTATTCTTCAAGTCTCCGAGATTGAAGTTAACAATTGAATTGGAGTCTCCGAGATTGAAGTTAACAATTGAATTGAGTCACTTCCTGCAACACAATAAATCGTTAGGACACCGGATTTGTCCTAGCGAATACCTTCCAATGCTCAAGTCAGATCAAAGAGCCAAAGAATAATAAGAATTTACAAGCTATATGTTTATAATGGAAATCATACATTGGAAATGAAATTGGAAGGGTATTTATAGGATTCAAACACTTTGGTCATTATTTGGTGTTGGTGCGGCATAGATGTATATATAAATCTTGTTAAGCCCATAATAAACATCTCTTGTTAGACTCCATTATTATATCCTACCTTTGGGCCTTTAGTATTTGGTTTTATTAGATTGTAATTATAATTATATTTAGCCCATCACCTATATAACCAACTAAAACATCACAAAATATTAAAATAATATGTCACTACAAAATTAAATAATGGGTTAAATGAGTCAATCGTGTCGACACGCGGGTCGATCTGACCTGACCTATTTATTTTTCGTGTTAATTGTGTCCGACCTGATTTTGATCTGAACCTTACCTGTATCTGCTAAATTCGCGTTAGATTTGTGTCCGGTTATCATGTCGTGTCACAAATTGACAACCCTGTTAGATAAATATTTTTATCATGATTTTGATGATTATGTTCGATTTTGTTCAAATAAGTTTTTAAAACAAAACTATGTCCCTAAATGTTGTCTAAATACCTCCGATCATCTTAAAATGTTTTTACTATTTTTCGGAGTATTTCTTGAAGTTTATTTTAAATAAAACATTGACAACACATTTGTCTCAGTTTCGACCGCCGCCATATAGGCAACCCGCACTGAGTTGGTGAGAAACAAAAATGGGACGTAAGAAAAATAGGGGCGAGAGCGGCCGGTCGACCAGGTGGGCGGCCGGCCGACCAGGTGGCGGCGACGGTCGCGGTCGGCCGACGGCCGGCCGACGGCTGAAGCGACTGCACTGCAAGTTGGATTTTTGTTCCGCTTCTCTGCTTTAAAAAATCGCGGGGCAACCGTCCATGACTAAGGGGCGGCCGGTCGCACCCTTCGACCGGTCCCCCTGTGTAAAAATTCATTGAATTCAATTTCAATCTTATCTCTGCACGACGTCGAACCCCATGTTTATCAAAGAAACTATCCGCTTGCGTTTTTCACAAACTTTTCCCTATTTTGTGGGATTGATTTCTAACAGCTATATTGATCATTTTAAATAGTTTCTTTTGCAAAAATCACTCCCCAAGGGAGGAGCCTATGTCCTGAAATGAAAGCCAAGTCCTCTCCTATAAATAGAGGCTTCATTCAAGCAACAAGATACAATACACAATATACAAGCAAAGAGCAATTGAGCAAACACTTTCATATATCTTGTTGTATTAGCCTAAACACTTTCACTTGCACTTATTTGAGGTCTAGGCTTTCAATTCTTGATTACACTTGTGCTCATATTGTATCAATCATTATTGAGTTGTAATCTTGATTTTGGTCATCATTCAACACAAGACATCCTTGTGAGTATTCTTGTGGTAAGAATACACTTGGGTGATCTAGGTGATAGGTGTTTGAAGGTTGTGGTAATCTTCAAAGGTGTCGTAAGAGGGTTGTGGTAATCCTCAAGGTGTTGTAAGAGGATTGTGGTAATCCTCAAGGTTGTGAAAGAGGGTTGTGGTAATCCTCAAGGTGTTGTATTAATTTTTGGTAAATTAATAAAATCTTTTTTTCTTTTTGAAATCCATCCCGGAGATACTGGGGTGGTAGAGGATTAGGCCCTAGGTGGGTTGAACCTCTTTAAATCAACGAGTGTTGTTTATTTTCCGCATCTACATTCTCGTATTTACTCGTTGTTTCGAAAAAGAGGGTGATTTGCGAAAAATCGGCATAATCTATTCACCCCCTCTCTAGATTATTGTAGCCACTTGGACTAACAAGTGGTATCAAAGCCAAACTCTTTGGCTTGCTCGTTCCGAGTAAAGAGGAAAGATCCATGGCTACAAATGATGCTCATCTCACCACCGGCGCCTCCACTAACAAGCCACCACTATTCGACGCCAACAACTACGCATTTTGGAAAGACCGTATGGAGTGCTTCCTACAAGGGTGCGGGTTCGACATTTGGAATGTGGTCATTGAAGGAGTTGATCAACTAACAAAGAAATCGGAGGATGGCACCTTGGCTCCTAAACCTTTCAAGGAGTTTGATGAAAACGACAAAAAGGTTTTCTCCCTAAACGGTAAGGCCTTAAATATTTTGCATTGTTCTCTTACCGCCACCGAGTACAATCGCATAAGAGGCATAAGGTCGGCACATGAGGGGTGGGAAAAATTGGAGACAATCTATGAAGGGACTAAGAAAGTCAAGCAAGCAAGAAAGACCATGCTTGTTAAAGACTTCGAAAACTTTAACATGTATGATGGCGAAAGCATCTCCAAGATGGTGTAAAGGCTTGACAATATTGTCAATCCTCTTGTGGCCCTCGGCAGGGTCATCTCCGAAGAAGACAATGTGACCAAGGTATTGAATGCACTTCCCGGGTCATGGTCCGAAAAAGTAACGGCAATCACGGAGGCACAAAATCTTGAGACACTCAAGTTTGATGAACTTATTGGAAATCTACTCATCTATGAAGTCTATCTCAAGGAGAGGAAAAATTCCAAACCATCCACAAATCAATCGGGTATGCAAATTATTTCTGAAGGTCTTGCTTCTTCTTCTAATAATGCATATTATGATAATGATGATGATGAGGAGGAGACGGCCGCACTTGTTCGAAAATTTGTAAATAAAAATAAAGCAAGAAAACCAAGAGATAATGCTTGCTTTAAATGCGGAAAACCCGGGCACTTCATTGCCGATTGCCCGAAGCTCGATGAAGAGGAGCAAAAGAAAAGGAAGCCTTTCACAAAAAAGAAGGCTCTAAATGCGGAAGTCAAAACATGGGATGAACTACTCGAAACAACCGATGAGGAAGGAGAAACCGAACACGGTCTCATGGCTATAGACGATGAAAACAACGAGGTACACTCAAACTCTTCTACTTCCTCTATAGTTGATGACTTGCAATGTAATTTTGATGAATTGCAAATTGAGTTTCAAAATTTAATCGTTAAATACAAAAACTTGAAAAAGGAGCATAAGGAGATTAAAGTTGAAAAAGAAAAATTATTTACCTCTTATGAATCTCTAGACAAAGCTCATGCTCTTACTCTTACTAGAATTCATTCTCTTGAAACTGAAAAGGAATTGCTCACAAAAGATATTGAAGGTTTGAAAAATGATATGCATCGTTTCAACATAAGTACGGATAAAGTTACAAAAATTTTAGATGCACAAAGAGGTGAGCATTCCAAATCGGGACTTGGTTATAAGCCATTTCAAAGTGTTTTTAAGAAAAATAACCAAAGTCCGACTTTTGTACGTGCTAATTATTATAATACTCCTACTTGTTTTTATTGTGGCAAAGTTGGACATTATGCTAATAATTGCAAATTGAGAAATAGCTCAAGACATGTTTGGAGACCCAAAGGTCTCAAGACTAACCCCCATGGACCCCAAAATTATAGGGTACCTAAAAGAAATTCTTTTGTAGGTAATAGGGGCTATAACCACAATGGAAGATTCAAAATGGCTCGTGGACAGCGGATGTTCACGCCATATGACCGGGAGGAGAGAATTTTTTACCAACATCAAACTCCAAGAAGAGGGTATGGTCATGTTCGGCAATGGCAAAGGAAAGATTCTTGGAAATGGAGAAATTGGTAACTCTTCTTTCTCTCTTAGTAATGTTCTATTAGTTGAAGGGCTTAAGTTTAATTTGATAAGTGTTAGTCAACTTTGTGATTCAAAATATGATGTTTCCTTTAATAAAGAAAAATGTCTTATTCTTAAAAATGGTGAAATTATTTGTGAAGCAAATAGAAAAGGCAATCTTTACAAAATTTGTACAAGTGATTTGGTTAGTCAAAATGTTTCTTGTTTAGTCGCCAATAATGATTTAACTAGTTTATGGCATAGGCGACTTGGACATGTTGGATACAAGAATTTGAAAAATATTTACAAAAACCAACATGTAAAAGGACTACCCAAATTAAGTTTTGAAAATCTTGGCTCATGTGACACTTGTCAAAAGAACAAATTAGTTAAAAGTAGTTTTAAGCCCAAAAATGAAATTTCCACAACCAAACCCCTACAAATGCTTCACCTTGATTTGTACGGGGATATTGGTATATACGGCTAGTCTAAGTGGAAAACATTACACTTTTGTTATAGTCGATGATTTTTCGAGGTATACTTGGGCTCTTTTTCTTACCAATAAAAACGATGCCGTTAATGAGTTTGTTAAGTTGTGTAGACTTATTGAGAATGAAAAAGAAGATACTATCAAGTCTATTCGAAGCGATCGAGGTGGAGAATTTGACGGTGAATTTAGAGTGTTTTGTGAAACCAATGGATATGCTCATAATTTCTCGGCTCCAAGGACACCTCAACAAAATGGAGTAGCCGAACGGAAAAATCGGACATTACAAGAAATGAGTCGGTCCATGCTCAATGAATTTTCACTTCCAAAATATTTTTGGGCCGAAGCCGTAAGTACCGCTTGCTATGTCATTAATCGAGTTTATATTCGTCTTAAAATGAATAAAACTCCATATGATCTTTGGAAAGGTAGAACTCCAAATATTAGTTATTTCAAGATATTTGGTTGTAAATGCTTTATTTTGAATACCAAGGATCAATTGGACAAACTTGATCCTAAGGCCGATGAAGGAATATTTATGGGATATTCAACAAAAAGCAAAGCATATCGGGTTTACAATAAGACTAGTGAAGTTGTTGAGGAATCCATCCATGTTAAATTCAATGAAGCTTCGGGAGTTGAAAGAATTCCTAATGATGAAAGTGATGAGGAGGATGTTATTGAACAAATTGTTCAAATTGATGATCAACCGTCTACATCAAATGATCAACCATCCACTTCAAATGGCCCTCAAGAAGATAGAAGTGATATCTCGGATCTTCCCGTTGCATTGAAATTTAAGGGAGATCACCCAAAAGATCTTATTATTGGTGATCCCCTTGACAAAGTGATGACTCGGAGAAAATTTGCCGAGAAAGCTCTTATTTCTCAAAAAGAGCCTAAAAATGCTAAAGAAGCTATTGAGGATGAGGATTGGTTTCTAGAGATGCAAGAGGAGTTAAATCAATTTGAAAGAAATGACGTATGGGAATTGGTACCTTGTCCTCCTTCTCAAACCATTATTGGCACAAAATGGGTTTTCCGGAACAAACTAGATGATCAAGGCAACATTGTCCGAAATAAGGCAAGGTTAGTAGCTCAAGGGTATTGTCAAGAAGAAGGTATTGACTATGATGAAACTTTTGCACCCGTAGCACGTTTAGAAGCTATTCGTATTTTGCTTGCCTATTCTTGTTTTAAAAATTTCAAACTTTACCAAATGGATGTTAAATCCGCCTTCTTAAATGGTATTATTCAAGACGAAGTCTATGTAAAACAACCTCCGGGTTTGAAAATTTTTCTAGGCCTAATGATGTTTATAAACTTAAAAAGGCCTTGTATGGTTTAAAACAAGCACCCGTGCATGGTATGATAGACTTAGTTCTTTTCTTTTACAAAATGGTTTTATAAGAGGTAAAGTTGATACAACTCTATTTGTTTTTGAAAAAGGGCAAGATTGTTTACTTGTGCAAATATATATTGATGATATTATCTTTGGTGCTACTAATGATTCTTTGTGCAAGAAATTTTCTAAGTTAATGCAAGGAGAATTCGAGATGAGTATGATGGGGAGCTTAACTTCTTTCTTGGACTTCAAATTAAGCAATGTCAAGAAGGTATTTATATTTCGCAATCAAAGTATACAAAAGAACTTTTGAAAAAGTTCGGCATTGAAGAAGGAAGAACCGTCTCTACTCCTATGGCAACAAATGTCAAAATTGACAAAGATGAAAAAGGCAAGTCCGTGGATGAATCAAAGTATCGATGTATGATTGGTAGTTTACTTTATTTAACCGCTAGTAGACCGGACATTCTTCATGCCGTATGCCTATGTGCTCGTTTTCAAAGCAATCCCAAAGAATCTCACATGAGTGCCGTTAAAAGGATTTTTCGATATTTGAAAGGCACCATTCAATATGGTTTATTTTATCCAAAGAATGAAATTTTTCTCTTAAAGGTTATAGTGATTCGGACTATGCGGGAAATATTGATGATCGGAAAAGCACTTCCGGATCATGTCAATTTTTAGCGATTGCCTAGTTTCTTGGTTTTCAAAGAAGCAAAATCGTGTTTCTCTTTCAACGGCCGGCCGAATATATTTCCGCCGCATTTTGTTGTACTCAACTTCTTTGGATGAAACAAACCTTAGCGGATTATAAATGCTCTTTTGAAAATGTACCTATCTTTTGTGATAATATATCCGCTATAAATATTGCTCAAAACCCGGTTCATCATAACCGTACTAAACATATTGAGATTCGACATCATTTTCTAAGGGATTGTGTTTCAAAACGTAAAATTGAGATATCCTTTGTACCATCTCAAGATCAATTAGCGGATATTTTCACAAAACCGCTATCTTCCGAGACTTTTTCTTTAATACGAGCTCGGTTAGGCATAATGCATATTGAATGAAGCTTACGTTTGCATTTTGCACGCGTTTTTTAAAACTTAGGGGCGAAAAATCGGATTTTTGGTTGAAAATTTGGATTTTGGAAAAACCCGACAAAACAAAGGTGGGTGAAGGAGTTGAGGGCAACCGTCGCCCTCAACCTCGACCGGCCGCCTAAGCTATATTTTGGCTTTTAAACGTTAAATCTTGACATTCTTCATTTTAACAAATTTTTGGCCATTTTTCGTCCCCTTTGCCAAATTCACTCTAATTTCATTCTAAAATGGATTTCATGCATATTATACACAACATGGACATTATATAGCATGATCATCATCATTATGGCTCACTCTTTCCGATCAAATGGTAAGAATTTTGCTTCTTTTACTCAATTGGGTGGAACCTCGAGTTTTCAAGTTTCTTGAAAATTTTTTGATATAATTTTCGTATGATCATGATGAGCTTGGTTGTTGTGTTGTTATGTATGATGATTGGCTTGAATTGATGTTGAAATTTTTGGCTTGAACCATTTACAAAGGTTATATACAACCTCTTCTATTTTTAACGCACGCAAGGTGTTCGATGATATATCGTAATGAAAATTTCACTTATACATGATTCTCTTGCTTTCAAAAGTTTTCTATACTTATTGAGATCATGTTTTGACAAACAAAACAAGCGTATGAACTCTTCATATTACATTTCTCCCATTTTCATTGGATTATTATGCTTTAATTGCTCAACGGTTAATAAACCGTCCCTTTGGCGCACTTTGATATTATTGTATGGTGTTTTCACCATTCTAACGTTCTTTTTGATGATTCCAAAGGGGGAGAAACAAGATATTATATCATTAGCTCAAGAAAAGCTAATAAAAGCTCGCAATAAGTATTGTGGACTCTAATACCTAGTCCATGGCTTGAATTTTGGACTCGGATGAAATTGTTTATAAGTGTTGTGACAGGGGGAGCTCCTTAGCTCATGATGCATTCTATATAAGCTTGTTATAGCTTGTGTTTCTTACTTATAATAATCGTTTGTTGATATGCTCATAAATAGGGGGAGCTTTGTATGAAATACTTCTAACGGATAGTTTACTCGTAAAACCGAAAATTTTATTTGGCTTTCAAATCGTCCTTAGAAAATTGTTTTGGTTTGTAATCATCAAAAAGGGGGAGTTTGTTAGATAAATGTTTTTATCATGATTTTGATGATTATGTTCGATTTTGTTCAAATAAGTTTTTAAACCAAAACTATGTCCCTAAATGTTGTCTAAATACCTCCGATCATCTTAAAATGTTTTTACTATTTTTCGGAGTATTTCTTGAAGTTTATTTTAAATAAAACATTGGACAACACATTTGTCTCAGGCTCGACCGGTCGCCCTATAGGGCAACCCGTACCTGAGTTGAGCTGAGAAACAGAAAATGGGACGTAAGAAAAAAAAGCGGGCGGCCGGCCGACCAGGTGGGTGGGCGGCCGGCCGACCGGCGGCGACTTGTACTGCAAGTTGGATTTTGTTCCAGACTTCTCTGTTCGTAAAATCGCTCAAAGGGCAACCGTCACGACTAAGGGCGGCCGTCGCCGCACCCCTTCGACCGGTCCCCTGTGTAAAAATTCGCAGAATTCAATTTCAATCTTATCTCTCATGACACGGCCGAACCCATGTTTATCGACAAACTATCCGCTTGCGTTTTTCGCACAACTTTTCCCTATTTTGTGGGATTGATTTCTAACTATATATTGATCATTTTAAATGGTTTCTTTTGCAAAAAATCACTCCCCAGGAGGAGCCTATGTCCGGAAATGAAAGCCAAGTCCTCTCCTATAAATAGAGGCTTCATTCAAGCAACAAGATACAATACACAATATATATCAAGCAAGCAAAGAGCAATTGAGCAAACACTTTCATATATCTTGTTGTATTAGCTTAAGCACTTTCACTTGCACTTATTTGAGGTCTAGGCTTTCAATTCTTGATTACACTTGTACTCATATTGTATCAATCATTATTGAGTTGTAATCTTGATTTTGGTCATCATTCAACACAAGACATCCTTGTGAGTATTCTTGTGGTAAGAATACACTTGAGTGATCTAGGTGATAGGTGTTTGAAGGTTGTGGTAATCTTCAAAGGTGTCGTAAGAGGGTTGTGGTAATCCTCGAGGTGTTGTAAGAGGATTGTGGTAATCCTCAAGGTGGTGAAAGAGGGTTGTGGTAATCCTCGAGGTGGTGAAAGAGGGTTGTGGTAATCCTCAGGTGTTGTATTAATTTTTGGTAAATTAATAAAATCTTTTTTTTTTTTTTTTTGAAATCCATCCCTGAGATATCTTTGGGGTGGTAGAGGATTAGGCCCTGGTGGGTTGAACCTCTTTAAATCAACGAGTGTTGTTTATTTTCCGCATCTACATTCTCGTATTTACTCGTTGTTTCGAAAAAGAGGGTGATTTGCGAAAAATCGGCATAATCTATTCACCCCCCTCTAGATTATTCTAGCCACTTGGACTAACAAACCCTAGGTTATGCTTCATCACTAAGTAAATAGTATTGATTGATATTTTATTTTTTTAATTGTATTTTTATCAAATATTTATTTATAATTTTTTTAAATTATTAATACAATTGCATATTCAATTTGTATTTTATATTTGGAGTATGTTTGTTTAGTGAATGGGGTGATTGAGGGAAGCCAACTAAACATAACCTTTGCTAATTAAAATAATATATTTAATTACTATTATATAATTAAATATGATAGTGAATTAAATGGTATACATGAATAAGTTAAATAATTATTAAATGAAATTTAAGGATGAAAGTAAAACATAACATTATAGAGGTGTGCTATTACATAAAAAAAAAAATAGAGGTGTATTTAAATTTAATAAAAAATTGCAATGGTGTTTCTTTAGCACATCTATCCGGTACTTTTCAACCCTTTCATAATTGAAGCCCCCTCACGCAGCTATTAGGTATTTTTCAGCCCTTTTCAGTTACATCTCCATGCCGCTTCCTCACATTTCTAATTGTTTAATTAAATGAATACAATTAAATGACCAATTAACTTAAAGAGTGGCGCTATTTGCACCCCCAAAAACTCTAAATACACCTATTTTCTTAATACACCATCAATCTCTTTTTTTAAATCAACCAATTTAATTAATACACCCCTGATATTTCCCAATTTACCCTTACCCCAATTAAACTTCAGTTCTTCCCCAAAACATAAACTCATCCACATTCAAATATACACAACATTGCTTCTGCAAAGGGAAATAACAAGAAAAAAATCGAACGGGTTTAATTTCAGTTTTCAAAAACATCCCAACAGTAATTGAAAGAGAAGGGTACAATTAATAATTAATTTGTGAGGGACGAATGCGTTGTGGAGCCTGGCGAATCCGCTTGTGAGAAATGGATCGAGGCTCATCGGAATGTGCTGAAGGCTTCAATGTCTGAAATCTAAAGTCAATTTGGCAATCCACTTCAGCAAATTGAGAATCGACTTCAGCAAATTTAGAACAATGTGAATTTTGGAAATAACCTAATTCTTCAGGGCTCATTGTGGTTTTGAAGCTAATCTTTCTATGAATTAGAAATAAACAAGGGTTTTTTTGTTTCACATTATTGTTTTGGCATAGATACAAAAATTCTGCTGGTTTTGCGATAATCTCTTTCTAGTTAGGAAAATCCAATGAAATTCCTGTTTTTTCAGATGCTAAAATAATTCAAAAAAAGAGAGGGTGTATTTAGAGATTTGTTGGGTGCATCTATAATTTTGGTAGGATATTAAGGGCATTGTAGTTTTTTTCAATAATTATAATTATGTAATTAAAAAGAGGTGGTGTATTTAGAGGATTTGAGGGTGTTAATAGCGCCACCCTAACTTAAATTATTAAACTAGTTTTATGAGCTCAGAGCATTGTACAATAAGTACACTATTCTTTACTAGCTTACTGATATTAGTTCTCTATTCTGTGTTGAGGAACACACCAAAAGTCTTTCAAGAACAAGAAGAGCAACTTAGATTAATTTACTTCCATATTTTCTTGGATTGCTATCATCAAACAAATCACACATTTTTGTTTCCAATTTGTATAGATGTTCGAGATTTAGATTCTCTTGGTATCTCAAATTGAACTTTAATTTCACAGGGACAATCGCACAAACACCTTCTGCGCATTGGCTAAAGTATCGTGTTTTTTGTTTCTTTAAATAATTTTGAGGGTAGTTTTACACACGAAGCATCTGTTTTTAGTGCACATGCTTTTTGTGGTGATTTTTTTGAATAAAAAAATTATGGTTGAAATATAGACCAAGTGTTCATAGGCGTGCTGGGCTTTACTGTAATTTATATAGCTTGAACTTTGATTTAAATTGGAATTTTAAGTGGGATTGCAGAAAATCGGGGGGAGTGGGTCGATGCCTGTTAAGCAATCATTGGTGTTGGATGCTGAGAAAGGGGAGTTAGTGAAGGATCCAGGGGGAATGGGGAAGAAAATTGTGGTATCAGAGGCGAAGAATATGGCTGCTTTGAAGAGCCATAGTGAGGCAGAGAGAAGACGGAGAGAGAGAATCAATGCACATTTCGCCACACTCCGAGGGCTTGTACCGAGCAATGAAAAGGTTAGTAGATATTGGTGTTATTTTGCATTTACTCTTCTTTTGTTAATTGATTTGCATAGTTCAGTAAAAATGAGGAACTTAAGGAAGTTCATTGTAGTTTGGGAATATGTATTTGGGGGGCATTTAGTTCCAAAGTTCTCATGCCTGGTTTTTTATCTCTCAGTTGGTTTTAATAAATAGGGAGTAGTGGTTGGAGGGGAAGGGATAAATATCAAAGAAACTGAAAGATACTGGGTTCGAACTCTGGTCAACACCCTTGAGCTACAAGCTCGTGGTATCTTCAGTTGGTTCTTGTTAATGATAATTTGGGATGGTAGGATACACTGGAGATTTCTTCATACTTCTACTGAGGAGATTTGCTCAATTCTAACTTTGGTTTTTTTTGCCGGGCCTTGGATTTGTAGCGTATAGCGTATAGCCAAGATTTTGCAGTTTAGCATAAGATATGTATTTGCAAATATGGAATCAAGCAAGTTCTATTTCAGTTTTAACGTTGCTCACTAATTGCATGTCACAAAAACTTAATTGTACGACATAATCAAGAATTGTCTTCAAGTAACTAGACATGATTTAGTGCATGAAGTATGCCGATAAATAGATAATTTCATCCAAGTATGTAATGTTGTTTGACATGGGATTAACGATTGAGGACAAATGCGTGTGTGTGCGTGCTTTCTTCTCGATGGATACTACAAAATTCGAGTTTGTTGTTAGTTTGACCATCTTTTCCTACAAATTTCACAAAACTAGAAGCTATTATGTCCTCAGAATGTCAACATACTCTGTTGTATTAAATTTGAGAAATTGGTAAAAGTACTGACTAAAATATGTGATAGATAGTCATATATTCTTCTGAATGAAAATTACTTAAGTTTCAGAGATCAAAGCTGTTTGCCTATGTAGTTTGATGTGACTGCAGAAGATTATGGTTGGAGATTGGTTGGTAGGCCACCTGCCTGCTGATGTATGTGCCTTGAATAGTATATCCTCTTTATTCCCCTGGTTTCCAATTATTATAAATAATGAGTTTCTTCTCATATAACATTACAGTACAACTAGATACATAACAGAATTATATATTGTTGTGGTCTGGAGTGGAAAAACATCATATATAATTACAGCAAATATATGATTAGCCTGCAATGTATAATATATAGAGTAAATTGCCATCATACATTATTGTGGTTGAAAAAGTTGACTTGATAGAACCAGCTACCTGGTTTATGTATCAAACTGCATAGGTAACACAAGCGAAACGAATTGCGTAGTTTGCAAAAATTGGAGTTGATTCTTTTCGGTCCGACCTTTCTAATTCGACTTTTTAATTGAATTTGGACAAGCTAACTCTGTGGGATGTTATGTTTATGCTTACCAATATTAATGAACAAACTGGTTGTTTTGTGTTTTATCACTTTATGTTTTTTTCGATTTTGGAAATGATGGCTTTGTTAGTGTTTGCAAAGACTTATGCTTTTTAACAAAAGTAAAAGTAGTTGAGAATAAGAAATTGGTAGTGTTTGCAAATAGAGTTTGAAAATATCAGAAGTTGAGTGTTTGGTGAAAAAGTTGTGAAAGTGCTTATTTATTTGTAAAAGTCAAACCAGAAGCGGAATAAGAAACCTAAAGCACCTATCTCCCTGCTTTTAAATTCTGATTAAATGAAGTAGAAGCAGAAGTTGACATTTGGAAAAACTAAAATGTGATCTTTTTTCAGCCAAAAGTTGAGAAACACTTTTTTTTAGTGATTGCAAACACTCCCTTAGTCTTATTGCAGCTTATGCACTAGTCATAAATCTATAAATCTCTTCACCAACTTGATTAAGAAATACTAAATGAAAATACAGAGAAAGAGGTTGCATGTTTCTACTTCCTCATAGTATGCAATTGTTTCCTTTATATTTTCTCAAACCGGCGATATGTTGCATAATCTGCACACATTCATTCTCTTGCTGGAGAAGTTTATCTGAATATTTTCAGTTTACCTTGCTGCTAAGGTACTATTCATTTATTAATCATTCTAAATTATTTATCTGAATTGCTGGTTGACAGATGGATAAAGCCACATTACTCGCCGAAGTCATAAGCAAAGTGAAACAATTGAAGAAAACAGCGAAACAATCCAGTGAAGGTTTGCACATCCCAACTGACACCGACGAAGTAGAAATTGAGAAACACGAGAAGAATGCAGACGATGGGTCGTTCTTGCTGAGGGCTACTCTTTGCTGTGATTACAGGCCTGATCTATTGTCTAACATAAGACAAGCTATTAATGATCTTCCTCTACAATTGTTGAAGTGTGAGATCTCTACAATGCGAGGTCGAGTGAAGTGTGTATTCGTAATTACTACCACTGGGGAAGGTGACAGTGACAATGCTGCAGCATCTATTCGTGCGGCTCTGAGAAACATTCTTGATAAAGTCTCTGCATCAGTTGAGTATGGTGACCAATTATTTTTTCCTCAGAAAAGGCGACGCATATCATGTTTCGACTCTTAATGCTCGTCATCGTGAGAGCTCTCATCGAAATTCAGGAAACATTGAATATCTGAGTGAGAAGATGTAATTCAAGTTTGATGCATCCAAACAGCAGAGAAGATCCGTGATCGGGCCTGACCCGAATATGGTTCAGGTTGGGATCCAAATATTTTTGTGGATCCTGATTCAAAATATTTTGTCTTTTATATGAAATTTAAGGGGAAAATAGTTTACTGTGTACAAGCTCATCAAATGTCCTGATAAATGATAATATGCATATTTATGCGGACAGTTCAGATTCGTTTGGGAGGATAGAATAACAAATGGATATAAGGAAACTGATTCTGAATTACGTTTATGTTTTTTACTTGCGTAAATATTGATTGAATGTGATTGGACTAGTATAACGAAAGTAGTGATGAGGATGATGAGTGTGTCGAAATTTAACATAATTTGTAATTTGATATCACCAGTGGCGGACGCGCGATTTTATGGTTGGGGCGCAAAACTATAGTTTGGGAAATGAAACACATTTATGAATAATTTTGGGGGTTGAATACGAAATTTACTTATAAATAATTTTAATATTTAACTTAATACCTAGCACAAAAAAGTCGAATTTTTTTGGTCTGTCCGCCTCTGGATATCACATTCATGAGTAGGTTTCATGTGAGACCGTCTCATGGATTTGAGTTTATAAGACGGTTCCTAAATACATACAAAAATATGATTTTTTTTCATGGGTATAGATTTCGGTTGAAATTTTATTTAAATATAAAATTCGTCTCATTGCAGTATACACACAAAGTTTTTGTGCACATTCATTGTTTGTTGTTCTTGACTTTGTATATAAACCAAGGAAAGGTAATGTAAATTCGGACACTTTCTTAACTCGCTTACCACATTGTTAATTTAGTAATCTTTTAGCATTAATGCATTGTTGTGCAGAGATTGCCGTCAAAGTCAAAAGTCTTAATATCTTGTGTGGATTGTCATGGGGGTTCTATTCAACTTGTCGAGCTTATTTATTATATATTTTAGTGAAATAGCATCTAAGCACCAGTGGTCTAGTGGTAGAATAGTACCCTGCCACGGTACAGACCCGGGTTCGATTCCCGGCTGGTGCATTTTTCAAATTTTTGCTCCTTTTTCCAATTTTTTGTTTTTTTTTTTTTGGAAATCGCCGTTTTTCAAATTGAAGTAGAGAATTAATTGAATGTAATGTTGTGGCTACGGGCTACTATTCACTTTAAAAATTTCTTGCCCAGCTTGAACACTGAAATGATCACAGGCCTTGACCACAAAAATTTCAACTCCCCCAAAAAAATGAAACTGGGGAAAATTTGGCAGACCATACAAAGCTTTGACGCCATCCATTTTTGGTTTATCAGGTTGGGTTTGTGTTTGATTTCGGGTTGATTTGGATTATCTTAAAATATATCAAAAAATAATTAAAATATAAAACAACTATGTTTTTTGACAAATAGGTAACATCGTGACAATTTCGTGCCATTCGTGTTCGGGTTCGTGTTCGGGTTTCTCGTATTCGAGATTGAGTCTCTCAATAACTTCTGGTTCGGCTCGTGTCGGGTTGACGTGTTGTATCGGGGATTATCACCCCTAATTTTTGGGCCTTTTCCACTATCTAACAGCCCCCATATCTTTGGAATTCATGTTAAGTCCCAATAACAAATCTTTATAGTTTCCTATTATGACTCTGTAAAAGTGCTTTTCTTTTCCTTGAAGAAGACAATGAAGACTCGTGTAAGTCATCTCGAAGACAAAAAAAGTCGAGTAATGAAAAAGCCATTGATTTTTAGTTTCACAAGCCAAATAGATTGCGTATTTGGAACATGAAAAGCGACCATTTGACAAATGCATAGTTGGATAGTACCACCCATCGGCCATCATCGTCCAATCCAATGCCGTAGCCGAGAATAAAAATCAAATAATTTTTTTTTCCTAAAAATAATTACTTAGAAAAAAAAATTAATTTTTATTTATTTATATATCTATATATTACATATTTATATATAAAAGTTATTTGTCTCACTAAATATTTCTAATTTCGCCACCCTCTCTCAAATATTTTTAATTTCACCCCATGCTATAGTTTCTGTGTTCGTCCCTATTTTGGTTAATACCAGATATACCATAATGATTATCAATTTATACAAAAATATCCATATAATTTTTTTTAATAAGTTGGGTGTAGTGGTTGGAGGAAATGACAAAAATATCCATATAAAATGTATTAGAATATTAAATATTCACTCCAAGAAAAAATCAGTTTACCTACAGAAAAATCAATAGATAAGTATTAAGATAACTATAAAGTGTAAGTAAAATCTAAAATTGTTGATAAGTATCTACGATTTACGATTTGTTTAACGTGGTAAATTTAAAAACTGCCGGTGATATGTCAATAATTTGGGAGAAAATAATAGTTTTTAATCTATAGGTATTATGTAGGTAATTGTAAAATTTAATAACAAAAATCATTTATGTCGGTAAACTAAAATTTTCTTGTAGTGATTAAATAATATAAAGAATGGATCAAATTAATAAGATATCTCGTTTTGGATTTGATTATAAATCAGTTGGTTGAGCAATTTTAACTCAGGCTATTGACCCGAGATCAAATCCCACCAGCCACACGACCTGATACTCAAAAAGAAAAAAAGATATCTTGTATTTCTATAGTTCCATATATTGTGATGCAAAACCAAAAGTGAATCACAAAATAGTGAAAAGATTTATATAGGACAACTAGAAATCCTAACTCTAAAAGGAGCAAAATTCAATTAGAAAAACTACCTATTTTAATAATATAATATTATATTTAACAATTTGGGGTAGGATTAGTAATCCAAGCTCCATAAATATATTTGCCAATTCTTTCCCAGTTTCAATCCAACACCTCATTTCCATCGACCATTTGATTAAAATGTGCATGGCGTTAATGCTATTCCACGTTTGGGAGAAAATGTTGCCATCATCCCGCATGGATAATTTATCATCTTTATTTGGCTTATGCAATATAATTGCAAATTTAATTCCTTGCCATATCTGATGTTAATTTAAGCAAACCAAGCACATGGCGTGAATAATAATAGTACCTAATTAACCAGATTTAAACTTGTCTAAGAATGTTACTTCTTTATTTTCGTTGTTCAATGTCCAATATCATAACTGAGAGACCTACGTAAATTAAATTTTAAGAACATAAATTTGTGGTAATGAACCCATAAATCGGAGATAATTTAAAGAGCAAATGGGGCAAATTACCCACTTGGGATAGGTGATTGAGTTTTTTGACATGTAAGATAAAAAACATAGTTTTCTACCCACTTTTGGTGTTCTTTTACCACAACACCCTTGAGGCTTTAAATGCAAGCCTTTAATATGTATTTCTCTCTCTTGAAATTAAATACTCTCAATACATAACATACGTGAACTGTGAACACTCCCTTCTTTTTTGCTCTTCATTTTTTCTCTCTCTTCTTCTTCTTCTTCACAAAATATCAAAAAGTTATTTTTGTGGGCTTTCATCAACAAAATCGCACCAAAAAATCGAATAACAAGGTAATGTTCTTCTCCTCCTAATTAGTTAACCTTGTTTAAATCGTTCAAGGCCAATATATTTGCAAAATATGTGAAGTGTTTTGTGAAAGGAAAAATTTTCTGCATTTATGAAACACAATGCACGATATCGTGTCATAGATTAGGCATGATATCATGCCCCCGTATATTAGACACGATATATCGTGCCCTTTATTTGACACGATATATCGTGCTGTATATTAGGTACGATATCATGCCCCCGTATATTAGACACGATATCATACCTAATATAGGGCACGATATATCGTGTCTAATAAAGGGCAAGTATTATACAAGTAAATATAATACATATACTAGTTGTTTCATTACCAGCTATCAAATATTTGTTGAAAATTGGTTTATAAATTGGGTTTTAAGTTTTAACCTAACTTTGATTAATTATTTAACGATATATCGTGTCTAATAAAGGGCACGATATCGTGCCTAATATACGGGGGCACGATATCGTGCCTAATATACAGCACGATATATCGTGTCAAATAAAGGGCACGATATATCGTGCCCCAGTACAAAACAGGCGCCTTTTATGTGTTCTTGCATTTATCAATATTTTTTCTTTGTATATAGATGAACTCTCGCTATCTTGTTGTTCGATTTGGTGGTCATTGGGAAGGTTTAGAATATAAAAGTGGTGAAGAAGAAGTTGTACGTATTAAACCGGGCAAAATGAATTATAGTGAAATATTGGAGGAGGTTTATGGTGTTGTTGATGTTGATAGGAGCGTATACGATTGTATAATGCATTCTATTGTAGATATTTCTGGAAACAAACTTGGGAAGTTAAAGTTGAAAAACGACGATGACATTGAAACTGCGTTTGGGAACACCGAGTTACCAGTTGTTTTTGTAACACTGAAAAGAAAAACGATGGGTGAGACTAGTTCGCATAATGTATTGGGAGGTCCGTCTGAGCATAATCGAGTTGAGAACGTTGAAGGTCAACAAGGTGTTGGTGGAAGTTTTATGCAACTAATGGCTAGTCAGAATGATTTGTCAGCAGTCATTGGGCCTAATTACAACTACATGCAACTTCTTGGTTTTCAACAATACGGTTTACCGCAAATCAATCCATATAGTCATGCAGTAAGGCCTAGTGGAGCACCTGTTATGCATATGAACAATGTTCTAATTATTGATCATCCGCGTCCACTAGCACCTACAATTAATGTTCCAAATATCAATTGTCCGGGACCTAGTATAAGGCCAAGCAATGAAGATGGCTATTATCCTGATATGGGTTGTGATAATACTGATGTTAATTGTGATAATACGACATCGATGTTGGTTGTGATAATAATGACATTAATTATGGTGCAAACTACATCAAATGATTTTGGTGAGAACTACACCGATGGTGATGTTGGTACCGACGTTGAAGCTAATAATCAATTTGAAAATGACCAGCAACGTGCTGAATTTGAGGAATTTTGTGAGTGGAGACGTAGACGGAGAGAAGTAATTCTAGAAAATCAAAACCAAGATGCAGCACAAGTACGAGGTGTTAACTTACATCCGGATAACCATAGAGACAATATGGACGAAACAATAGTGCCCACAGACGAAGTTGGGTGATTCCCCGGTACACTCGCACCTTTCGGTTCCTCCCGGAACCTCTTGCAGTTGGAAGCATCCGTGGGACATTGCGCCAATAAGCAACATACATGAGCAAAACTGAATTGATATCGTACTAGGCATGTATCACCTTGAAAATCAAGTCGAATATCGAGTTGAACGCTCGGATAAGACTCGTTTTCATGCAATATGCAAGTATGAACGATGCCCTTTTCGAATGCGTGCATATGGAAAGGATGGTATTTGGAGAGTAGGGAAGTTTGACAAGCACCATGGATGTGGGTTAAATTTGAATGACAATGCATCTAGGCGGGTGCATTCTAAAGTAGTAGGTGCGTATTTTGCATCTAGATTACTAGTGGAACATTCTGCGCTCGTGCCAAGAGATATGGTAGTGTAGTTGGAATCGCGACATGGGCTTAAAATGAGTTATAATGTTGCGTTGAGTGCAAAGCATCATGCCTTTGGGTTGATATATGGAGATAGCAACAAGTCATTCAATCTAATTCCTGATACTTACACATGTTGAATTTAACGAATCCCTGGATTGGTAACTAGATGGAAATCGGATAATTTTAATAGATTCAAGTACGTGTTTTTGCTTTGCATGCATCAATCACTAGATTCCGAGAATAATGCCCGACCGCTTATTGTGATTGATGGAACACACCTTAAAGGCAAATACCGAGGAATATTGTTTGTGGCGAGAACAAAAGATGGTAATGAATGCATTTTCCCACTTGCATTGGAATTGGGGATGTTGAAAACGAGATTCTTGGACATGGTTTTGAGACAGTTGAGAGATGCTTATAATTGCCCTTGTGATCTCTTGATTGTTTCGATCGGCCACAGAGTATCGATAATGCCATAAAAGCAAAGATACCCGGAAGCATCACATGGGCTTTGCACTTATCATTTGTAGAGTAATTTGGCTCAATACGGTCAACATATAGTAGCAATGTTTAGGAATGCAAAGATATTCATACCGCCGTGAAGATTATGATAAGTATTTTGAAAACATAAAAGTTGCTAGTGAGACGGGTGCGTTTAAGAAGTTAGAACGTGCGGGGAAGACGATGGTCTCGAGTTAAGTGTCCCGTCCGGCGTTATGGGTTCATGACATCAAACTCACCGAGAGTTTCAATAGTCGGTTATTATGGGCCGAAAGTTACCTTTTGTTCTCGTGGCTTGAGTGTGCTCGGACTATTATTGAAAAGTGGTTTTATGAACGACGACTTTTTTGCTAATGATAAGCAACCAAAAGATTAAATGATGCGGTTGAGATAGGTCGTAGAATGGATGTACAATGTCTTAGTAATGTGAAGTACAAGGTGAAAGATGGAACAAAACTTATTTGGTTGTCTTATCCCAAAGAACGTGCAAATTGCCGAGAATTTGAATATGAATTGATGCCTTGCGCCCATGCATCTCGCAGAATTAGGTATAAAGAAATTTAAAATTTGTATCAATATTTTCACATAATTCGTTCAATATTTTCAAATAATTGTTTGTTTATTTGTGCGGGAAGGCGAACCTCAATATCTATTCATTTCTTTGCCCATTATTATAAAAATGAAAATCTTCAAAAAATGTGGGCGGTGAAGTTTTACCAGTTCCCGATCCGAGTGAATGGGTTCTACCACAAGAGGTGCGAGACTTAGTATGCAACCCCTCCAAATAACCCGAGACAAGCAGGTCGTCCTAGACAAAGTAGAGTTCATTCCGCTGTTGAATCATCAAGTAATCGTTCACGTAAGAGTCAAATTTGTTCAAGGTGTGGGGGTGTTGGCCACAATTGCGTCAAATGCACTATGTCATTGCCACTCGATGAGCACGAAAGTGCCTCAGTGATGACACGTCGGTCCTTCGAGACAAGTGCGTAATAAGAAGAAATGTGGAATATGCCGAGCAGATGATCATACCCGTAGAAAATGTCCGAGACGTCCGGATGATGAAAATTAGGCAAAAGTTTATTTCAAATGTAACACTATTTTCTAGAAAAATACACTAAGAGCTGAAACTCAGTAGTCTAAATGTGTTAATCATGTCAGTAGTGCCCTTTACCGTACGATATATGGCACGATATTTCGTGCCAACTATCTCGGGCACGATATCGTGACTTATATAGTTGGCACGATATCGTGCCCTATTATAGTTGGTACGTAATATCGTGTCTTATGTTTGGCACGATATATCGTGCCACTATATTTGCCACGATATCGTGCCAACTATATAAGTCACGATATATCATGGCAAATATAGGGGCACGATAATCGTGCCAACTATATAGGGCACGATATCGTGCCAACTATGATATAAGTGGCACGATATTATGCCTAATTGTAGTTTTGCTGTTCTGTTTTTGTTGATTTCTTATCTGCTAATTGTAACTCTTTTAATTTAAAGAATTCTTGTTTTTTTAAACAAAATGAATATTTAATTTAAATAACTCAAAATATTTAGAAGATATACAACAATATGTACTACAACTCCCAAGTACTACTATCAGTACTGTACTGGTAAACTTGTCGTGCCATATTCTTCCTTATCTCTGGAATCGACTGCTCCACATACTTCCTATTAATCTTCTGTGTGATACAACTAATGATGGAATGTATGGCAAATACACCACAACTGGTGGGGTCGTTCTGCAAAAAACAATCTTTCGGCTGCCTATGGAAAAGTTCCCACTCGCGGCGGACAGGCTCCTTACCTAAGGCGGCGTAGAAGCCAGCGCGAATGAGTACACATGGGAGCATGCGACGGAGAGGACGTGTGTCGGCACGCCGATTGGCAAAACTATCATCTGTGTATCGGGCACGCATCGAGTCGTACATATGTACTTTGTGGCTCTACGTAGATCCATCTGCGCACACGACAAAATGGCCCGACAAATTCACGATCATGTACACCGGGTGAAAACAAAATCGAAAATAATCAAAAAATTTGAATGAAAAAAATGAATAAACTAGCCAAAAAATAATTAAATTCAAGTATACTGCGCGACAACACTCCATGGACCAGGATTACCCCATCCTGGAGATCCGTGGGACAACCCGACCAACTCATCCAGCTCTGTCCGGAGGAATCTCCTCCATGGTCGCTGGGTCATACACTGTGTCAGCAGGATCCGTACCATGCATACGATTCCATATGTGCCGTATGGAATCCTACACATTGAAAAATGTTTATAGGTTAACAAGTATGATTTATTAATTTTACAGTAAAATGCGAGATACATAATAAATAAACTAACCGAAAATGTCGTAGATACAATCCTATAAGTTCCCACTTGATTCTTCATATATAGACTTAGGTTAATCATACAATTGTAATAAAAAAACACAAATAAACACCTAATACAAATATACAATCCAAACTTGCGTGTTTTACGATACACTCCACATTTTATGGCTAGATATGAAAAATTCATTGAACTTAAACATTATAATTTAATGCGAAACCTAACGTTGTTTTGCCTATATAAACTTGGGAGATACATCAAGTTTTACACACCCAAAACTTCATTCATTTTCATTCTCCTAAAAAAGTTCTGAAATTAACTTTGGCTAAATACTACTGCCAATTTTTTTAATAAGTTGGGAGTATTGGTTGGAGGGGATGAGATAAATTTTGGAAAAACTGAAAGATACAGGATTCGAACCCTGGTTAACATCCTTATAAGTTATAAATGGTTAGTAATACCACTTGAGCTACAAGATAGTGGTGCATTGTATTTTCCCTAAATGCTACTGCCAGTAAGTATGCGTTGCATTTCTTTTAGTCTCAATCTTTTTTTTACGTTTCAACCATCATCAACCCGCCAGCTACCGGAGCTAACCACGGTTGAAATTCATGAAAAATGGATGGCTGACCATGGCCGCGTGTACAAAGATGAAGACGAAAAGATAAAGCGCCTTGACATATTTAAGGATAATGCACGAAAAATTAGAGAGTTCAATTAATGAAGGTCCAGACCAAGGGTACAAACTTGGTCTTAATGTCTTTGCAGACATGACTCGATCAGGGGCGTATCTAGGGCCCCGCCCCCCTCCCCCAATTTTTTTTTATTTTTTATACGGTAAAAAAAATAGTTGAGCTAGGGGGAAAAAAATTTAGGGCTAGGGGTACTAGAGCCGGCTGGCTACGCCCCTGGCATCGATGGTTGAGAAACATGAGAACCGGATGGCGCAATTTGGACGCGCTTGCAAAGACGATGCAGAGAAGGCGATGAGATTCAAAATATTCAAGGAGAACGTGGAGTACATCGAGTCCTTTAATGAAGCAGGGGCTAAGCTGCCTTACAAGCTTGCCAGAAACAAATTTGCTTATTTGACAAAATTAATGACACCTTTAAGGATAATGCACGAAAAATTAGAGCTTTTAATGAAGGTCCAGACCAAGGGTACAAACTTGGTCTTAATGTCTTTGCAGACATGACCGAAGAAGAATTTCGAGGTTCACTTATTGGGCATAAATGTAGGTTTACATATTACAATGGGCCCTTGAGGTTTGTCCTAATTAAAAAAAAAAATCAGTTATTTTTTTAAATTACAAATACATCCTGATAGAGTTTTTTGTTATTAGGCTAAACCTCAGGGGTAGTTTTTGCAGTTATCCCTTAATGTATTCAATTAAATGACTTCTTACCAAATGGACTTCTTACCAAATGTGGTAATTTGGTAAGAAGTCATTTAATTGAATACATTGAGGGATAACTGCAAAAACTACCCCTGAGGTTTTTGCCTAATAACAAAAAACTCTATAATGATGTTTTTGTAATTTTAAAAATAATTGATTTTTTTTTTGTAATTAGTACAAGCCTCAAGGGCTCTTTGTAATTAAACCTACATTTAAATATTACTCCCTCCTATTCACAATAAGTGTCTTTTTGGCTTGTAAATTTTTTTTCCAAAAGAATGTCTTTCTACATTTTCAAGACTAATAAGAAATGAGTTTCCCTAAATTACCCTTGTACTAAATTTATGATTATTTTTTTCCTATTGTAATTGATGGGGTTATAAATTATTAAATAAGGGTATATTAGGTATCTCTCTCCTATTCTTAATATGTGTATTTTTTTTCTAAAAAGACACTTATTGTGAATAGGAGGGAGTATAAATGTGAGGATGCCGAGAAGATGTAAAACTGTAAATTGTAAAGGGCTGAAAATATCTAATAGCTAATTCATCTTCAAATTTAATAAGCATTAATTTTATCATTTCAGCATTTTAATTAGGAATATATGATATCCCCAAAATTGAAAAATAGGACCAAATGTGCAATTTGTTTAAAAGTTAGTGCTTACCAAACGACACCTCTAAAATATAGAGGACTAAAAGTGTAACTGGGCCAACTTAAAGGACCAAAAATATAAATTTTCCGTTAATTAAGCATCAAATAATATTATTTACTTAGCTTAATTTCCGTCTTGCATTTTTCATAATCCCTGTTCTATTTTATTTTCAGATTTCTTGAAAAGAAAAATAAACCATAAAAATGAAAATAAAAAAATTCCTATGCTATTAATTAAAATTTAATTAAATACAACCTATGAAATTTTAATTAATGGGGTCCTCGTCCAAATCCAATTTATCTTGCAAAAATTGTACAGTAAGACTGATCATACTGTTACTTGTCCAACCACCGTGACCCCCATGATCAAGCTCCGTCCCACATCCCCCAATCAAAACACCATTTGAGTAAAATCGAGACTCAAACCTAGAAGCATCGACGCCTTGGCAGTTGGCAGAGATCGATCACCAATACCACTTAAACTACAACACTCGTGGTAAGGTGTCAATTTCAGCCCCGTTACGCAAACCCGACACGAACCTAACATGAAATTAATGGGTATGAGTCCAGATCAAAATTGAGTCGAACCCGAATAATCCGTCAATTAAACAGGTCGAGCTCGGGTCAACCTGTTATAGCATATTTAACCCATTTATGAATTTAAAAAAAAGCTAAGTTAATAATTAATTGTAAAAAAAAATAAAAAACAAGACATATCCTTAAAACTCAAATGATATCTTATTTATGTATGTTGTTACTATTTTTAGGGATGGCAATATAGACCTGACCCGGCCTGGCCCGACCTGACCCGTGATGTTTGGGGCGGGCGGACTGGCCCGCTCGAGGAGGCGGGGCGGGCGGACCCGCCCGCGAGACGGGCAGGGCGGGTCCGGGTATTGTAATTGCCCGCTTACCCCGCCCCCGCCCCGCCCCCAAATGGATATATATACATTAATATTATTATTAAATGATATTATAATAATAAAAAAATACATTTAGCTTTCACAAAAAAATACATTTACAATAATACATTATAGAATATTATAAAAATATAAAAATATATTTAAATTTCACAAAAAAAATAAAAAAAAAAATACACTTTGTTAAATTAATTTTAAGCTCAAAAATTCAAAACAGGCGGGGCGGGGCGGACCCGCCCGCACAGTATGGGCACGGGCAGCCATTTTGGACCCGTGGCGGGCACGGGCGGGGGGGCGCGGGGTAACTATCACGGGCGGGTCCGGGTATTCAATTACCCGCCCCGCCCGCCCCATTGCCATCCCTAACTATTTTTAATGTCTTTTTGTATGTTGTCATTAAAATATGACTAGTATGTTATGTTATTTATGTAATTGTGTTATTTCTTTTTGTATGTTGTGAATTACGACATTTCTTATTAATTAATTGAATAGTGTGTCATAGTAATTGATTTTTCAAAAATAAATTTATTTAGTTAAAACTATTAAATGTCTAGGTTGTCTGATTCTGACCCCCGAACCCACGAACTTGGACCCGCGAACCCAAACTTAACCCAAATTGATACCCCTATCTCGTGGTTTCGACGTTTATTATATTAATTAATACAAACTGATAACACCATTGATTCACTTCGACATAAAACATTTAGGTCCATAAGGTTGCGATTGGATGTGGTAGAGATTCTATTTTCGTTCCGCTGGAGAATTTTTTTTGACCAAACATGCGATTGTTTATGAAAATTTTCAGAAAATATATTATTTTCTCACTTTTACTTTTTCTCATTTTTTCCTTACCAATCACATCTACACATTTTTTCACAAAAAAATAATCATTATTACACATTCTCCCACAAATTTCACTATTCACTCACTCACATATTTCTAACGACCAATCATATCCAATCATTATTTTACTATTTTTAAATCAAATCAACTTTCATCATTACTTTTTCATCTCACATCCAATTACACTCTAAAAAATCATCTTTTTTATTCCAAATTTTTTTTTATCACTATTCTCTAGCAAAATGAAAATTTTCAAAATAAAAGCATATCCAATTGCGCCCTAAATAATTTGAATTACCCTTGAATTTCTTTAAAGGAATAGAGTTCAAATTTTCGAATAATTTGAATTACCCTAAATAATTTTCAAATTTTAAATAATTTGAATTACCCTTGAATTTCTTTAAAGGAATAGAGTTCTATTATCTTTAGCCACGGTTGGGACACCACAACCGCCCGATAAATTTTCGGACATGCGTCACCCCCATCCTTGGTAGAGATATCCAGCCAGTAACGCATGCCTGAAACCACCTGTTGTTCTCCCTTGACTACAGATACATAACTCAAAGTTGTATTCGCCTCTCGGTTGTGCTCCGCCACCGCAAATTTTGCGACCTCCACCACCTTCGGATCTTTCGGGTTTTCGATGGGCCGCCAGCCGCCCGTTATCGGAGAGGCTTCATTAGGAGTCAAAATCATCAAAATTAAGAGGCAAATGAATAGAAATGGGGGAAATTTGGTGGCCATGTTTATTAATTTCTTCAGTGAACTGGTGTGTAAATTGGGTGGGGGTTAATTTTCTTTATATATAGTATGATATTGCCCTCGTGCGTTTCAAGTCGTTTTATTAATTTATGAATGAAGAAGGTTCATGTGATCTTAACCGTAGGTTTATATACATTTTGGTTAGTTGACCAAGTTTAATGTAATGTATACATCGTACATATATTTTCATTTCATATGGTGCTAATTTCGTATGAAATTTTAGGGGGAAATGCAAAATTAGTCCTGGTGTTGTAATATTAGTCTTGATATTTCGATTTTAGTCCTGTATATTTTGCTATTTTTGTAATTTTGGTTTCGTATATAATCCTATAAGTTTTAAGTTGTTGATGCAAATTTGGTGCTCATAGCTATTTCAATATTTTAATTATTTCGAAATGTCCTTGATAGCAAAAAAATATTCAATATACCTAACATCAAAGTGAAAAATATTACCAGAGGGTATTTTTTTTTAGTTATGAGTAATATATTTATATATTGTCTAATGATGGAAGAATTTTAGATTTATGAATTCAGATCAAATTTGAAGTTAAATGACTAAAACATAAAGGTAACAATTTAGAGGATTAATTCTCAAAAAGGTCCAACTTATAGGACTAAATATATTATTTCCCCTAACTTAAAATTTGACCACATATTAATTATGGTGAATGTGCAAGTTGAGTAAATATTAGTTGGTAAAAACACACACTACAAAAGAACAGAAAAATAGGGATGGGATTTCCCATTGATAATGAAAAAAAGTCCGTCTCTAAAATTAGCGACAAAATCATATTCCGTCATTATTTTAGCGACGGAAATTCCGCCGTCAAAAATTCCATCGGGTGGAAAATTCCATTACATGACAAATCTGAACGATGTATATATGCATTATATTAAAATTGGTCAGTTTAATTAAATACATCACGTTAAAATTGGTCAATTTACTTAAATGATATAAACCTATGATTAGCTTGGGAAATGAAAAAAAAAAAAACATGAACCCTATATATATAAATAAAATTACGTACCCTCCCACTCAATTTACATGTACTGAAGAAACAAACATACATGTTATGGCCCCATTTCTATTCATTTTCCTCTCAATTTTGGTGGTTTTGACTCCTAATGAAGCATCTGCGTACACGAGAAGAGAGTTGTACGTACCGGGCGGATGGTGGCCCATCGATAACCCGAAAGATCCGGAGGTGGTGGATGTCGCAAAATTTGCGGTGGCGGAGCACAACAAAGAGGCGAATACAACATTGAGTTTTGTAACCGTAGTCAAGGGAGAACAACAGGTGGTTGCAGGTACGAATTACCGGCTAGATATCTCGGCCAAGGATGGCGGCGCCGCCGACTCTCCCAAAAATTATCGGGCGGCTGTCTTTTCCCCGCTATTCAAGAAGCCGTGGCAGAAGTACTTAGAACTCAAATCCTTTGAAGAGATCTGTTGACGTGCGTTTTGGTCAACAAGCAAAAATATGTAAAAATGTGCTAAAATGTGCTACGTGGAAATGGAAATAAGCGTTAGTTCAGGGCTAATTCTGCCTTTTTATATATAATTCCGAGCCAAAAGTTCTGGTCGATTTTTCTTACAGCGTTGTGTTTACACGTGTTTTCTCTCTTATTTCTTTCTTGTTCTTTTCCTAATAAATGAAGCCCTATTTATACTCATCTCATTAGTGGGTTTTTTTATATCCACTATTACACTTAGCACTTAAATAATTAAAAAGGGACACTTGTCCTTTGCTGAGTACGCATGCATGCCAAGTGTTTGCCACTTGTCGACTCATTTGGTTGACATGTTGACAAGTGTCAGCTTATTCATGTTAATGATATACTTAGCCTTTCTTAACCGGATGGCTATCCTTTTACACATGTCGACTCATCAGGTCGGTTGCTCACGTCACTAGGTCGGTCCGCGCTGGCCTGCGGGTCCCATACCTCCATGTGCTGAATGGCCATGTGGATTAATTTGCTGTCAGCTCGGCTCGGGTGTCATCAAGATTCGAGGATAATTTAAATTTAGGGTACAAAAAATTATGGACCTATAATTTCCCTAATAAATGTTTTATGCCTGAATGGTGTGATGAGTTTGTATAATATAATATAATATCCTTTTATACCCACCAAAGTTACTTTTTAACGGGTCCGTAAAAAATGTAACAATGGGACTATTTTTGAAAGAAAAACGTCATTCTTATAACCTGTACTACACTACTACTTATGAATAATTGCATTCCAATTCAATTTGTGGTAAAATTATGAGGTAATCATCAAACTCAAACTGATACTGTCCAAACATAATTTTTTTTTCTGGCAAGCTCCACATATTTTACATAAATTACAAGCATGAAACCACATGCTTAGGTAGCCAGAAGCTCCACATATTTTACATAAATTACAAGCATGAAACCACATGCTTAGGTAGTAACTATTAATTGATGAGATATTATGACTCGCCAGTCGCTACAAGGTGTTAATTGAGATGATAATCGAAGATTCGGGTTTCAAGAAGCAAAAAATTTTACTGATTGAAGAATTTCCCAAACTTCACACGATTGTGAAACGAGATGGAGCGTTACAATTGGCGTAGCCAGAAATAAAATGGGGTTAGGCCGATACATGAAATGCAAATGGGCTAAATAAAAAATAAAAAGAAAAATCATATAAAAATTAAATTAAAAAAAATTTAAAAAATTTACATAGAATTTTTTTAAAGGAGGTACCGGGGCCCGAGTTGCCCTCTCCTCCCCCCTCCCCCCACCCAAAGCTTACACATAATAGTAAAGCACAAGAAAATTAGAGATAGAACAAAATAAGTATATATTATTATCGAACTATCACTTGGCGTAGCCAAGAATAAAATGGGGTGGGTCTGATAAAAAAATTAAAGAAGAATATAAAAATTAAATAATTTTTTTCAAAAAAATACATAGAATTATTTCTAAAGGAGAGGGGGCGCGGGCTGCCCCCTACCTTACGCAGAATAGTTAAGCACGAGAAAATTAGAAATAGAACAAAATAAGTAAATATTATTATCGAAGTATTGTTCTTACTTCTTAGTCATAATCTCTCATTAATGTTAGTGAATCTTGTCTTATTTACGAATTATATAGGATTGCTGGGAATTTGAATTACTTAAGTTTTATTAATGAATAGATAAATTATAAATAATTGGGAATTTAGGGACGCTTATTTTAATGATTATTCGTGTCTTTACTGATTAGTTGGGGATTATTTTATAATTGGATTAATTGAATTATTGGGTTAGGTTGAATTTTATTGTAGGATTAGATATTTATTGAGTCTTACATTAAGATAAGAGCAAATTGTGGAAATATCCACTTGAGATAGGACAAAGACTTTTCTGATATGTGAGATAAAAAAACTAAGGAGGTTTTCCTAAACGTGGAATTTGAAGGAATTTTTAGTTAATGAATTTTCATAGATTTTTAGAGAATTCAATGGATTCCATTAGATTCTAATGAAATTTTGTACTATGGAATTGTGTAGATTTTAGTGGAATTTGTTGGATGTTATAAAAAATATAATTAATAAATTTTTATGAAGTACCAAAAAACATTGATATGTAAATATTGAAAGAAAGTCATTAGCAAAAAAAAAATAGTTTCATAAACTTTGCAAAAATATAATTTAAAATTACCAAAATTTGTAATAGTTCCAAAATCAACTATTGTTAAAATAATTATTCAACAGACAACAATAACATTGATGATCAAAATCTTATTAGATAATTTTAAAATCACATTTTTTAACAAAAGAATAACGTGTCTATCAAGATGAATGAATGAAAATTTATCAAGTAATGACTTCGAACAAAGTATTATTTTAACAATAATTTCCCTTATTAATTTGTCTATAAATTAAAAATATAATTAGCAATTAAAATAAGACGACAAATCTAACTCTAGTTATTCTACCGTGATTATTTACAAAACTGAGGTATAACTTATTGAATTGTTGAGATTATAAGATGATACATGGGGAGATGTATTATTATTATTATTATTATTATTATTATTATTATTATTATTATTATTATTATTATTATTATTATTATTGGAAAAATAGAATTTGAATTCCGAGGGGGGAGGTGGGAATTTATTCTTCATAAATATAGCTTATAATTCCACCAAAATTCACTCAAATCCATTTATAAAAGAATTCCATGGAATTCGGTGAATGTTTGAGGATGCATGATTTTCGTGGAATCCATTAAAATCCAAATTGAGGACATCAAGATTTAATAGATTCCATAAAAATCCAAATTAAGGACATCTGGAATATTAATATGGAATTCTAAATTCCATTAAATTTCATGGTTGGGGATACCCCCGTGAGTTTTCTACCCACTTTTGTGGTTCTTTAACCCAAATACCTTTACACTTTAAATGCAAAAGTAGGTGAGGTCCTATTTCTTTATTTTTTCTCTCTTTACTTCCTTTTTGAATTTTATAAAAAATCTGACTTTTTGGTAAAAAATTTCGAAAGCCTTCAACAATTTTCATTTTCTAATCCATTTTTCATATTTTTAAACAATTTTTGAGATTTGTAAAAAAAATTCGTATTTTAAATAATGGCAAATGTTTAAAGAAAGTGTATTTTTTTTAATTTTCATATTTAATTTTTGTAATTTTTTTTAAAAATAACTTCGATTATTTTTTCATTTTTAAAATAAATTATCGTGGTTTTTTTATATTTTAATCTCTAGATTTTAAAATAATTTTGTGGATTTTTTAACGTTTTTTAATAAATTGCAAATACTTTTAAATTTTATTAAAACAATTTTCAAAATTATTAGACAGTTTTTCAGATTTTTCAAACAATTGAGGGGTGATCATTAAATTTGGGAGGACTTGTACAAATCCCCACACATGAAGCGTACCGAATATGGGATAGAGCCCAAACCCACCTAGTGAGGTTCCATCCTAAAACCAATTGGTGATAAGAGGAGTAGTTCACTTGACTAATAAAGTGGACTCTCTCCCCTTAATCAATCAATGTGAGACAACTCACAAGTGACATATCTCAACACGCCTCCCTCACTTGTGAGCCATTCGTCAATTCATTAATCATCATAACAGGATCCACCATGCTCAATCACATCATGTGATACGACCCACTTTGGGCAGAGCAATGAGCCTGCTCTGATACCATGTTAAATTTGGGGGGACTTGGTACGGTCCCACACATGAAGCGTATCCAATATGGGAGAGAGTTCAAGCCCACCAAGTGAGGTTCCATCCTAAAACTAATTGTTGATAGGAGGAGTAGCTTGCTTGACTTATAAAGTGGACTCTCTTCCCTTAATCAATCAATGTGGGACAACTCACAAGTGACATATCTCAACACGCGATATGGGCACGATATTAGAACGATATATGACACGGTATATATCATAGGGATGTGTGTATTTGGAGTGAAGTGTACACGATATACAATGCATACACGATATAAATTATTTACATGCACGACATACAATGCATGCACGATATAGATTTATTTGCATGCACGATATAATTTCATGCACAATACAATCCATGCACGATAATAATTACATGCACATGAATTATTTGGGCATGATATATATATATATATATATAATTGCATGCACAAATATAATCATGTGCACGATATGTGCACAAATATTAGATTTGCATGTGCACGATATTTGCACAAATATAATTGCATGTGCACGATATGTGCACAGATATAATTGTATGTGCACATGAATTAAAAGGCACGATATAAAATAGGTTTTGGCATGATTAAAGGGGCACAATATAAAATAGATTTACGTGCACGATAAAAAAGTAAATACAGGTTTCAAAATGTCATGGGCACGATATAAAATAGGAGCACAATTTTGGCACGATATGGGCACGATACATAGGGTGTGTGTATTTGGGGGAGAGTGTACACGGTTTTCAAGGAAAACAATAATTACATCAGTTTTAATATTCAAAATCTTCAAATTAGAGGAGGGGCAGTTTTGTTAAATTGGGTAAAAAAAAGAGTTTTTTAAAGTTGGTGGATAGAAAAGAATACCCACTATCTATAGTAGGTAGTTAAAAAATTTCCCTTTAAGATAATTGGACCTTAATTCTCTAGGCCCATAAAGAGTTTTATTCTACTGGTAAATAAAATTAGTCACATGTTTAATTTGGCCCATAGTGTATTGTATTTTCAGCATTATGTAATAAGCCCATTAGCTCATTTTGGTGTCTTTAATTTAAAGCATTTTTTTACATGACATTCAAAATCAAGAGGGATTTGATATTTAAGCTTGCATGATGCAGTGCATAGGTCAACATGACGTCGTCCAAATTACACCATAAGTAAAGTTTCAGAAATTGGATATTAGTACTATGAGCCATAAGTCAAAAGTTAAAGTTGATAATTAAATCAAGACGAGTACTCCAATTAAAGAAGCCTAAAACATCATCAATTTAGGACAAGAATGACATTATGTTTGTTTTTGAACTAAAGCTACGGGTGGCCACGGTTCTAGAACTGCTAGAACTGTCGGTCTCAGTTCCTCCAATATGAGGAACCGGAACCATTATCTCAAGGTTTCGGTTCCAAAACTAGAACTGGCGTTTTTGGTTCCAAACCGAAACCCGATTCCTCCACGTTTTCATTTCCGATTTAACCGAAACCATTTTTTTCCTTTTGATAATTTTTTAAAAAATTTACCTTATCAATTTCAGTTAAAAAAACAAAGTTTGTACTTAATATTCATAATAGCATTAAGTTTTGAACATAATATTGATAATAATATTAAATGTCTACATATTCTCTTAGGGTATAGATGAATCAAAAAATTCGCTTCCAATTTTTGGTTTAAGACGTATCTGATGTGGTTGTTAATATAAACATCATAATAAACATTTAAAATTTCTTCTAACATAATCTTACAAAAAAATTGTCGGTTTTAACCACCGGTTCAACGGTTTTTTACACGGAGGAACCGACTTATACGGTTTTGGTTCCAGTTTGGAACCGAATTCTAATCAACGGTTCTCAAAACTATTTATCACGATTTCGGTTCGGGTTCCATTTGGCCCCCTAGATCTGTCTAATTAAAGGTGATGTCCTTAAGACGCTTCTAGAAACTAGAAGTGAAAGGAGTGAAGTGCTTGCGCAATTACGTACATGAATGAAAATTATCACATTTTAAGGGAAGAAACAATGCAACAAATATTCAATTGTTTCTTTTCTGAATTCTTTTATCTCAAAGAAGAATAACAACAACCCAAGTGCATATGTTGGACTAAAGTTAGAAAATAAATTGTTTTATTGCCCTTTCTTTAGCAAAGGTCAAGCGGAAAAGTAATATTTATCTTCTCTTATGGAATGTTTGCTAACTCAAAAAAAAAAGTGATTATCAGCTTTAAGGTGAATATTTTTTCCACATTAGAGCTGAAAATCACTTTTTTTTTATAGTTTGCATAAACTCCCCTTAGTGGCTGGAAGACTTTGGTGGTAAGTATGAGAGGAAATGAAGTTTATATATGGTATATAATTATTTTATTAGCAAGTCTTTGTAGTGCAACAACTCTTATATATAGAAAATGTCTAGTAATAACTAATATCTATTTGTTGTGTCTTAATTTTATGGACATTTTCGTTGCTATTTATTTTTGTATATTTGCATTAAACGAGTCTATAAAATGACTAATTAATTCCTTATGTTTTTGTGACTTTAAAGTTTTTAAGATATTTTACTTTCTAACAGAAAATTGCGTTTCTCAAAATATGGTACATTTGGGGATTGTTTATAGTTTAAAGTGTATCATTCACGAGGATTTTTTCAATACGCCACTCAACAATTTTTTTTTTAAATCCTATCTCTGTCGTTATTTCCATCAACTACTGGGAAAAAAAACAAAATAGTCGTAAATGAGATTCAGACTTGGAAGGAAAATAAAAAAAAAAACGGTAGCAGTCCGATAATTGCCTATGGAAGTGTTTGCAATCGCTAAAAAAAAGTGCTTCTCATTTTTTGGCTTAAAAAAATACTTTTGGTGATATTAAAAGAGTGTTAATAAAAAAACCCAAAAAAAAAGAATATTCATAATAGTATTAAGTTTTGAACTTAATATTGATAATAATATTAAGATATCTACATATTCTCTTAAGGTATAGATGAATCAAAAAATCCGCTTACAATATTTGTTTTAAGATGTTTCTGATGTGGTTGTTAATACAAACATTATAATATTAAATGTTGGAACAACCGTGCATAATAGCACTTTATCCCCCTCCCCCAAAAAAAAAAAAAAAAAAAGAAGTTACATTTTTAAGTTACGATTTTGGAGTATAATTGCTTAAAACTTAATGTAAAAGTAAAGAAGTAAATTATAAATCCCATGGAACATGCCAACTATATAGAAAACATGCCAGAATAACTATAAGGTAATTTAAAAGTTATAAACTGATATATTTTGCCTAGCCGGCCAATAACTTTAGTTGTCGGCGCTTTTTCGGCCATAACTTGGAGTTTATAACCCAACTTAAGTGTAATCTGAAATGTAAAAGGTAAAAAGGAGAAAGAAAGTAAATAAATGAGAAAACATATATATGGAGTAATGATCAAGAGGTCTTAATTATCAGAACAATTGGCAAGTGATCGTTTATAAATAAATTAAAGGTATATATAGATGTCTAATGCAGAGCACAAGGTTCTGTTTGCCTATATAAACTTAGAAATGCATGAAGTTTTACACAATTGCATTCTCCACTAAATTCAATTACATTTTACTAAGCAACTCTATGAAAGTAACAAAATGGCTCTCATAAACTACCGCCAATATTTCTGCCTAACATTCCTTTTAATCTCAAATTACATTTTGACATCTGATCAAGCATCAATTGGCCAACTCTCAGAGCTATCCATGTTAGAAAAACATGAAACATGGATAGCTCAACATGGCCGTGTTTACAAAGACGCACATAAAAAAATGCAACAATTCATGATATTTAAGGATAACTAGTAAAGTGCACGTGCATTGCACGTAAACCATATAATTTGGCTAATAATTAAATATAAGTTATTAATAAAATACAATATAATTTAATTATATTACAAACATTGTTAGTATCGTACAATGCAATTTGACTTGAAAATAAATTTGTTAGATTAAAAATAAATTTTCATAAATTGTATCTAGCAGATAATATTTGTTTGAGATGGATGTAAAGAACTCTTGCATTGTGTAACACAACTCATTTTATTATGTCATATCGACGTCTTAAAGAAATAAAAATAAAACGTGAACTCATTGCAACACTAAATTAGTATGTCTTGGGTTTATTATGGGAATCTTCATTTAAAGATCATTTTACTTTGGAACTGTCATGGACCTCTTCTTACTTGAATTTGTCCATCTCCTTGCATATTTGTTTGTTGTTGTTTGCTTCATTTAATCAACTCGTTTCTACATGTCGTCTATATTATCCTCGAGCATGATTAGTAGACATATTGGATGTTCTCTTCTTTTCTGTCTTCAAAGTGGATTACTTGTATCTATTTAATCGCATTCCGCCCCAGGGGTAATTAACTCTCCCCCATCTTATATTTTTATTTTTTAAAAGTATTTAATATATGGTTTACATATATAAAATATATGATATTGTATTTTTTATGTACTTAATATTATATTTAACATATAACTAATCAATCTTCTACCATATAAAAAGATTTGCTAAAGATCATTTCCCGCCTCTAGCAAAAATTAAAAATAAATAAATTAGTTAATTTATGGCATCAAGTATGGAAAAAAGAAAAAGGCCAGTCTCTTAATGAAAAAGATGAACAACTAAAATAGTGGTGTGAAGTTTCAATGATTTTCAAAAAAAAAAAAGAGTTAGTCTCCTGTCATACTATCTAGAGATTCATCAGATGGATGTCAAGACAATGTTTCTGAATGGAGAGATAAATGTTGAAATCTATATGGAACAACCTGAAGGGTTTGTTGCACCCGGTCAAGAAAAGAAGGTGTGCAAGTTGATAAGATCATTGTATGGACTGAAACAAGCTCTAAAACAATGACATCTTAAGTTTGATAACACGATGTTGTCAAATGGGTTTAAAATCAACGAGTGTGATAAATGTGTATATGTCAAAGGGACATCAGAAGCATTTGTCATAGTTTATCTATACGTAGACAATTTGTTAATCATGGGCAGTAGTTATGATACTATCATGGACACGAAAAGAATGTTAAAGAGAAACTTTGACATGAAGGATATGGGACTGCTAATGTGATCCTGGGGTAAAATCAACAGAACTCATGATGGAATTATCTTGTCACAATCCCACTATGTGGAAAAAGTGCTCAAGAAATTCAATGCTTTTGACAGTTCATTGTCAACGACGCCCATTGATTAA
This sequence comes from Rehmannia glutinosa, assembly GCA_016081115.2. Taxonomy (NCBI): domain Eukaryota; kingdom Viridiplantae; phylum Streptophyta; class Magnoliopsida; order Lamiales; family Orobanchaceae; genus Rehmannia; species Rehmannia glutinosa. Next base: position 213,206 of record JABTTQ020002410.1, on the reverse strand, counting down.
GTGTAAATCTGGTTGCTAATGAAGCAGAACCAGTGGCTCAGATGGAATACTCACGTATTATAGGCAGTCTGATGTACATTACAAATTGTACACGTCCAGACTTGGCCTACCCTGTAAATATGTTGAGTAGGTGCACGAGCAATCCAAGCCACGAGCATTGGAAATCGTTAACCAAGGTGTTAAAATACTTGAAGTATACCTTGGAGTATGGGCTATACTACTTGAGATATCCGGATGTACTTGAAGGGTATAGTGATGCTAGCTGGATTTCGGATTCGAAAGATTCTTATTCCACTAGTGGATACATATTCACCATTGGAGGTGGTGTGATATCGTGGAAGTCCACGAAGCAAACGTGTATAGCTCGGTCCACCATGGAATCAGAGTTTATAGCTTTGGACAAAGCTGGTGAAGAAGCAGAGTGGCTTCGAAACTTTTTGGAAGATATTCCTTGTTGGAGGAAGCCTGTTGTTAAGTTGGTATTTTACCAATTAATTGAGTATTTTAGATTAGGATTTGGTTTTATTTTATTTTTTTTTTTTTTTTTTTTTTTGGGGGGGGTTTAGAGTCGTTAGAGTCCAATTTATTTCAATTAGTGTCGATGAAGAGTCAATCTGATTTGGTAGCCGAGAAATGAAGAAAACGATGAAAAACGGCGCGAAGAAAAAGAAATCGCGTTAGAAGAAAAAAATCTCATTTTTGGCCTAAGGATTCGGGCGAAAGCCGCAAAATTTAAGCCCTGGCCCAGCAGCGCCCGCCCATGACAGGGTTAGCGAGATTGGCGGATGCGTGTGGGCGCTGCAAAGATACCCAACGCCCCCGTGACTGCAGCGCCCGCCGGCGAGTTGGTGAGCTATGCGTGTGGGCGCTGCAGCGCCCGAGCGGTAATATTGCAACGTCGTGCTGGCGCCGCAGCGCCCGGGGGTGGAAATTCCTATGTTTGTCTACTTTTTTCTTGGATCTTGAGGGGGTTATAAATAGAGGCATATGGGCGAGAATTCAGGCATCTCGGACCATTTGGAAGACAATAAAACAACAAGAAGACAAGGGAGAAGAATAGAAACATCTTGGGACAAGCTTGGAGAAGAAGATTGAAGGCTCTTATCATCTAGAAATAGAGAAGATCCCTCAACTCTTGTTCTTATTTTGTTACTTTCTCCCTATCTTGTAAGATGTATTGTTATGTTTTTATGGATTCATTTTCTTCAATCATGAGCTAAACTCTATAATTCTAGAGGGATGATGTAATCTATGTTTGAACTTATGTTTTGAAATTGTGGTTTGTCAATCTAGATCTATCAATTTATTTGTGCTATTTGGATCTATTGCTTCTAAATTACTTGATCAATAATTTAGAGTGTTTGGTGTATTTGATTTGATACTTGAGAGAGGTAATTGAATACATGACCTTGGAATAGCATAACCTAGGATTTCATATAATTGAGAGATTTGTGAATCATTTGAAGTCATTTATCAAGATTCATAGCTTTTATTGAGATTTCAATTGGTGATTTTTATAGAGATATTGATTTCCCAATTAGATCTAAAATCATTTGGCACTCAAGAGAGGAAATGATTATTGTAGAAATCTTGACTTATAAATTGATAATTGATGATTGATAAACCATATTGATAACATAAGGAATAACTAGATTCATCACACCTCTAGAATTCATTTAATCATTTGGATAAACTCATTTATATTTTTCATATTCTTGATTTAGTTTTGGTATTTTTAGTATAATCAACTCCATCAAATATTGAATTTCTAAATAAAGTTAGACTACTATATTATAGTACTTAGCAATAATATGATAATTATTCCCTGTGGATTCGACAACCTTACTTCTCTATATTAAAACTTGACACCGTAGACTTGCGGTTAGAAAAATCTCTAACACATGTGCCTTCTGTGACGATTCACTGTAATAATAGCCAAGCGGCTACAGGAAGGGCACAAAGCAATATGTATAACGGTAAGTCTAGATATATTCGTCGGAGAAATAATACCGTTAGACAATTGATCTCAAATGGTGTGATGTCAATTGACTACGTAAAGTCAAAAGACAATTTGGCAGATCCTCTGACGAAATGACTGAATCGAGATCAATTGAGTAAATTTCTAGAGGGAATGGGCTTAAAGTTCACAAAGTAATATAACCATCATAGTGGTAACCCAACCATGATGACTGGAGATCCCAAGAACTTGGTTCAATGGGAAAACTAAGCTATGAAGGTTATGTTGTAACACTTGGAAATAATGTTTCAACCCATCCCTAGAGAGCAATGCCAAGTGTTGAAACACCTGCAAGTTGTGGTGAGGCAAAGTCATTTGACTTTTAATGATTCCTACACCTCGTTGAGGTAGAGTATGGCAGGATACTCGGATAGGAGATCACCTATGTAAGTGAGAAGTGAGGGTCGCTTCAAAGTAACACTTATGAATCCAAAGTGGTATCTATGGCCGAAACGGACACAAAACGTGAGAACAAGAGGTGTTGAGACCTTACTATGTTAATGATATTGTCTCGGTATACACCATGGAGGAATAGTTTAAGGCATTGCGTCCACTAGGCCGCCAGTGTACCCGATGGTATTAACTACGGAAGCTTCAAAGCCACAAGCTACCTTTCCGGATGCAGTATTGTCTCTTGAGGACTGGTTTGCGTGTCTACATTCATGCATGCATTAATTTCCACTCATATGGGGGATTGTTGGAAATTTGGTTTTGATAAAGTGGGTGTCGACCCAACTTTGACCAAATTTTCGGTGGCTAAGAATTTAATTCTGGAGGAATTGAATTGTAAATTGTTAATCTACTTTTCGGGTATGGTATTTTTTATTTCTCAAAACCGAATTTCGGTGATGAGTGAGAAATTAATACACGAATTTGGCCACGCGGATGGACATAGTTTATCCTAGTATAAATACTAGAATGTGTTATTGGTTGGATATACTATAACACAAGTGTATGATCACAAATGGGTCTTGGACCGGACCAACCCTTTGGGCTCGGGTTCAGGTTTTAGTTGGTTTTGTAACTTGAAAATGGGCTTGGCCCAAATTCAAGTAATCAGCTGTTGGCTTGATGAATCTTGACATTGGAGGTGTCCGTGGTTCATGTGTGGATGAATCTGACATTGGAGTGTCAGGTTCATGTGTCTTTAGTCTGAACTAATCAATCGTGGTGGTCATAAGAAGATGTTGTGATTCATGGGAGTTATATATGATGTTAATGCCCACTCTCTTAATCTTTAATTCCCTACAAGTGTTGGAAATGATGGCCTATATAAGTCTTAGGAGTTTTGCTGCTTTGAGGGGGTTAGAAGGAAGAGATGAAGTCGAATACACAAAAAAATCGCATATCTCTCATATATTCTTCAAGTGTCGATAAAAGTGTCGTAACTTTTCGAAGAACATTTTCAAGAACACTTCTTTCTGCACTCGTGTCCAGCAGCCAGTTCTCGCATCTTCGAGTTCGAAAGGTGCATTTGTGTCGATGGTGCTCTTTTGCATAGAGGAGGTTAAGTCGTTTTATCAATAGGGACATTACGTCGTCACCGTGAACACTAGGCCGGGACGTATTTGTCTTGCGGATAGAGGTCTTCCTGCAGACTCGGCTTGTAAAGTTCACGATTCATGTTTAAGTTTGGATTCCATTCAAGACTTGTAATAATTAGGTTTTACATTTCTTATAATTTTATGTTTCTATTTTGTAAGCCATTTTGAAAGTTTTTCCTGTTGTAACCATTGTAATATTATCCAAATACTGATATATACTTGTCCAAACAAATCTTAAACTTTCTTTTATTTAAACTCCACATGAATTACATACATGAAACCATAACAGTCCATATTTTGTTCAATCTTAGAGAATTACACCATAACAAAATACATAATTTCATAATCAATCCTTCATCCCTTCGACAGTCGGGTAAGAAGCCTCCATAGCAATACCACAAAGTCCTTCTTTTGCAGATACACCCCTCTTAATCCTCAAATACCCATTTTCGCCCCAATACTCGCCCCAAGAATTCTTAACAATCCAATATTTAGTACCACCCTTAGTTTTACCATATCCAACCACCGTGACCCCATGATCAAGCTCCGTCCCACATCCCCCAATCAGGACACCATTCGAGTAAAACCGAGACTCGAAACTAGACGCGTCGATGCCTACTGAGACCGGCTGACGAGCCACGGCTTGCAACAAGGCCGTCTCATTGTTGGCCGGGACTTTTTCGTAGCCTGCTATCCGGACCGCCGCCTTGGACGCCTTCTTGGCGTCGCAAATGCCGTCTTTGCCCTTGTACGGATAATTGGATTCTGTTGCGAGTCCTCTGTTTTTTATGACGAATTTGAAGGCCGTGTTCATGTAACCTCCACCGCAACTTTTATCTTTTTTGTCGCAGTCCATTAGCTCTTGCTCTGAGAGGGAGACTAATTTGCCGGTTTTGATCTGATTGATGCCTTCTATAGATGCCACAGCAGAAAATGCCCAACAGCTTCCTGAAAAGTGTTTAACAGAATCTAAAAATTTAAGTATCTCTGGATAAAATATAGGGATAATGGGATATTAATTACATAGGTTTGGACTAATTACAAAAAAACCCATAGATTTTTGAAAATTACAAAAAAACCCTTGAGGTTGACATTCATAAACAAAAAATATTTCAAAAAAATAAACCCTTATATAAATATTACAATTACCCCCTTAATTAAGACAAAAGCAAATTTGAGGGTTTTTTTGTAATTTTGAAACAGTTCCGTTGTAATTAGTCCAAACCTCAGGGAGGTTTTGTAATTATCTCTAAAGTATATAAATTCTTGGAATAATCACAAAAAAGCACCTGAGGTTCATGCTAATTACAAAAATGTCCCAATGACTTTTGAAAATTACAAAAGCCCATTGAGGTTTGATTTCATCTTACATTTTCCCCTTCAGAAGCAGAAAAACATTTCAAAAAGCCCCTTGACATCTATAAAAATATTACATTTACTCTCTTAAGATTAAGACAAATCAAACTTGAGGGATGCTTTTGTAATTTTGAAACATAGCTGGGTTTTTCTGTAATTAGCCCAAACCTCGGGGGTGTTTTCTTAATTATCTTTTCCCTAAATTCTTCATAATTTGCTATTGCATGAGATGTTTGGTGCAATTGTTTATCCTTTAATTTTGGTTTTTTTTTCCTACTATTGATGAGGTTTTTCAAAATTAGAAGAAGAATAAATTCTGATAATGTAATTGAATATACGAGATGATAGTTCATGTGATATCTAAAATTCTAAATGGTACAATAATGATCGAATATAATTGACGATTGGAAAGATGAGAGTGAGTGAATAGTGTGATTTGTAAGATGATAGTACAATTCTAATAGTTGATTTGATTATTTTTTTTAAATGCTGATTGGATGTGTTTGGCGACAGAAAAAAATGAAAGTGAGTGGATAATGCAATTCTGAAAACTTTCATAAGCAATAGTAAGTTGAGGCGAAAAAAAAAATCTCCAGTGAGGAAAAAATTAGCAACTAATCGCTACCTTAGTTACGTAAAAATTTCAAATCAATGAGTATAGATTCAGATTCATACCAAACATATATAAACCTTATGTTGAATTTGAGCTGTTTTTAATTTGTTTCTTACCACAAACAAGACCTTGGTCCTTAACAGGGGTAACTGCACCTTTCTTCCTCCAATCCAATGTTTTCGGCACATTCCTAACATCGGCGTACCTAAAACGCTCGTGTCCTGAGGCGGACATCATGATTTCCGGTTTCTCCTTCTTATAACCATTAAGCGAAGCTCGAAATTCGTCACCAGTCATGTCAGCAAAGGCGTTAACACGAAGCTTGTACCCTTGGTCCGGACCTGCATTGAAGGCTTCTATCTTTTGGACATTATCCTTAAATATCTCAAAGCGTTTCATCTTTTCTTGTGTGTCTTTGTAAACGCGGCCATGTTGAGCCATCCATTTTTCGTGTCGGTCCAGCATGGATGGCTCTGGGAGTTGGCGGGTCGACGCTTGAGGGGTCAAGAATTTTGAGATTAGGAGAAATGTTATGCAGAGATATTGGAAGTGGTTTTTGAGAGCCATAATACTTAATTTCAGAATTGCTTAGGACAATTGAAATGATTTTGCTGGTGTATACAATGTGTAAAACGTTATGTATTTCCTAACTTTATATAGGCAAAGGAACCTTGTATTTTGCTTCATTGTAAATGCCCTGTCAATTGTTCTGATTGATTGTAGGGATAACAAAATCAGAGAATATAATCTCGAGGTTCCATTAATTGAAAAAATATTCAAGAAGTTCCGTTTTATATCTTTGAATTTTAGTCATAAAATGGAGAATGGGATTGTAAGACGCAAGTTTGAATCCTATATTTCAACTAGATGTTTATCTTGTATTTCTTATTAGAAATATATGATTAAAAAATGTACCTAAATGCAAGTTTGGTTGAAATATCATGAGATTAGATGTCAAATTGGAGCAGAAAATCCAAAGTGACTGATAGCCCATCATTTGTCAGATTACTAATTAAGTGTGATAATCCAAATTCGCATTGTTTTTCTTGAAATTTTGATATTTTTCATTCATGTAAAATGTAATCCCCCAAGCACATCAGTGGAATTTCATTTTTTTTTTTGGGGGGTGGGGGGGAAGAGTCTCAATGTGAGCAGTTTAGTTCATATTGAAAAAAATACTATTTTTTCCTAAATTGATGTTTTGGGCATCATCGTAATATTCTGATATATCATATATTCGTCTTGTTTTTGATTTTGTTTCCAACGTTTGCAACTTTTCCTGAGTACTTCGCTAGCTAGCTGCTAGTTTGCTTCTGCTTAACCACTTCTCGGCTTTTGCTTAAATCAAGAAAATAAAACAATTTTTCTGTTATTTTTACATTGATCTCCCACTAACAGAACATCTTGAAAATAAATCTCTCCCTTTATGGTTTGCATCTCCAATGGGAATGGTTCATATGTTATGCTAATGTTGTTTGTTAAACTTATGTGGAAAGGTTTCTGTTTTTTCAGAAAATGGCAGGGATCGTGTATAGGCTTAAGTCGAGGCCAGAATTAGATTCTGTCTCCGCAAGACGAAAACACCCCGTATACTAGTGCTTACGGTTTCGGCGCTCGCCTCTAAGATACAACGACTTTAACAGTTTCGGTTAGCAGCACAGCAAAACTGGAACAACAGCGAACAAGCCAAGTGTTTGATTACTTTGAAACTTTCAAGGAGGAAAAATGGGCAAGATGCTAAATGCAATGCTCGATTTTATGTTTTCTGATTTATTTCGTGTCGTTATTTCATCAGTAGGGGCTGCATTAATATAGGCAACCAAATGCCCGTACGGAAAATCGCGTCTGTAGGCTCGAAAAGGCACATTTCCACCGAACAGACGCACTTGCGCAGGAGAGCACGGCCTAGACGCACGGGCGTGCGCCTGCCCGTGCGTGCAGGCTCAGACCTTCGGCTCCTAGCACGACCCAGACGCACGGTCGTGCGCGGGGCCGAAACATTTTTCCGGTCGAACTCTTCTAATTAATTACGAAAATTAATTAAATCTATTTAATTAATTAAATATTTAATTTTTAAAGGTTTTTGGTCCAAAAAGAATAAGGGCCTTGAAGCCCAGGCCCACGACCCGGACCGGGCGGGCCGGCCGGCCGGCCGAGCCGAGCCGCCGGCCGGCGGCGGCGCGCCGCGCGTGTGTGCTGACCAAACCCACAAGCATGTAGGTCCTCTCCCTTTAAAAACTTGGTGCCCCCAAGGGCCCAAACCCATTTGTCCAACTTAGGATAAATAAAGTTTGCAACTTTACCTCATTTTTCCTATGTGGGATGGAGCATCTCTCCTCCCCCACATTTTCCATTTTCCATACCATTTATTTGTATTAAGTGGCTAACTTAGCATTAATTTCTCATTCACCCTAATCGGTTTTGAGAAATTCCAAATGCTATTCTCATCTACTCTCTTAGTAGAATTTTTACAAATAATTTAATTCCATTTTTCACAAATGGAAACCACTTAATTGATTGGTCAAAATCAGGTCAACACCCCATTTATCAAAGACCAATTCCAACAATCCCCCACATGAATGAAATTAATGCATGCGTGTATGCAGATTAAGCTTGAAAGTCTCGGCGAATCGTTATTGCATCGAGATAGGTAGCTTGTGGCTTTGAACCTTCCTTAGTAAGGTACTATCGGATTTACTAGCCGCTAGTGACGCGATGTCTCAACTACTCAAATTAGTTTGTGTAAACTCTGCATAACAAGATTTCTTACACAATAACAACTCTAACACTTGTTGTTCTCACGTTGTGTCTATTTCGCCCTAGACCATATCTTAGATTCATAAGTGTTTCATTTGAAGCGGCCATTACTTCTCACTTATATAGGTGATCTCCTATTGAAGAGTAACTGCAATACTCCACCTTTCGGTATAGGAATCATTAAAAGTCTTAAACTTAACCTCACCACATTCAAAGCAGGTTTAAATACACTGGATGTATCGAGAATGAGCTAACACATTTTCCAAGTGTTCAAATTAACATTCATAACTTAGTTGTCCCATTGAACCAAGGTCTTGGGATCTCCAATTCACAAGGTTGGGTTACCGCTATGAACATTCTTTAAGTTGTGGATTTTAAACCCATTCCCTTAACATTTATACAAATTTGATCTCGATTTATACCTTTTGTAAAGCGGGATCCGCAAGGTTTTCCTTTGACTTCACGTAGTCAACCGAAATAACCCCATTCGAAATCAATTGTCTAATGGTATTGTGTCTCCGACGTATATGTCTAAACTTACCATTATACATATTGCTTTGTGCCCTTCCGATTGCTGATTGACTATCACAGTGTATCATAACAGCAGGCACAGGCTTATTCCAACAAGAAATATCCTCTAAGAAGTTTCTAAGCCATTCTCGCTTCTTCTTCTCCAGCTTTATCCAAAGCAATGAACTCGGATTCCATAGTGGATCGAGCTATGCACGTCTGCTTAGAAGACTTCCATGACACGGCTGGAGTCTTTTGTGTCTGATATCCAATTGGCATCACAGTATCCTTCTAATACTGTTGGATATCTTGTATAAAGTATTCCATAGTTTATGGTATACTTTAAATATCTAAGTACCCTTGTCACGGCTTTCCAGGTGATCCATACTGGGTTACTTGTGAACCTACTTAGTTTGCTCACCGAATATGCAATGTCCGGACGTGTACGATTCGTTAAGTACATCAGATCGCCAATTACCCTTGCATATTCCAAATGAGAAACTGTTCGCCTCTATTCTTGGCCAAGTGTAGACTTAGATCTACAGGTGTCTTAGCCGGAGGATTATCAAAAGCATTAAACCTTCTGAGTATGCTTTTGACATAATGGGATTGTGATAAGACAATTCCATCTGAAGTCCTAGAGATTTTAATCCCTAATATAACATCAGATAATCCCATATTCTTCATGTCAAAGTTTCTTTTTAACATGTTCTTAGTATTCACGATTAAATCATGACTACTTCCCATAATCAACATATCATCTACATAAAGACATACTATGACGTAATCATTTGTAGTACCTTTAATGTAGACACACTTGTCACATTCGTTGATCTTGAACCCGTTTGACTTCATAGTCGAGTCAAACTTTTCGTGCCATTGCTTAGGTGTTTGTTTTAGTCCATAAAGTGACTTAACAAGTTTACACACCTCGGGTTGTTCCATATAAATTTCCTCTTCAAGTTCCCCATTCAAGAAGCGCAGTTTTAACGTCCATTTGATGTATCTCAAGGTTATGTAAAGCTGCAATAGCAATGAGAACACGAATGGACGTAATCCTCGTGACAGGAGAATATGTATCGAAGAAGTCATATCCCTCCTTTTGTCTAAACCCTTTAGCTACCAATCGGGCTTTATACTTGTCAATAGATCCATCTCGCTTTATACTTCCTTTTAAGGATCCACTTGCATCCCAAAGGCTTGCAACCCTAAGGAGATCAACCAACTCCCAAGTGTGATTTTGCATGATGGAATCTATCTCATTATTGATAGCTTCTTTCCGAGAGAGCTTCGACTAGACAATGCTTCTTGAATAGTTCGGGTTCGTTTTCTAACATATAAGTTAGAAAATCGGACCAAAAGACGTAGCTACTTTTGTCCTTTTATCGCGTCTTGGTTCCTCTTCATCATCACTTTGAGGTAACCTTGCAGCTTTCATAAGTCCGTTTACTCGAACTTTCTTCTTTCCGTTCTTTGTTCGGAAAGATATTCTCGAAGAATACAACATTCCTTGATTCAATGATCATACCTTCATTTATATCGGAATAGCCAACGTGTGCACTAAAAAGATATGCACTACTATTGTTAGCATATCCAATGAAAGCACAATCGATCGTCTTCGGACCGATTCTTACTTGTTTCGGCTTAGTACTTCGACTTTAACCAAACACCCCCACACTTTAAGGTATTTGTATGACGCTTTTACGTCCCTTCCATAACTCATATGGAGTTTCATTTTTACCTTTGTGTGGGATCTTATTAAGAATATAGTTCGCGAAGTATGGCTTCCCCCACAAGTTTTGGGGTAAGCGAACTTAGCAACATCGCATTCATCATCTCCTTAAGAGTACGATTCTTGCGTTCTGCAACACCATTTGATTGAGGTGAGTAAGGTGCAGTCATTTGATGAATTGTACCCGCTTCCGAGCAAAATTCTTCAAACGGAGCAACATACTTTCCGCCTCTATCACTTCGAATCATCTTAATTTTCAAATTAAGCTGATTTTCAACTTCATTCTTATAAGTTTTAAAAGCTACTAAAGCTCCATCTTTGCTTTTCAAAAGATATACATAACAATATCTTGTGCAATCGTCTATAAACGTTATGAAGTACTTTTTCCCACCTCGAGTTTGCACAAGTTTTAAGTCACACACATCTGTATGAATTAACTCGAGTGGTTTGGTACTTCTCGTTACCGAATGAAACGGTGACTTGGCGATTTTGCTTCAACACAAATTTCGCATTTGTCTTGTGAATCGGTTTTAAACGTGGTATTAATTCCGATTCACTAACCTTTTAATTGTGTTGAAGTTTACGTGTCCTAATCTATCATGCCATAAATTAGAACAATCCAACAAGTAAAACAAGTAACGTTTTTATTCTTCGCCTCTTGGCGGAAAAAACGATATTACTGACATTTTAAATGCACTTATCAAGGTAACCTTTACATAAAAACTCGACCATTCTTGGTCATTACAAACTTGTCGGACTCAAACACTAGCCTAAATCCGCCTTGCTAAGCAACGGATCGAAACCAAGTTCTTGCGGATGTCCGGGGACATGCAAAGACATCTACAAGCGTAAGCTCCTTCCCTAAGTCATCTTGAGCACCACCTTTCCAAGCCCAACGATGTTGGAAGTCGAGGAGTTCCCCATGAACAACTTTCTTCCATTGATCGGAGTGTAGGAGGAGAACATCTCCTTATCGGCACAAATGTGACGAGTAGACCCGGTATCTATCCACCACTCCCTCAGGTTATCCACCATATTGGCTTCAAACATAACGGCGGAGAGATCGAGCTCCGACAAGTTTATTAGAACCGACTTGTCCTCCGTCACATTGGCTTGTTGGTTGCCACCTTGATTGCCCTTCTTCTTTCTGTCGGCAATCCTTCGCCATGTGGTTCGGTTTGCCACAATTGTAGCAATTCCCCTTGAACTTTTTGGCCTTGCTTTCTCCTTCCCGAGTGCTTACGTTTCTTGCTAGTGCTCGACTCAGCAAGATTGGTCTTAGCCTCCATTCCAGATTTACTGGTTTAACATCTGATTTCCGGTTGTCTTCTTCGATGCGAAGCCGAACAATCAGATCCTCAAGCCCCATCTCTTTGCGCTTGTGCTTGAGGTAGTTTTTGAAATTCTTCCACAATGGCGGCAATTTTTCGATAATTGCGCCACTTGAAAAGATTCATTCAAAAGCATCCCTTCGGACACTAAGTCGTGAAGGATGATTTGAATCTCCTGAACTTCGATCACCGTTGGTGTCAACCATTTTGTACTCCAGAATTTGCCGACAACAAATTTCTTTGTCCGCATCTTCCGTCTTGTATTTCTTCTCCAAGGATTGCCACAATTCCTTGGGCGTCTTGAACGTGCTATATGACATTGTAGAGAGTGTTGTCTAGCCCATTCAAGACGTAGTTGCGACATAGAAAATCGCTTGTTGTGCCAAGCATCCACAATTCTCCTATTGTTGTCAACTTCGCCTTCTTCAACAACGGCGAGGGGGTCGCCCTTTAAAAACGAGCCAACCCCAAAGTAGTGAGGTAGAAACAAAGATCTTCTCGTTGCCAACGTTTGAAGTCGGCACCAGAAAACTTGGGCGGCTTTTCACCGTGAGCGGGAGCAGCAGCCATGGGTGTGAACGAGATCGAACTGGATGCCATTGTCTTCAACAGAAACAGAGAAGAATTTTCGTCTTGCGATTGTTTGTTAAACTTATGTGGAAAGGTTTCGCTTTTTTGAAAAATGGCGGGGGATCGTGTATAGGCTTAAGTCGAGGCGACTGGATTCTGTCTCCGCAAGACGAAAACACCCCGTATACTAGTGCTTACGGTTCCCGCTCGCCTAAGATACAACAACTTTAATGGGATTCGGTTAGCGACAGACAAAGAAAATCGAACAACAACGAACAAGCCAAGTGTTTGATTACTTTGAAGCTTTCAAGGAGGAAAAATGGGCAAGATGCTAAATGCAATGCTCGATTTTATGTTTTCTCGATTTATTTCGTGTCGTTATTTCATCGAGGGGCTTTGCATTAATATAGGCAACCAAATGCCCGTCATGGGAAAATCGCGTCGTCAGAGGCTCGAAAAGGCACATTTCCACCGAATGACGCGCACACTGCGCAGAGAGCACGCACGGCCTAGACGCACGGCGTGCGCTGCCCGTGCGTGCGAGCCCGGACCTTTCGGCTCCTAGCACGACCCGACCTGCACTACGGTCGTGCGCGGGGCGAAACATTTTTCCAAATCGAACTCTTCTAATTAATTACGAAAATTAATTAAATCTATTTAATTAATTAAATATTTAATTTTTAAAGGTTTTTGGTCCAAAAGAATAAGGGCCTTGAAGCCCAAGCCACGCGACCGGGCCCGGGCGGCGGCGCGGCGTGCGCAAGGCTGCGTGTGCTGACCAAACCCACAAGATGTAGGTCCTCTCCCCTTTAAAAACTTGGGTGCCCCCAAGGTCCCAAACCCATTTGTCCAACTTAGGATAAATAAAGTGTGCAACTTTACCTCCTTTTTCCTATGTGGGATGGAGCATCTCTCCTCCCCCACATTTTCCATTTTCCATACCATTTATTTGTATTAAGTGGCTAGCTTCTAGCATTAATTTCTCATTCACCCGGAATCGGTTTTGAGAAATTCCAAATGCTATTCTCATCTACTCTCTTAGTAGAATTTTTACAAATAATTTAATTCCATTTTTCACAAATGGAAATCACTTAATTGATTGGTCAAAATCGGGTTAACACCCCATTTATCAAAGACCAATTCCAACAAATGTCATATATAATCGTTTTACATGTCATTGCATAAAAAGTAAATATAAATAATTAATTAACAATCAAGAATTTATCAACTTCTTTCACAACAATCAAGAATTTATCAACAACTTTCACAGTTAACTAACACTACTAGCTAGTATTAAACTGAATAAATGTGACCACTTTTTAGTTTTAATTTCGATGTGATTCGGTCTCAAAAACTTTATAATTTGGAGATATCAATCTACCATTTGATCAAAGTATAATATATATGTTATTCAAGATTTTCGAAGTCTATCTTTGACTCACTACGTGAAAAACCCTAATTCAAATGTTTTATTTTTTAAATTATTTTGTTTGATATACCACGAGTTTATAATTAAAGTGGTATTGTTCACCCTTTATAAGGTTGTTGACCGAGGTTCGAACCTGATATCTTTCCTTATTTGATATCGTTCACCCTTTATAAGGAGTGAAATAGGAAAAGTGAAATAGAAGATCATATCCCTTATAACCAGTACTCTCGGCTTATTAAAATATTTATTTTATTTGATATTAAAGTATTTTTTATACCTTGGGGTACAACAAAATTGGTAACTCCATCAAATTGTTTGTGGGGTTGAGATTAGGGGTTTATATCCTTGCTCCATCAAATTGCTCCAAGGCATATATGCGGTAGTGAAGATTTGGTGGGAACTCATCTTGAATATCATCCGTGTGGGTTCGATTCGGGAGAGATCGTTATTAGTAGATTGGGGGTCGAACATAATTGTTCTCTTTACCCTGGGATCTGGTTGTACGTCGCCACCGTCGTCGAACACACCGGTCGGTCGTGCACATCCATGGTTTACCTTGGCGGTAGCAATGAGGAGCCGGAGTTGTTGTCGCCGAGGCGTAGTCGGGCGTGCGCGCAGGCTGAGCTTATCAAAAAAAAAAAAAAAAAAATTGGTAACTTCACATATTGTCTTTCATAAAGATATTAAATAGTGGAGGGTAATTGGGCTCTGCGGAGCATTGACTCAATACTGGGCCATTACAAAGTACGTAGGTTCGGGCCCAGTCTTCTGGTCTCGAATCTCGGTTGTAAAATACGACGTCGTTTAGATCACTAGTACAGTGCCAGAAGCCGAAATTCAGGGTTCGTGGGACGGAAATCAATTTCATAGTTGCTGCCAAAACCCCCTTCTGTTATTCTTGGTAAGCCCTTTTCTTCTTCGATTTGCTCTTACAGTATTATACATACAACTTTAATAATGTATGGTGCCGGTATGTATGGACGTCGAGTTTTACGTGAACAGTGGAATTTGTAATTGCTCGGACTGAATTTTCAAAGCCCTAACTTGTATTTTTTCCTTTTTTTTTTTTTTGGTTAATTACGTAATCTAATTCTTGTTAACACTGTCTAATTGTTGACGTGTTATGATGGATTGCCGGACTTTTTCTGTAAATTGAAGAATTAGAGGCCAACTTTCTTCATACTGTATGAGTGATGTGTTCTCCTTCAGAAATTATAATTTAGGACATTTTCTGTTATGATCATATTGGATAGTAATGATCTACACATGGATATGTGAATTTTTTGCTACTTAATTTTGATCTGAAATGTTGTTTCATTTTCTAGTTGGTAAGGATATTCTTGAATTGAGCCATATACTTTAAAAACCTACTTTTATGCTACTATTGTATTCTTGTGCAACAATCTGTGTAAAATTAGACAATGGAGTTTCTGACCTGATAATAAGTTTGTTTCTCAGCTAAGAAGCATTGGTTGGTTGCTTGTCAATGTCTTTAAGGGTCCTTGTGCAAAAAGTCTCTTATGAGATCATATCAATGTTGTAAAAATCGGCCTAGGCGGCCGACTAGGCGCTAGGCGGCCCTAGGCCGACCCGATTTTCCCAAAATCGGCCAAAAAATCGTTATGGGGCAAAAATCGGCCTAGGCGCCCGCCTAGGCGGCAAAAAAAATCGGAAAAAAATCGGGAAAAAATCGGTCTAGGCGGTCTAGTCGGAATAAATTGGCCAAAAATGGGGAAAAATCGGCCAAAATACAAAAAAATGAAAAAAAAGAAGAAAAACTTGGGCTTTTCTAGGCGCCCGCCTAGGCGCCCGGTTGCCGCCCGACTGGCGCCTAGCGATTTCTGCAACCTTGGATCATATAGTAATTTTGTCACCTAATTATATGGTTTTGGTCCGAATCCAGTTTGCTAGACGATAATGGCCTGTACTAGCTACATTTGCATGCATTCGGTTTACTTTTCCTTTAGCCTAACTTGTCTCAGTACTATGGTAATTTTTGTTTCATAGTTTCTGTTAGATTGGAGCATTCAACTGGCAACTGCAATGGAATCGACTCAAAATAACACTAATTCAGGGTCTGACCCAAAACCTCCAGTCATATACCGCTGCAAGAAATGCCGTAGAATTGTTGCTACAGAAGAGCATGTTGTTTCCCATAATCGTGGAGAAGGACAAAAATGCTTCAAATGGAAAAAGAGAAACGCTGACTCTGATATGGAGCCACCCGAATGCTCCTCTATTTTTGTAGAGCCCATGAAATGGATGGAAGCAGGTTAACCGTCACTTTCCATTTACTATCATTTGGTATATCTTTCTTACCAAAATACTTATCGTGCTGGTGCTGTGTATTTGCAGTGGAAGGCGGTTGTGTGGAAGACAAGCTTCAATGTATCGGTTGCAAAGCACGATTGGGTTCCTTCAATTGGGCAGGCATGCAGTGCAATTGTGGGACGTGGATTAATCCTGCATTCCAGCTGCACAAAAGTCGTATAGATGAGTGTCGTGTTTAATTTACTACAATCGTGGGGCGATTTTGTAAATGCATCGATGATATTTTAGCTATGTTACGTGTTGCAATATACAATGATAAGTTTTGTCCATGTCTAACATAATTGTTCTCTAGTTTACCTAAAGGCACCATTGCCCTTCTGTGTATGAATGATGAACGTGTTGTAGCGGTTAAATGAGGATGTTTTTTTCCATCAAGTTATGGGATAATTACATAAACCCCCTTGAGGTTCGGGCCAATTACAAAAAAGCTAGAGCTTTTGAAAATTACAAAACCCCTTGAGGTTTGATTCCGTCTTACATTTTCCCCTTCATAAGCAAAAAACATTTAAACCCCACCCCGACATTTATAAAAATCTTATAGTTACCCTTTCAAATTTAAGACATAATCAAACCTAAGGAGTTTTTTCGTAATTTTGAAACATCTTTTGGTTTTGTTTGTGATTAGTCAAAACCATAGGGGTATTTTTGTAATTATCCCTAAAGTTATATTGGAGCTCCATCTATCCAGTGATTAGTTTTTAGTTTTACCTGCATCCCTGAATGAGGCTGTCTTGCTTGACTTCAATTCAGTAGAAGAGGAAATGAGATAGGCTGATTACTTATTAGTCTTATTTATGCCTAGCAATTACAGTATTTTCACAATTTATGGATGAAGGACATATTAAAACAATTATTACCTTTTCTCCAAGGAAAACTAATTAATCTTCTTGGTGATATTAGACTCGATAAGAAAACGATATTGACAATCACCAAAATAATACAAGAGAAGGATTTGTATAACTTTAGATAATGGAATGAACTATATTACTCTTTAGTTCTTTATCACCATTGCATTTAGTTCTATGATTTCATTTTATGTTGGGTGTGTTTTTGGCTTGAAATGTTTCACCTATACGTCCCTGTAAATTTTATTTCTTAAATAATAATAAATGTTTAATCCGGCAATTTTCAACTTGAGATCAAAATACATTATACGGTATGAACCTCATTTATATGAAATACATAAGAATTTATTTACTACTAATTTTAATTTGTTAATATTTTTAACTAAATAAGTAAAATTTTATGAATAACGTGCAATGCACACACATCTTACTAAGATAAATATCATTTACCATTTTAAGACTAATAGCATACCTCATCTGAACAGAAGAATAAAGTTTTCTCATTCTAAGACTATATCATACCTCATACTAACAAGAATAATTATATGATTCCATCTTATGTTTTTGATGTGTTTTTGGGCTCAAAGTATCTCAACTATAAATCCGACAATTTTTACTTGAGACCAATATACATTGTATGGTATGAACCTTATTTATATGAAACACACAAGAATTTATTTATTACTAATTTTAATTTGTTAATACTTTTTAATTAAATAAATTATATGAATCACATGCAATACACGTGCATTTACTATAATAAGTATCATTTACCATTTTAAGACTAATATCATATCTCATATGAACACATGAATAAAATTTTCTCATTTTAAGACTGATATCATACCTCATACGAACAAGAATAGTTCTATGATTCTATTTTATGTTCTTTTGGGGGGCTCGAAATTTCTTAACCATGCTTCCATATAATTTTTTGTTTTTCTTAAATAAATAAATTTTCAATATGACAAATTTTAACTTGAGATTAAAATAAATTGTACAGTATGAACGTCATTTATATGAAACACATAAATATATATTTAATACAAATTTTAATTTAATAATATTTTCTTAATTAAATATGTAAAATTATATGGATCACGTGCAATGCCCGTGCATTTTACTAGAACAAATATCATTCACCATTTTAAGACACCATTTTAAGACTAATATCATACCTCATATGAATAAGAATAAATATTTCTCATTTTAAGACTAATATCATACTACGGTTCACATACTTGTTATAAGAGGAGGGAATCCAAAATGATGTCTGCCTCAAAACGCAAATATTTCCGGTATGCCGATGCAACTGATTTGCCACTGGATTGGAGAGATGAAGGTGCAGTCACTCCTGTGAAGGATCAAGGGTTCCACTGTGGTAAGTAACAAGAAATACAAGATCAATACCGGCCAATTAGTCTACAATACTGGCCAATTAGTCTCCCTCTTGGAGCAAGAGGTAATGGTCTGTGACAATATAGGCTCAAAGCTCTGTTTTTTTTACTTCATTCCATGTATTGGAGCATTCTTCAAAATGGAAAAATAAGATGATGAACTTAAAACTGACAAATGAAAATGCAGAAATAAGAAATCCAAATTACCAAGAGACAATAATCTCGTCATTCATTATATTATACAAACTGACAACACCACTCCGACATAAAACATTTTGGGGAAGTATAGTAGGTCCATAATTTAATTTTAGGGAAAAAAGTTGTAAGTAAACCTGCACTTAGGCACTTTTGACATTTTGCAATCTATTTTTTTTTCTTGGCAACTAACAACCCGAACTATACGCATTTTGAAGTTTGCAATCTCCGGCAGGCCAAAAGGGGAATATTCTTGGAATAATCCCTCACATGACTTGCATACTTATTTCTTAAGGGTATTTTCGTCTTTTTTAATTGATTTTCTTTAGTTTCTAAATTGATATTTTATTTATTTTTTTTCTTTTCATCTCCATTCTCCTACCCCCTTGCACAATAAAGAGGGTCAACACCAATTTTAAGTTTCCGCTTGTTTTTGGACATACGCCTTTCTTCTCAATTTGTGGTTGGATTATGAGATTTCAATCACCTTCAGCTCTTTGCCAATTATCCTATTAGCTTGGATGTTGCCAATTTTTGGGTCATATAGAAAGATTTGCTAAAGATCATTTCCGGCCTCTAGCAAAAATTAAAACAAATAAATAAATTAGTTAATTTATGCCATCAAGTATGGAAAAAAAGAAAACGGCCAGTGTCTTAATGAAAAAGATGAACAACTAAAATAGTGGTGTGAAGTTTCAATGATTTTTTCAAAAAAGAGTTAGTCTTCTGTCAAACGATCTAACAGATTTAAGTCCGTAGACAGACCCATACACAATACCCAAACCTACAAATCCAATACACAAACCCACATACGCAATAACCCTAGAAGTCCACCTTCCACATTCTCCACTCCAATATATTGTGCACCATCCAACAATAAAAAATCGGCACGTACTGACGCTTCCCCAGATATGCATACAAAATATATCAAAAATTGTCGTTGCCTTCTTCTCTTACTCTGCAATTCTGATTGATTTTGTTTTGATCATTGTATTTTGTTCACTCAAGATATGCACACAAAAGAAAGACACATGCACAAAACTTTGTGTTTTTGTCAGCAAATGCATCTGCCTATGAAATTGTATCATTTGTGTGGACTAATAAAGTGCACGTGTGTTGCACGTGAATCATATAATTTGCCTAATTTTTAATAAAAATAAGTTTTTAATAGAATATAACCAATATTTGATACCATCGGTAGTCGTACCATACCCAACCACCACAACTTCATGATCAACGTTCGACCCACACCCTCTACTTAATACACCACTTGAGTAAAGTCGAGAATTAAAACTAGATGAATCAATAATAACCGACATTGGCTGATTCGCCGCTTTCTTGAAGCGGTAGGTTCATTTATTGTTGGGACTACCTCGCACTCCCCGTTATTTGGATCGCTATCTCTGACGCCTTCATCGTGTCACAAATCCCTTTAAATCCCACGTACGGATAATTGGCTTCTGTCGTGATCCTCCTTTTTGCACAATGAACTCGAACGCATTGTTCTTGAAACCTCCTTCGCAACCGTGTTCCTTATCGTCACAGTCCACCAACTGTTGCTCGAGAGGGACAACAGTTGGCCTGTTTTGATCTGATTTATTCCTTCTATTGTTGCATCGGGGAATGTCTGGGTCGTAGATTGAGACGCCCACATCCCCAACACTACTACAATTGCAGCCAAAATAAGCTTCCAAGATGATGTCAAGGCCATTATTGCATGAATTTGTGATGAATCATTACACAAGTGGGGTGAGGTATATATGGAACTGAAGGAGTGTAGTGACATATGCATATATATTTGGTATCACTTAAACTGAATTTTGGAGTCATCCGTGCTACTTTCACTAGTCGGAATCGTGTTGTTAGGGTTTCATAAATAGGAAAAAAACATATAGATCCCGCCTGTTGGGGATTTATCACGTGCGATATTATATTCCGAAATTAAATCAGAAAACTTACTTGAATTCCCAAAAACGAAATTATAGAAAATGCAGAAAATCAGACCGAGGCTAGAGTTGGACTCTATGTCTTTAAGACGAATTGCCCCGCTACGGTGCCCACGGTTGAATAGCAAGCGTCTCCCAAGATACAATGGTCTCCTCTTGCTGTAGTAGCACTCCAAACAACAAGAGACGGCGAACTTCGAATGTTTTGTACTCTCTCTTTTACGGGAATATCTTGACAGAATATATGCTTGTGTTTGTATGCAAAATGAATGTATGCAAATTGACTTATCAAAATCTGCAGATTCTTGGGATATATATAGATTACCAAAAGTCACAAGTGAAACAACACAACCGTTCAAACAAACATGTCCATTTATTTGAACAGACACGTCCATTGGTTTCAAACGAAACAACACAACTATTTGGATAAACCTTTTCAATCTGAATAGTTTCAAATGAACAGTCACACCTTTTGGCAACAATTTCTCATTCACCTGGAAATATCTATTATATTTCCAACAATCCCCACATGAATGAGAAATTACGTGAATCAATGCAAATGCACATGTAAATGCAGACACTAAAGAGAGTACAAACGGAAAATTATTGCATCAGGAGAGGTAGCTTATGGCTTTGAACCTTCCTTAGTGGAGTACTATCGGATTTACTTGGCTAATCAGTGAACATGATGTCTTGAACTGTTCAGCCGTTGGTGTAAACCAAGACAACAACACCCACACAATAACCTCCCTAACATTTTCAGTTCTCATGGTTATGTTCATTTTGGCCCTGAACAACCTTGGGTTTCATAAGTGTTTTAGAGAATTCAAGCCTCAAAAATTCTCATAAAAGCGGCCCTACTTCACACTTACATAGGTGACCTCCTATTAAGAGTATTTTGCCATACCCCACTTGGTTTAACCAAGCTATAGGAATCATTAAAAGTCGAACTTAACCTTACATCCTTCTACAGAAAGCACTTTTAATCATAGGAATGGGTAGGAATTTTATCCTAAGTGCTTAACTGAATCTTCATAACTTAGTTGTCCCATTGAACCAAGTTCTTAGGATCTCCAGTCATCATGGTTGGGTTACCATTACAAAGAGTCATGTGTAATAGGCTTCAATCCCATTCCCTTCGATAATCGGTATTTGATCTCTACTTCAATCAAATTTGCGCGCAAGATTGAGATCAATATCTTTACATATTTGAGAATATAATCTCTGAGTATGTGTAACCACTTCAAATTGACATAAGTGCCATCGGTGGACTTTCAAGCCCTTCAATGTCAATGTGGCTTTATAACACCTTAAGCTCATATAGACTATTATCTATATGTCATCTCTTTTTTAGGTAGAGATTCGTTTGACTTTGTCGTTTGTCAAACTTGTCATTATCTATACAATGATTTAATAGTTGTACATGTTCCTTTCAAGTTCAGTACAATAATCCATTTTGGGTCTACCTTGATAAGGTTAGCCTTTAAAGCATTTTTCTACACCTTTCCTTCGTACCTCAATGTGTGCACTGTTACAACACTAAAGAGTACACGAGACGATGCACCTCTTCAAGAGAAATCACAGGTGACCCCTTTTAAATATCAATCAGCCCTGTCAATGTGAATTGGCTCATATCCTCTTTTCTAAGGATATATCTCAAAGAAATACAAGGATGTTAGTCCAGTGGCTACGATAATCTAGAGGGGGTGAATAGATTATCTCGGTTTTTCAGATTTTGCCCTCTTTTTCGAATAATCAAACAAAGACGAGAATGTAAATGCGGAAATAAAACAACACTCCGATTTAAAGAGGTTCAACCCACCTAGGGCTAATCCTCTACCACCCCAAAGATATCCGGGATGGATTTCAAAAGAAAAAAATATTTTATTAATTTACCAAAAATTAATACAACACCTTGAGGATTACCACAACCCTCTTACACCACTTTGAGGATTACCACAATTCTTTTACAACACCTTTGAAGATTACCACAACCTTCAAACACCTATCACCTAGATCACCCAAGTGTATTCTTACCACAAGAATACTCACAAGGATGTCTTGTGTTGAATGATGACCAAAATCAAGATTACAACTCAATAATGATTGATACAATATGAGTACAAGTGTAATCAAGAATTGAAAGCCTAGACCTCAAATTTGTGCAAGTGAAAGTGCTAAGGCTAATACAACAAGATATATGAAAGTGTTTGCTTTGTTTGCTCTTTGCTTGTATAGAGTGTTGTATCTTGTTGCTTGAATGAAGCCTCTATTTATAGGAGAGGTCTTGGCTTTGATTTCCAGGACATTGGCTCCTCCTTGGGAGTGATTTGCTTTGCAAAAAGAAACCATTTAAAATCATCAATATAGTGTTAGAAATCAATCCCACAAAATAAGGAAAAGTCATGCAAAAATGCAATCGGATAGTTTGTTTGATAAACATGGGTTCGACCGTCGCGCAGAGATAAGATTGAAATTGAATTCTGCGAATTTTTACACAGGGGGCGGTCGAAGGGGTGCGACCGGTCGCCCTTAGTCGTGTGGTTTGCCGCAGCGTTTTTACGAAACAGAGAAGTCTGAACAAAAATCCAACTTGCAGGTGCAGCCCGCCGGTCGGCCGATCGGCCGACCACACCGGTCGCCCACCCGGCCGACCGCCGCTTCCTGTTTTTCTTACGTCCCATTTTCTTTTTAGCTTAGCTCAACTCAGTACGGGTTGCCCTATAGGCGACACCGGTCGAGCCTAAAACAAATGTGTTGTCCAATGTTTTATTGAAAATAAACTTCAAGAAATATTCAAAAATAGTAAAAACATTTTAAGTTGATCGGAAATATTTAGACAACATTTAGGGACATAGTTTTGGTTTGAAAACATATTTGAACAAAATCGAACATAATCATCAAAATCATGATAAAAACATTTATCTAACAAACTCCCCCTTTTTGATGATTACAAACCAAAACAATTTTCTTGAGGACGATTTTAAAACCAAATAAAATTTCCGGTTTTACAAGTAAACTATCCGTTAGAAGTATTTCATACAAAGCTCCCCCTATTTATGAGCATATCAACAAACGATAATTATAAGTAAGAAGCACAAGCTATAACAAGCTAATATAGATTGCATCATGAGCTAAGAAGCTCCCCCTGTCACAAGACTTATAATCAATGTCATTCGAGTCCAAGGTTCAAGTCATGGACTAGGTATTAGAGACCACAATGCTTATTACGAGCTTTTATTAGCTTCTCTTGAGCTAACGAGCCAATATCATGTTTCTCCCCCTTTGGAATCATCAAAAAGAATGTTAGAATGGTGAAAACACCATACAATTATATCAAAGTGCGCCCAAGGGACGGTTTATAAACCGTTGATCAATTAAAGCATCATAATCCAAGGAAAATGGGAGAAATGTAATATAAGGAAGTCATACACTGTTTTGATTGGCAAAACATGATCCCAATAAGTATAGAAAACTTTTGAAAGCAAGAGAATCATGTATAGGTTGAAATTATCATTGCGACATTTCATCGAACACCTTGTGTGCGGTAAAAAAAGAAGAGGTTGTATATAACCTTTGTAAATGGTTCAAGCCAAAAAATTTCAACACCAATTCAAGTCACTCATCATACATAACAATACAACAACCAAGCTCATCATGATCATACGAAAATTACATAAAAAAAACTTTCAAGAAACTCGAAAACTCAAGGGTTCCACCCAATTGAGTAAAAGAAGCGAAATTCTTACCATTTGATCGGAAAGAGTGAGCCATAATGATGATGATCATGCTATATAATGTCCATGTTGTGTAAGATATGCATGAAATCCATTTTTGAATGAAATTTGAGTGAATTTGGCAAAGGGGACGAAAAATGGCCAAATATTTGTTAAAAGGAAGAATGCTGAAGACAGAACGTTTAAAAGCCAAAATATAGCTTAGGGCGACTGGTCGAGGTTGAGGGCGACCGGTTGCCCTTAACTTCTTTAGCCCACTGTTTTGTCAGTTTTACCAAAATCCGAATTTTCAACCAAAAATCCGATTTTTCGCCCTAAGTTTTAAAAAACGTGCAAAATGCAAACGTAAGCTTCATTCAATATGCATTATGCCTAACCGAGCTCGTATTGAAGAAAAAGTCTCGGAAGATAGCGGTTTTGAAAAATATCCGCCAATTGATCTTGAGATGGTACAAAGGATATCTCAATTTACGTTTTGAAACACAATCCCTTAGAAAATGATGTCGAATCTCAATATGTTTAGTACGGTTATGATGAACCGGGTTTTGAGCAATATTTATAGCGGATATATTATCACAAAAGATAGGTACGTTTTCAAAAGAGCATTTGTAATCCGCTAAGGTTTGTTTCATCCAAAGAAGTTGAGTACAACAAAATGCGGCGGAAATATATTCGCCCCGTTGAAAGAGAAACACGTTTTGCTTCTTTGAAAACCATGAAACTAGGCAATCGCTTAAAATTGACATGATCCGGAAGTACTTTTCCGATCATCAATATTACCCGCATAGTCCGAATCACTATAACCTTTAAGAGAAAAATTTCATTCTTTGGATAAAATAAACCATATTGAATAGTGCCTTTCAAATATCGAAAAATCCGTTTAACGGCACTCATATGAGATTCTTTTGGATTGCTTTGAAAACGAGCACATAGGCATACGGCATGAAGAATGTCCTGGTCTACTAGCGGTTAAATAAAGTAAACTACCAATCATACCTCGATACTTGGATTCATCAACCGCTTGCCTTTTTCATCTTTGTCAATTTTGACATTGGTTGCCATAGAGTCGAGACGGTTCTTCCTTCTTCAATGCCGAACTTCTTCAAAAGTTCTTTTGTATACTTTGATTGCGAAATATAAATACCTTCTTGGCATTGCTTAATTTGAAGTCCAAGGAAGAAGTTTAGTTCCCCCATCATACTCATCTCGAATTCACCTTGCATTAACTTGGAGAATTTCTTGCACAAAGATTCATTAGTAGCACCAAAGATAATGTCATCAACATAAATTTGCACAAGTAAACAATCTTGCCCTTTTTCAAAAACAAAGAGTGTAGTATCAACTTTACCTCTTGTAAAACCATTTTGCAAAAGAAAAGAGCTAAGTCTATCATACCATGCACGGGGTGCTTGTTTCAAACCATACAAAGCCTTTTAAGTTTATAAACATCATTAGGCCTAGAAAAATTTTCAAACCCCTGGAGGTTGTTTTACATAGACTTCTTCTTGAATAATACCATTTAAGAAAGCGGATTTAACATCCATTTGGTAAAGTTTGAAATTTTTGAAACAAGAATAGGCAAGTAAAATACGAATAGCTTCTAAACGTGCTACGGTGCAAAAGTTTCATCATAGTCAATACCTTCTTCTTGACAATACCCTTGAGCTACTAACCTTGCCTTATTTCGAACAATGTTGCATTGATCATCAAGTTTGTTCCTAATACCCATTTTGTACCAATAATTGTTTGAGATGGAGGACAAGGTACTAATTCCCATACATCATTTCTTTCAAATTGATTCAACTCCTCTTGCATTTCCAAAACCAATCTTCATCCTCAATAGCTTCCTTAGCATTTTTAGGCTCTTTTTGAGATATAAGAGCTTTCTCGGCAAAATTCCTTCGAGTCATTACTTTATCAAGGGGATCACCAATAATAAGATCTTTTGGGTGATCTCCCTTAAATTTCAATGCTACGGGAAGATTCGAAGTATCACCCCTATCTTCTTGAAGAACATTTGAACTTGAAGGTTGATCATATGAAATAGAAGGTTTATCATTATGAGCATCACTTTGAACAATAGGTTCAACAATATCCTCTTCATCACTATCGTCATTGGGTATTCTTTCAACACCCGAGGCTTCATTAAATTTGACATGAATAGATTCTTCAACAACCATGCTAGTCTTGTTGTAAACCCGATATGCTTTGCTCTTGGTTGAGTACCCCATAAATATTCCTTCATCGGCCTTAGGATCAAGTTTGTCTAATTGATCCTTAGTATTCAAAATAAAGCACTTACATCCAAATATTTTGAAATAACTAATATTTGGAGTTCTTCCTTTCCAAAGCTCATATGGAGTTTTATTCATTTTAGGACGAATATAAACTCGATTAATGACATAGCAAGCGGTACTTACGGCTTCGGCCCAAAAATATTTTGGAAGAGAAAATTCATTGAGCATGGACCGACTCATTTCTTGTAGCGTCCGATTCTTCCTTTCGGCTACACCATTTTGTTGAGGTGTTCTTGGAGCCGAAAAATTGTGTGTATATCCCTTGGTTTCACAAAAGACTCTAAACTCACCGTCAAATTCTCCCCCTCGATCACTTCGAATAGTTTTAATAGTATCTTCCTTTTCATTCTCAATGCGTCTACACAACTTAACAAACTCATTAACGGCATCGCTTTTATTTGCAAGAAAAAGAGCCCAAGTGTATCTAGAAAAATCATCGACAATAACGAAAGTGTAATGTTTTCCACTTAGACTAGCCGTACCAATATCCCCATACAAATCAAGGTGAAGCAATTGTAGGGGTTTGGTAGTGGAAATTTCATTTTGGGCTTAAAACTACTCTTAACTAATTTGTTCTTTTGACAAGTGTCACATAAGCCAAGATTTTCAAAATTCAATTTGGGTAGTCCTTTTACATGTTGGTTTTTGTAAATATTTTTCAAATTCTTGTATCCAACATGTCCGAGTCGCCTATGCCATAAACTCGTTAAATCATTATTGGCGACAAGACAAGAAACATTTTGACTAACCAAATCACTAGTACAAATTTTGTAAAGATTGCCTTTTCTATTTGCTTCACAAATAATATTACCATTTTTAAGAATAAGGCATTTTTCTTTATTAAAAGAAACATCATAATTTGAATCACAAAGTTGGCTAACACTTATCAAATTAAACTTAAGCCCTTCTACTAAAAGAACATTACAAAGAGAGAAAGAAGAGTTACCAATTTCTCCATTTCCAAGAATTTTTCCTTTGCCATTGCCGAAACATGACCATACCCTCTTCTTGAAGCTTGATGTTGGTAAAAAGCTCTCTCCTCCCGGTCATATGGCGTGAACATCCGCTGTCCACGAGCCATTTCGAATCCTCCATGGTTGTTATAGCCCCTATTACCTCATTGTTTTCATCGTCTATAGCCATAAGACCATGTTCGGTTTCACCTTCCTCGTCGGATGTCTCGAGTAGCTCATCCCAAGTTTTGACATCCGCATTTAGAGCCTTCTTTTTCTAAAAGGCTTTTTTTCTTTTGTTCCTCCTCATTGAGTTTTGGGCAATCGGCTATGAAGTGCCTTTGCTTTCCGCACTTAAAGCAAGCATTATCTCTTGGTTTTCTTGCTTTATTTTTATTCACAAATTTTGCAAATTTTCGAACAAGTGCGGCCGTCTCCTCATCATCATCATCATCATTATCATAGTATGCATTATTAGAAGAGGAAGCAAGACCTTTAGGAATATTTTGCATACCCGATTGATTGATGGTTGGTTTGGTATTTTTCCTCTCCTTGAGATAGACTTCATAGATGATGAGGTTCCCGATGAGCTCGTCAAACTTGAGTGTCTCAAGATTTTGTGCTTCCGTGATTGCCGTCACCTTTTCGGACCATGAGCCGGGAAGAGCATTCAATACCTTAGTCACTTTGTCTTCTTCGGAGATGACTTTACCGAGGGCCACAAGAGGATTGACAATGTTGTCAAGCCTTTCCACCATCTTGGAGATGCTTTCACCATCATACATGTTAAAGTTTTCAAAGTCTTTAACAAGCATGGTCTTTCTAGCTTGCTTGACCTTTTTTGTCCCTTCATATATAGTCTCCAATTTTTCCCAAACCTCATGTGCCGACCTTATGCCTCGTATGCGATTGTACTCGGTGGCGGTAAGTGAACAATGCAAAATATTTAAGGCCTTACCGTTTAGAGAGAAAGCCTTCTTATCATTTTCATCGAACTCCTTGAAAGGTTTAGGAGTCGAGGTGCCATCCTCCATTTTTTTCGTTGGTTGATCAACTCCTTCAATAACCACATTCCATATGTCAAATCCGCACCCTTGTAGAAAGCACTCCATACGGTCTTTCCAAAATGCGTAGTTGTTGGCGTCGAACAATGGTGGCTTGTTGGTGGAGGCGCCGTGGTGAGATAAGCATCATTCGTAGCCATGGATCTTTCCTTTTACTGAACGAGCTAGCCAAAGAGTTTGGCTTTGATACCACTTGTTAGTCCAAGTGGCTACGATAATCTAGAGGGGGGGTGAATAGATTATCTCGGTTTTTCAGATTTTGCCCTCTTTTTCGAATAATCAAACAAAGACGAGAATGTAAATGCGGAAATAAAACAACACTCGTCGATTTAAAGAGGTTCAACCCACCTAGGGCCTAATCCTCTACCACCCCAAAGATATCCTGGATGGATTTCAAAAGAAAAAAAATATTTTATTAATTTACCAAAAATTAATACAACACCTTGAGGATTACCACAACCCTCTTACACCACTTTGAGGATTACCACAATTCTTTTACAACACCTTTGAAGATTACCACAACCTTCAAACACCTATCACCTAGATCACCCAAGTGTATTCTTACCACAAGAATACTCACAAGGATGATGTCTTGTGTTGAATGATGACCAAAATCAAGATTACAACTCAATAATGATTGATACAATATGAGTACAAGTGTAATCAAGAATTGAAAGCCTAGACCTCAAATTTGTGCAAGTGAAAGTGCTAAGGCTAATACAACAAGATATATGAAAGTGTTTGCTTTGTTTGCTCTTTTTGCTTGTATAGAGTGTTGTATCTTGTTGCTTGAATGAAGCCTCTATTTATAGGAGAGGTCTTGGCTTTGATTTCCGACATTGGCTCCTCCTTGGGAGTGATTTGCTTTAAAAAGAAACCATTTAAAATCATCAATATAGTGTTAGAAATCAATCCCACAAAATAAGGAAAAGTCATTCAAAATGCAACGGATAGTTTGTTTGATAAACATGGGTTCGACCGGTCACAGCAGAGATAAGATTGAAATTGAATTCTGCGAATTTTTACACAGGGGGCTTGGCGAAGGGGGTGCGACCGTCGCCTTTAGTGACGGTTGCCCCTTTGACGTTTTTACGAAACAGAGAAGTCCGAACAAAAATCCAACTTGCGGTGCAGTGCAATGTCGCCACGGCCGACCGGCCGACCACACCGGCCGCCCACCTGGTCGATCGGTCGCCCGCCTTTTTTTTTTCTTACGTCCATTTTCTGTTTCTTAGCTCAACTCAGTGCGGGTTGCCCTATAGGGCGACCGGTCGAGCTCTGAAACAAATGTGTTGTCCAATGTTTTATTGAAAATAAACTTCAAGAAATATTCCGAAAAATAGTAAAAACATTTTAAGTTGATCGGAAATATTTAGACAACATTTAGGGACATAGTTTTGGTTTGAAAACATATTTGAACAAAATCGAACATAATCATCAAAATCATGATAAAAACATTTATCTAACAAAGGACACCTCTCAAAGAAACTTGTATTTCTTTGACTCCACAGTTGTTGGGGTCAATCTTTGTCAAGATTGAGGTAAATTTATATTTACCAAACATCCCCACATTTGAGGCAAAACTCATCACCCTCAAATTGTGCAACAAGGTCAACTTTGAGAATTATCAATTTAACAATTGTCATTTCTCACAAAGTTCAACTATGATTGTATCGCCAACTGACTAACAGTCCAATTGCCTACGCAAAATTCTAAAGAATTTCCCAGGAGGGCTAAAAGACTCAGTTGTATACATTCACCATATTTTAACTTGTCATGTGCTCCCTCACAGGGGGACGCTAAATCATATGCCTCACACAAGGATATTTAGATTTGCTCATGCATTCTTCACATGTTTATGACACTCAAAATGTCATAGAACTAAAGTTATTATGACACTCAAGGTATCACAACACCCAAGTTGTCATGTCACAACACTCAAGTTAGCACTTTGTGCCCTGCCGATACCCGATTGGCTATCGCAGTATCCCAACATGGAATCCCACACTTTCAAGTGTTTATAGCTAGGCTTATTTCCTTTCCACAATTCATATGGAGTTTCGTCCATTTTCTTTAGTGGAATTTTATTAAGAATGACATTGGCCGAGAGAATTGCTTCTCCCCACAAGTTCAGGGATAGCCCCGAACTTATCAACATAACATTTATTATCTCTTTAAGAGTTTGATTCTTGTGTTCATCAATTCCATTTGATTGAGGTGAATATGGTAGAGTAGTTTGATGAATAATACTAGATTCTGAACAAAATTCATCAAATGAAGCGTCATATTCTCCACCTCTATCACTTCGAATCATTTTTATTCTTTTGCTAAGTTGATTTTCCACTTCATTCTTATAATGCTTAAAAGCATCCAAAACCTCATCTTTGTTTCTCAGCAAATATACATAACACTACCTTGTGCAATCATCTCTAAAAGTATAAAATACTTTTTACCACATCTCGTTTACACAAACTTCAAATCACATGTATCACTGTAAATTAATTCTAAAGGAGGTAATCTTTCCCCACATTAGTATCATTTCCTAGATTCAACCACGTAGACTTTAACAAGCCCAAACTCAGCACCGTGAGATAAATAATATTTTATATTGATATCTCTTGATCAATCCCGAGTGTTTAAGACTTTTCTTCATGAGAAACATGAGCATGTTTAATGGAAACAACAAGCGGTGGAATCAAATTTGATATCCCACGTGTAGGTGAACCTATTATTGTTCCATCCATTTTTGTTACGAAAAGAGAAGATAAACAATCATTCACTTATTTGGTTCAATCAATTCTATAACAAAATCAGAATTTGTGTATGGTTTCCACAAATCAAACAATAATTCTCATTCCCAAATAAAACTCATAAAATTATACTAGAAAACTAAGAATTGAAATTGGTATCTAAGCGGAACTAAATAACCATTATCAATTTCAATACACACGAGTCTGTAATAAACTAGTATTATCATGAAATAGTCCTGACAAAATTGAACACAAATATTCAAACTTGACATAATAATATGTTTCTGAACCAAAATTTTATAAATCAATCAGAAACATAGACTCTTAATAGGGGATTAGTACAAAAGTTCAATCTGCATTGCAATCAAGTTTGAGTAATAAAACCAAATAGAGTCAATATACAAATCATGACTCAAATTTCAGTTTTTGCATTCAAACTACTAGATATTATTGTAATTCCCAAATACATAGTCAAAACAGATTAATATAGACAATGATAATACATCATTCTAATTTAAATCAGAAGCATGATAGACAGATGTATTCTAGGTAATGATCATATTCAAGTTTGATTAACAAATCAATCGAGAAACATAATATCATATTCAGATCACAAGTGACATTAATTGATAAGGTAGACTAAATTCTAAATTGAAGACATCAATTTTCGATTTCCAGCACAATCTTACTGTGCACATCAATTTGTTTGGAAAATGATTTCATTCATGAAAATGCAAACTCAATGTATCCTGAAACTTTATATGTTTCTGACAAATCCTCATTAATCAGACACACACATATATATATATATATATATATATATTCAATATAAGAATATACTCAATTGTGATAGATCAACATAGAACCAGAAACATAACTCTGATCACAACTAACAACAAATATAAATCCAATGCCACATAACAGAGAAGTGATGTCATATGCATTATTATAACTTTAATCTAATTCTCATGAATAGGATAAAGGTTGATGCCTGATCAAGTTCCGATTTGGCGATTTCCTATTTCCAGAAATAATTTTCGGTACACACAATTAGTTATATGTTTTCGCAACCGCACACACATTCTGATTTCAGAAACCACTAACTTGATTTTTATACAGAAACAAAGGTTTTAATCAATCAGGAAACTTAATACCGTACGAACATTAAAACCACACAGAATACGATAATGCGCGTATATGCAAAGGTCGAACGGAAAAATTCACCGAATATAATATGCACGAAAGCAGAAGCAAACTTTCGTCTTAAATTGTTGGGGATTTATCACGTGCGATATTATATTCAAATTAAATCGAAAAAACTTACTTGAATTCCCAAAAACGAAATTATAGAAAATGCGAAAATCGCATCGAGACCGAGTTGGACTCTATGTCTTTAAGACGAATGCCCCCCGCTACGTGCCCACGGTTGAATAGCAAACGTCTCCCATGATACAACGGTCTCATCTTGCTTTGTAGTAGCACTCAAACAACAAGAGACGGCGAACTTCGAATGTTTTGTACTCTTTCTTTTTACGGGAATATCTTGACAAAATATATGCTTGTGTTTGTATGCAAAATGAATGTATGCAAATTGACTTATCAAAATCTGCAGATTATTGGGATATATATAGATTACCAAAAGTCACAAGTGAAACAACACAACCGTTCAAACAAACATGTCCATTTATTTGAACAGACACGTCCATTGGTTTCAAACGAAACAACACAACTATTCGGATAAACCTTTTCAATCCGAATAATTTCGAATGAACAATCACACCTTTTGGCAACAATTTCTCATTCACCCGGAAATATTTATTATATTTCCAACACCGCCCAGACCGCCTAATCCTATAGGACCAAAAAATTGCAATTATACTTATTTCACGCCATTATATTCAAAAAATTTATTTCACTATTCTCTACCAAAATGAAAATTTTCAAAATGAAAGTACATCCAATCGCGCCCTTAATATTTCCCTCCTTTTCCTTTTCGTTTCACTTAATTAAATGTTTGCCTTCTGTTCCACTGTTCCCTTTTGGGTTGACTTAATTAAAGGTTAGCATTTTGTCTTTTTCCATAATTTCACAAATTTATTTCTTATTTTTTTGGGCTTATTTAATTTGATTCTCTTCTTGGATTCACGTATGAATAATTGAAGGCTAGGATTTCTTCCACGTCTAAATATAACTATATTAATTGATTGAATGAGTGTGTTCAAGATTGATTGGTATGAGACATTTTAACTTGGTGTGTGTTGGAGTAAACTTGTAATTATTATTTTCTTCTTTTTGTTACATAATTTAATTATTGTTAGCACTGTTTAATTATTGGTGACTTATGATAGATTGCCAGACTTTTCTGTAAATTGAAGAATTAGATCCCAACGTTTTCTTCTTTTCTTTTTTTGACAACAGAGCCCAACGTTTTTAGTACTGAAAACAAGATTTTAAGAAATGAAAACAAGAAAGACTAATGATTGACCTGGTCCACAATATTCTAAAAAACAGTAGGAGCATGAATTGGAGAAAATTATTTGATATTTTAAATCAATAAAACTTAAAATTAAATTAAGAAAAAGAAAAACACGAATAAGAAAATGAAAATGATAAAGCCTAATGATTGACCCATCTAGGGATAGTAATGGGGCAGGTTCAAAATCGGACTCACAATAAACCCACCTAAGCGGGTAAGGGGGCGGATAATTTGATTTTTCCGGGTCCGGCTGGGTCGGGGCGGATAACGGGCCCTTATGGGCCCGCCCCCATATATATTAACTTGAATAAATTATTTAATATTTTAGTGTTGATTGTTGAAATCTCAAGTCTCAACATTTGTAATTCTCCGTTTACCCGCCTCCATCACTCTGCCACTGCGCCAACTAGTCCCTCAACAGTCAACAAGCTCTGTTATGCGTTAAGTTAAAAAAAAACTATGTTATATTAAGACCATCTCCAATCCATAATACCAAATTTGGTGTAAAAACTACACCAAGTTTGGTATTTTGGTGTAATTTTGTCAAAACCATCTCCAACCAAATTACACCAAATGAATATTTTATTCTTTCTTTTTCATTTTATAGTACGCAAATTTAAGTTTTTATACAATTATTTCATTTACATATAGTTTATTACTATTGATGTAATTAACTAAAAACATATATTTAATTAATATTAAATTAATTAATTATATTAAAAAAATAAATATTAAAATTAACATTAGCATCTCTTTTAATTTAAATTATAATTATTTGTTAATTATTATTATTTATAGAAAATATTAATTAATTACTAGAACCATATTATATAAATGAATTATATATAAAATAAGGATACAATTGGAATTCAAATTTGAATAGAAGTGAATTGAAGGGCAAATGAGGGATATTTACATCAAATTTGGTGTAGTGAATAGTGTTACACCAAATTTGGTGTAATGTTTAGAGTTGGGTTGGAGATGTATTTTTGCATATTTGGTGTTATAGCGTGGTATTTGAAGTTGGATTTGAGATGGCCTAAGTTCAGTGCATGCATTAGACATTGTCTGTGGAGTTCATTGAATTGTTTTAATGAGTTATCATTTGTTGGTAGTCAATTTAATGCCAATGATTGATATTTTAAAATTATAAAAGTATATTTTGGATTTATTGGAACTTGGAGATGACCTCATAACAGAAGCACCAGTTAAGGGAGTGTTTGCAAAAAATTTTGTTTTTTGAAAAAGTGATTTATGATAGCAGAAGTAGAAGTAGAAGTAGTTGAGAATAAGAAGTTGGTAGTATTTGAAAATAGAATTAAAAGTTGAGAATGCGAAGTTGAGAGTGTTTAGTGAAAAAATAGTAAAAATACTTATTTATTTGTAAAATTCAAACTAGAAGAAAGACAAGAATCTAAAAATACCCATCCCCTTTTAGATTCTGATTAAATGAAGCAGAATTAGAAGCAGAAATTGGTATATGCAAACACTAAAAACTGCTTTTTTTTTAAGGAAAAAACTGAAAAGCACTTATTTTTAGTGTTTGCAAACACTTATTAAGTAGCTCTGGGTGTCGTGCGTCTGCTGCAGAATCAAACGAGCATAAGCTTAATTCTGGTGGGTCCATCGGGTTCAACCCGCCGGCCACGGGTCCAATGCGTGGCGGGTCCTAAGGCGGGGCGGGGATGGTCCCGGGTCCAACAATTTCTTCACGGACGGTTCCTAGGTTTGGTCAAACTCGTCCCAAATCCGCCCCATTGCCATCCCTAGACCCATCACAACGGTAAATTGGGGTTTAGCAAATTTAACTCATGTCTGATGGATATTGATTCATTGAACAACGAAAATAAATAAGTAATATTATAGAGTTTTAAATCTGGTTAATTAGGTACTATAATTATTTACGTCATGTGCTTGGTTTGCTTACATTAAACATTAGATATTTTTCTAGTGCCAATGAATTAAACTTGCATTTATGTTTCAGAAGCCAAATAAAGATTAGGGATAATTACAAAACACCCCTGAGGTTCAAACTAATTACAAAAAAAATACAGAGATTATCAGAAATACACAAAAAAACCTTTAGGTCTATCAAATAGTGGAACATGAGATCTAAAAATAAGGAGTGCTTGCCTATGAATTTTTTTTCTCTTCTTTCATTTTTGGACAAAATTTTGCATTAACAAGTGATTGCATGTGAAAATTTCTAAAAAATGCATTATTTGATTTTCTCATTTTTCAAAACATCAATCACATCCAATTATGATTTAAACAACAAAATTTCACATCAACTATTATTATTATACAATCATATTCCAAATATACTATTCACTCTCTCATATTTTTCAAATCACGAATCACATCTAATCAATATTATACTAAAATAACTATCATATCAACTATCATCATCACATTTTCATCTTATATACAATCATACTCTCAAAATTATTCTCACTTTTTTTAAAATGAAATTTTCATACTATTCTCTCTAAAAAAAATGAGGAGAACAAAAGAAATGTCAAACAATCACTCTCATAAAAATTCCATAGATGACCCAGAAAGCCCACCCCGACAATCGGCCCAACCCAATAAACCCAATGATCAATCCAATCTCCACTAATCAACGCAGGCCCAAAAGACCTTGCTGGGTTCATCGAGACTCCTGAGAGGGGCCACCAGCCATGATATTAGCCCCAACAATCAAGCCCATTTAGAAGTGGGCCCAGCCCCCAAGATTCCCCTTCTTGGGTTCATTTCAAAGTTTAGGGATGACAATGAGGTGGATCGGAACGGGTGGATTCAAATCCACTCAAATGAATCTCGAAATAGGTCACATCCCATCAGGTCCGGGCGAGTAACAGGTCCGTATAGACCCGCCCCGGATATACAATTAATAAGTCAGATTTTAAATTTTTATCTGGTTAACATGTTAATTGGACACTGAGCCCCCAAATTGCACTTCTTTTAAAATTTTGTCCACTGCAAGTTAGGACTTAGGGTTCTCAATTCTTCGGCTGAGCGCCTCACTCCGCCTGTCCGTCACTCTGTGCACTAGCGAGCTGGTCTGTGCACCGACTGCCCACGCGCTCCAGCGCCGGTGGGCCGCCGCATCTCCGATAAGCTGCAGCGTACAGGTAAGCTCTTTTCCATGGCCTATTGCTGTCGGCCTTCTTTATTAAATGACAAATTCGGACTCTGTTTAAATTAATTATAATGTTTTTTATTATAATTTAAATTTATATTAAATATTAGAATTACAAAAAAAAAAAAAAAAGAGAGAGAGAGAGAGAGAATTTGAATCTCCAGACAAAAAATTGAAGTAGGCTATTCAGATTGTTCAATTAATAATAATTTAATAGAGTCAAGCAACATTTCATTTAATTATTAAGGGTGACGCTATTAACACCTTCTTTTTTTATAAGTACACTCATCTTCTAAGTACATCATCCCCTACTTTTTCAAATATGGCATAATTGATGAGTTCACCCCATTTTTTTCCAATTTTACCCTTGCACTTATTTTCCCTCCCAAATACACCCAAAATGATAAACCTAAGGAGTGGCGACGGCGACGGGTCCACCAATCTTTTTTGTTCCGGCAACGAAAAAATATGTAATATCTTTTAGATTACGCATTTTTTAATTTATTTTAATTTTGAATTTAATACTTTAATTTAATTTCGCACTTATAGTTGGATTAGTTTGGGTAATTGTTGGGTATAAGTGTTGGTAATTGTATTTGTTTGATTTTAGAGTTACAATTTTTTTTTTCTGGTTTTTGTCTGAATTTGGGGAAGAAGACGACGAATGGCATGATGGGTGGCACGATGGTATACTCGATCGTTCCATAAGGCACGACACGATCGAAAAGTAACTACGATTGTGCCATCGATCGTGCCATCATGCAAGTGGCACGATCGAAAACTAATTACGATCTTGCCACACGAGAAAAATTTTAACTACACTGCGATCGTGCCAAGTATCGCATTTTTGTTATTCAACAGTAAATTTTCAGCTGTAAAAATGAAAAAAATAACACTTTTAAGTTGCAAAATTAAGGATATACTTATATTATTCGACAAAATTAAACATTTTTAATAATGTGAGTGTTTAAAAATCTAGGATTTACAAAAAAAAGTTCAATTTTTTACAAAAACGTGGGTGAGTGTGAGGAAGATGAAGTGTATTAAAATTTATTTATTTAAGGTATCATAGTCTTTTAAACTAATGACATTTTTGAAATTATATGAAGGAGGTGTACTTAACAATTTTGGGGGTGTCAATAGCGCCACCCAATTATTAAAACACTGGCAGCGGAATTCAGTCTAAATCTGAACCCGTCGGACCCCGGGTCCATGACGGGGCGGGCGGATCCCAGGTCCATTTTTTCTTGGCGGGGCGGGTCGCTTGCCATCCCAACTTCGTTCCCGTTATTTATTTATTTATTTTTTGATCGGTCACTTCAAACCCGTTATTACTTCTGCATTTAACTCTCGACTCTCGCCTGTAGGTATTTCTCTCCTCTCGCTCGCTCCGTAGTCCATCGTCTTTTTGCGATAGCAATCTTGATCCTTCATACTTTTTCTTGGCTAAACCTATGATGATTTTTACCCATTTTTAATGATCAATTTCAAAAACCCTAATTTTGTCGTCGACAAGGTATTTTACTCGAGAGAACCTTGACGTTTGCCTAACGAGAAGATGGAAACTTCTCGCTCCTGTCAGAGTTGCAGGAACAAAGCTCTCGTCCCCGACAATGATACGGGAAATATGGTCTGCACATCGTGCGGCGTCGTTCAGGAATTCGACAATTACCAGGCGCATATTGGGGGCATTACTGGTCCCGCAGGTACTTATGTTCGCATCGGCACTGTTGGCTCCGGCAGTGTTAACAATTTCAAAGAAAATAAAATTTTTGAAGCGCAGAAATTTATTGAGGATTTTATGTTCAAATTAGGGCTTTCTGGTTCTAAATCTCATGAGGTCAAGCTTTTAGTTGAGAAAATTACTGATGCAGAATATGGCCAAGGCAATTGGTTCCCTGTTTTTGTTGGTGCTTGTGCTTATGTTGTTATGAGAAAGGATCATAAAATGTTGCCAATTGTCGAAGTGGCAGATTTAGTTGGTTGTGATGTTTACGAATTAGGTCGGATGATTACCCGTGTTGTTGAGTTTATGGATTTCAAATTGCCTGAGTTTGATATTGTGAATTCTTTCGAACGTTCGATCAAGAGATGCCCTAGTTTTGGTGAGGTTTCAGAGGATGTGGTTAAGAAAATGTTGCAGCAGGGGATTTTTTTAGTGCATTGTTTGATTAAATGGTTTGTCACCACCGGAAGAAAGCCTATGCCTGTGGTGGCTGCAGTGTTGGTTTTTGTCGGCGAATTGAATCAAGTAAATGTGAAAATGGAAGATGTTGCGCAAGAATTGCATGTAGCTCTTGTTACGTGTAGGCGAAGGTATAAGGAGCTTCTTGAGAGGCTTGTGCAGGTTGCGCGAGTTTTGCCTTGGGGAAAAGATGTGACGGTGAAGAATATTTTGAAGAATGCTCCTTCTGTCATCCAATACATGGAGATGAAGTCGATGGCGAAATGCAGTGATAAAAAGCAGAGCTTTGAGCCTTTCGAGTGTAATATTGAAGGATTGGTTGGAGACTGTTTGAGAAAAGAAATCGGATATGGATTTGATAGTTATACCATTGAAGATTCTAGCTCCAACTATTTTGAATTGGACCGTTCGTCAAATTTGGCCAGTGATTATCCGGATAAATTTCAGATTTCTACTGAATGTTTGACCATGATTTATTCTAAGTTCTTGGATGAAGTTTCTTTAGTCAAAGCTGAGATTGGGGGAGAGAATATACGGAAAAGACGAAAGACGTTTGATCTTCAAGCGTGTACAGATTGGTGGAAAGGCAAATCAGATTTGAGCAAGAAGCTATTTCTGAAGCAGATATTGGACAAGGATGTGGGATTGGATGTAATGCCCCCATCTTTTGATAAGGCGTGTTTGGCTAAGGAAAAGAGGCGAGAAAAGATAAAAGCTGCAAAGCTGCGTATTCAAAGGATTATGCGTCCTGAAATTGCCAACTCTAGTTATAGCAACGATCTTTGTCTCTTTGAGCCTGAAAAATGTGAGAAGAAGAAGAGAAAGCGAGTAAAAGTGGATATCGACTGGGAAGATCTCATCATTGAAACTCTCCTCCTTCATAATGTGAAGGAAGAGGAGATAGAGAAAGGGCATTATAATGCTTTGTTGGCTTTGCATGTATTTAGTGATCATGGCATTGAATGAATGGTTTCAGTGAGTTGCCGTGATGTTTATGCTCTAAACTGGAGCAGGTATTA
Source organism: Rehmannia glutinosa (assembly GCA_016081115.2). Lineage (NCBI taxonomy): Eukaryota > Viridiplantae > Streptophyta > Magnoliopsida > Lamiales > Orobanchaceae > Rehmannia > Rehmannia glutinosa. The sequence goes on along the minus strand of JABTTQ020002410.1, from coordinate 173,010 downwards.
CAATATATGTAGAAATCAGTTTTGACAGAAGTCTCTATTTTACCTCTCTGAGATTCATGTTTGGTTCCCTTGAAATTAAAGGTGTTATTTTTTGTTAGCCTTGGGTTTTTCCTTCTTGTTTAGATATGGGATTTTATGTAAAAGAGATGATTGTTGTCAACAGATGATCTCAGATCAAATACATGGATATATATTGAATTTTCTCAATATATTTGTAGGCCTCAGGCTCAAATACTGTATTATAATAGAGGACAACAATAATGTGGAAAACCGGTTGAGTTTGCTTTTACAAATATGGGGTTTCTTTGTTATGCTATGGTGTGTAGTTGTTTAGTCATTTCCTTTTTATCCCTTTTTCATATTTTTATTTAAAAATAATGGTATGAATATTGTGTTGAGTTTTGCAGTTAAGAAATAGTCGTTGATGAGGTTAATTTGAGCGGTGGAGTGCTTTTATCAAGTGGTTTTTATGTAGCAGCTTGAACAATTACTGCTTACTTAGGTGTAATGGTGTGAAGAATCATCGCCTATCTATTTTGTCGGTCAAGCTTGTCTTTTTCTATGTTGTTTATTAGTGCTCATACCAACAAATGAAGAAGATGGATTTTTCGACAAGTAGCCTGGTCCAAATAATGATGAATATTCAGTAATTTGAAGTTAACATGATTGAAGTATTGACACTAACCACCTGCGGAGCATTTAGTTAATTAAACTAGAACCGGGGTTCATATTTAAGAAATACTTTTCAAAGTTCTCTCTAACAGTAATCTATGTACTTCGAGAAATTTTTTCTTGAAGGCAACGTTTAATTTTGATGCTGGCAATTAAAGTTGAAAGAAATGAAGCAGTATCTTTGAACATTGATTTGCGGATGAAGAGAGAGCATAGATGCGGAGAGTTGAAAGGAATTAAGGTGTTTTTGACATGAATGGAGACATTACCTATTTAAGCTATTATGGAAACTAAAAATGTGTGTATCCTGAGGTAATTGTTGGGGAACTGTCTGCTTGAGATAACTGCATTTCTGGATTTGTCGAGGACAAGAGTGAATCCTTTATATTTCCAGAGATATCAAATTGTTGGCATTGCATAAGTACCATACTTTCCTACATTTTGCTTATCTGCATATGAGCTAGTTAGTGAGTGCTTGTGCATTTCTTTGCCTTTGGCCCTATATGATGGAAGTAAATCAAGAGATCTCTACACAATGGAAACAACAGCTTATTTTGAGTATTTTTCACTTGTCCCAGCTAGAACCCTGGCTTGTTGGTTGGATGTATCAAGCAATTAATTATTTAAGTTCATTGTCCCTCTAATATAATTCCAGAGTATTAATTTGCTACACTGGGAGTTTGTATTTGGATTTCATTGGAATTCTTGCTCATTTCTGTGTCACTTAACTCCAGCTTTGTCTGACCTGCATTAAAGCAACTTTTTTTTTCTACGTAATTAGGCTGGCAAAACTTTAAGTGCCCGGAAATGGAATGCTGCTTTCTCTACAGAAGGTTATCTTGATATAGCCAAAACACTCAGTCGAATTCATCGTGGGGTAAGCTTTTCCCTGAATTGTTTGTAGCTGTTGCATCTCACAGAGTAAATGTTTCTAAACTTTCTACATAAAAGATTTTTTATGAAGACTTTTACTTTGCGCGGTTACCTGGTTTTTCTTGCCTAATGCCTGTTATAGTCTGTAATAGCTTCCTTAACCAAAACAATTTTCTTTTATTTTCAGAAACTTTAAACCAGTTTGTGGTGAGAAAGTGTAAGGTTTATCATATCAGAAAGAATTTTTCATGTTAAGTTTTCTTTGTTTAGCCGACCCCACATGGTGGCATTAAGGCTTAGTTTGTTGTAAGTTTTCTTTATTTAAACTGTTGTTTTTGTCTTAGAAGTTAGATCATCTATTTTTACTGCATGTGAAATCTTCCATATAGATAAGACAATGTGTTATGATTCCTTTCTGGTGACTTTAAAGAAAGTTTGATTATGAAGGAAATTGGTTTTTGTCACAAAACAGGGGATTCACCCATCAATTAGAGGTGAAGTTTGGGAATTTCTATTGGGTTGTTATGATCCTAAGAGCTCTTATGATGAACGACAGCGTCGAAGGTACTTCTTACCAAATAACATTTTACTGCCATGATTATCTTTTCTTGGTATGGATACTATGCCTGTAAAAAAATGTGCGAATTATGTTCATTGCTGCTGTTTGGATGTATAAGCATTCACCTGCCCAAAGTAATACCCGCGATTAATAGTGCGTTATATGATGTCATATGGATCACATAGATGGATGCGTGGAGAAATATGATCTGTTAATCAAGTTGCATGGTTTTTCTTGTCCACCATATGGCGTATTGCCTGGGTTTGCTGAAGAAATCTGTCCACTCATTAAACTTGTCCTCGCTATTCAAGTTCATATAAATTGTTATTAAGTTTGAAAATTAAGTATGCTCTTCGAGTTGGTCAAATTAATATCTATCTTTAACTGTTACATTTTCCGTTTTTAAGAATTATCATAACCCAAAACGTCTAATTCGGTGCCCATGCTGTGTTAGTTACTTGGTCAAATCAATATCTCTTTTATAGTACCGTTTATTCTGCTTCTGAGAGTTATTAGAATAACCAATCCTTTTCCATGTCTAATTCAGTACCTTTGAACCTAACCAGTGTGTGGTTTCCCCTGTGTATTCTTTCAGAGTGAAGTATGAACTTTTGAAAGAAGAATGTAAAAAAATGTTTCCTTTGATAGGAAGCGGAAGGTTTGTCACTGCACCAATAATCTCAGAAAATGGCGAACCTACTCAAGATCCTATTGTACTTCAGCAAATTAATCTTGGTAAGGAACCTGCATCTCTTCCTAAGGAGAATGATAATGATGGAGTTTTTCAGCTGGGTCTCCTAATTACAATGTCAACCGAAGATCATATCAACAAAGCTACAGCTGCACATTAGTTACTAATGATTTGAAGTGTATCTTGAATAACATATGGCTCCCAAACGGGACAACCAAATGGCAATGGTCCTATGGACAAGAGAGAAATTGAATGGAAACTTACATTACATCAAATAGGTTTGTAATTATCCGTTTGACATGCATGCTTATTTTTTATACAGCTTTTTTCGTATATGTGGGTTCAGTAGCAAAGACACATGCATATATGAACTTACTTGTGTGTTTGTTTATGCACAAGTGTATGACTTTTTTGTTCATGGTTTTGTGATTTTTCGTTTGGGCTTGATATTTATGCCAGGTCTTGATGTGGTCCGCACTGATCGGACGCTAGTGTTTTATGAGAAGCAAGAAAATTTGTCAAAACTCTGGGATATCCTGGGTGTCTACTCCTGGTTTGATTTAGATGTCGGGTACTGCCAAGGTGAGACTAAAAAATTAACTTCTTGTCAGGTGTTTGCTCTTACTTATCCTTTTGCCTTTTGTCTTCTTCGGCTATCTGTATGTCATTATTTATACCTGAGTTGATAGACCAAGGTGTTTGAATTGTCGTAGGTTGCTACCCTCCTCTGCCTTTAATTTAATTGCCTAGTTCTTAGTATGCATCCAACTCATATTGGTCAGTGTTCCATAAAGTAGAAGAATGTGTAGACTTTATATAATCTCTCGTTTAGACCATGCATACCTTAAATGCATGGTTGATGTGCTCGTGGATTTCGAGTTTGTCTTCAATTTATAAGAGCAAACCGAACTTAGCTTTAACGTCTCTCATAATTTTATGTTGATATAATAAAGAATATATAATAAAGAATTGTGGAGTGGTTCTGGACATTACTGAATATAATTTATATGCTATGTTATCTCAGCATAACTGAAGCTGAATATTAGTTTTATATCTGGTAATTGCAACGAGGTCTTCTTTTAAAGATTAGTATTTTGAGTAGGTATGAGTGATCTTTGCTCTCCAATGATTATGCTCCTTGAGGACGAAGCGGATGCATTTTGGTGCTTTGAACGTTTGATGCGGAGATTGGTACCATAATTTGCTATTTTTCATTTTTCATATGTGATGCGTTCTTATTGTTGTGGATATCATATTTCTTCTCCTTGAGTCTAGTAATTTAAGAAACCTCTCTGTTGCTAGATTGTTATGGATATCTCAAACAATTTCTTCATAATTTTTCTATTGTTAGCAGAATTCTTTTGTAAAGGATATTCTGCTCATGATCTCTTTGCTGTAACCTGTGCTCAGTGACTCAAATCTGTTATTTTTGTTAACAAATTTGGATTTATTTTAAAAAATATGCAATTTCTTCTTTTATTTTTATTACTTATTGAAAAATCTCCTTACGTTTTTTTTATAAATCATTAAAAATCATAACTATGTGATGCGGAGGCTTCATAAGGTTTTACTCTGAATCACCTATTATGCCAGGAAAATGTTCAGAAAATGTAATTGTGATTTTTTTGTTATAAGCAGAAATAAATAAAGAGCAAAAATGTAATTATGATTATTTTGACAGAATGTTATCTTTGATTTCTGTCTTCCCTCACATGATGTGCAAATGATAAACGTGAATGTGAAAGCCTTTTCTTTTATTAAGTAATAACAGATGGAAAATTATTTTCACGTTTGATGCCCATGGAGTTCTTGAAACTATAATGTGGAAAATATGGTTTAAGAATTTGATATCGAGTTACTTCCCTCTTTAGATGTATTTCTCCTGATACCAATTTAAAATATAATACCTGCTTCAAGAACCTAATTTTTGCACGTATGTGCCTATGAATACCATTATATTTTCAACATCAAATGGGAATAAGTTTTATAGAAGTTATCTTTTAGCATTCACTTAAATTTGTAAGTCCTGTGAAAAAATTGTATAAGTTTTTATTATTCCCGTCTTTCCTTTTATTTTGCTACTACAGTGAAAGTAGTTATTATCCTTAATTTTATTTGATCTGACCAAACTCCAATAGTCTTGTTTCTTGTGCTACATGATGTATCGCAAACTTGCAATTAATTGAATTATGCTCGTTTAATGCCTTTTTCTCAATGCACTTCAGCTCATGATACTTTTTTTTTTTATTATTATTGATATTCCTTTAAAGCGAGGAAATTTCAGGTGCACTGACAGCTCTGTAGGGGTGGAGTCACAGCTTATTAATCTTGCTTCAGTAACACAAGTTGTTGACCCTAAACTTCACCAGCACTTAGGTATAGTCTCTAAAATTGTTTGTCCAATTTAGTTTCACCTTCCGATTCAAGATGCTCGCAACAATTCTATCTATTTGATTTGTGGTTTGCTTTGTCAAATGATTCTAATTGTCTGTGCCACTATGCTGCTATAATCAACTGGGTGCTATTGGCGTCTATATTTACCTGTTTGAGATGGTTGATTATTCTCCATCACTTTGATCTATCATTATTGTACAGGCTCTTTTATATAAAGAGTCACTAAAGTAATTCGTAGTTTCGATTCTGCTTCTGCTCTTTCTTGATGCTGTTGTATAAAATTGGTGACTCCGTTCAATTTCTCATTTAACAAGGAAGTAATAGAAATGTATTCTTCTTTTCTTGACAACAGAAACCCTTGGTGTTAGATGATGTTGCTAACTGAAGCCCAAGGCTTAGATGATGTTGTTAAGGTAAGCTCCACCAGTTCCAATTTTTTTTTTTTTGATGAACTTATGGAGTGTTACTTTCTCTAATTAATGATAGGGATAATTACAAAAACACCCCCGATGTTTGGGCTAAATACAAAAAAATCCAAAGATGTTTCAAAATTACAAAAAGGCCCCTCTGGTTTGATTCTGTCTTGAATTTAAGGGGGTAACTGTAATATTTCTACAAATATCAAGGTAGTTTTCGAAATGTTTTTTGCTTATGTAAGGGGGAGATGTAAGCGGAATCAAACCTCAAGTTTTTTTTTGCAATTTTCAAAAATCTCTGGGTTTTTTTGTAATTAACCCAAACCTCAGCGGTTTTATTGTAATTATCCCTTAATATAATATATCCAAGGAGTTCTGTGAAATAAGATGAATAAATTGTGGTAATATAATATGCCGGCCGCGACTGTAGATCAGTTTATTATATTGCTTCAAAATGTTTTGGCTTTTTGTATTAACCAAGGAAATTTCACAAGAAACATCAAATGAACATGAGAAACAGAGACACATGAGAACATCACATAGAAGTTATAATAACAATCCCCTGCAATTCTTGATTTTGCTTATGGACCATTCATAAGACTGGTTTCATTACTGTCCTAGAGCGAAAGCTTCGACCGGGAAAGTCTTGGTTATCCCTGCAAGACTCTTGAAGTGAATCTTGCCAGTTGGTGGATCATCAACTTTTATCTCACTAACCGGAGGCCACAAAATCAGCTCTTTAGCCTTAACTCCCTTGAGCTTCTTGATTCTCTTCTTCTCGACGTAGCCCGTTATATCTGCATCGTAGCTCACAAGCTTGCTGATCATCTTGAAATTATGCTCCACTTTTTCCTTCTGATGGATCCACATGTATCCCATGCTACTCACGAATCCTACCTCGATCACATCAGCCAATGGGAGAAGCCCTTTTGGCAGTTCGAATTCTTCGAGAAGGGATATCGCCATTTTTAGACCTTCCTCGTGACCTTTCTTGATTATTCCTCCTTCCTTTTCTGCCATTGTTAATATTAAGGGATGTTTTGGTTTGGTTTTTTGGTTCAGTGGTGGGATTTTGAAGTGTTTTTTTGATCAGAATTTATACTGAGTGGACATCCTGAAAGAAACAAAAAATGTGATGGAGAGACCAAAGTGATGAACTTTGTATTGTCCACTGAAACTAGTGCTTGAACAAGAATGGTGATGCTGGTCATCATTTTCATCATAATCTGGGACAGCGGTTTTGGTTTTAAGCATATGGGATTCACCATAATTGTAGTTTTTGGGCAAGAGAGTGGATCAATTTTTATGCATGTCTCCAAACATATACATTATAACAATTATCTTCTATATGTATAACTAGATCTGTCAAATGGGTTGGGTCAGGCCTGATGGGGCAAAGAAAAAATTTGGACCACACCGATGTCAAAATTTTATCTGGCCATTATTTCCGGACCCCGTCCAGCCCATGCTTTTGAAAATACTTGCAAAATGCATTGGGCCGATTGGCCCAAATCAACTTTTTGGACCAAATAGGAACGATCCGTTTGGGGCATATGAAACTGCAACCCACCCCTACTTTTTCATTGGACCAAGCTAGGTTTGACAACTTTATATATAACCAACTTTTTTTTGTAGCCCACAAGTCTTAGACTGGGTTTGGTCCATTTAAATTGGGCCAAGAACTAACTCATCACCAGTTTTTAATTTTTTTTTTTCCAAAAATTTGGCCCTATCCTTGCATGTACTTGAATCTGGACTCTCATCATTGCGAGTATTAACCCATGGCTACTGGACTAACCCCAGTGGATTCATCACTAGTTTTTAATAAAATCATTTAAAGCAATGGTATCTAATATTTTCGAACCGAAAATTGAACCAAATGTTTCGATTCGGTTGTAGGTTGAACTAGATTTTTGATTCAGCCAGTTAACCGAATGTGAATACCCCTAAATACAAATATTTAGCGTTATGTTTGCATATATATATACACGTTGTGTTAAACAAATAATGCTTCAAATATCTAATCATATTAAATTAGAAATTTGTAATTAATTATTTTTAATTAGGATATCCCAGGTTGCTTTTCTTGTGCTTTCCATCTTGTTGTGGAAGCACAACAACTTGGCTTACAAATAAATTCCTAAATTATGTATATAGTAACTATAAGTTAAGCATTTAGTTACGTGACTGCAAAGGAATTGGCTGAGGTGTCATTTTCGTGTAAATTACATAGCACTTATACCCTTTTAATTATCTGTCTTGTTTAGTGTAAAGTAAACTTCACTTAATATTCGTATCATTGGTATCACGTCAGAGATGTTTGATCTTATTATTAACAAACTTGACATTTTTTCATGTCAAAGTCATTCTTTATTTCCCAGTTTTGTGATGGGTTTGAAGTTATGTTCTAATTAATTAATTCATCCACTAATCAATATATAGTTAGATTTCAAATTGTTTTATCATGGCAATAAACAGAGAAAGTCTAGCTTAATTTCTCTCGTCAAATTACGTGTAAATAAACTAGATTGATCTGCTGGGTTATTGGAAAACTAGTCATTCAGAAACAAATCATGTTATATACCGGGATTAACATAATTGATTATGCAAAATCCGCATATCACTCCAAGTCAAAGAATCTGATAAATTGACACAACTTCCTACAACACACAAAACAAGGTTAAGGGCCTCTGGAGTTGTTCCAGGGAGTCCTCTCCGATGCTCAAATGTCAACAACTGTAGGAGAAAAAAATCCAGAGCACATGAATGAATGTAATCCACATTAATTCATTGAACTTCCTTACAAATTACATAGATGGACCATTTATACATAGTATAATGGGTTGCGTGATGAAACTCAGGATAAAGTGGGCGCGTGGGCGGATATAGTGAACGATCCTCAGAACAGCTTCAATAATAGTTTGGTCTTATGGTAATCGACAAGATTCCATATCCAATGATGAATTTTTGTGGGCAAAATAATTGAATGACGTAATTAAATTAAAAAAATTAATGCCATTTTATCCCAACAATAATTTTTCAAAAAAAAAAATAGCGACTTATGTTTCATTTGCTACATTATTCCCCTTGATTTCCCTTTTTTTCTATAATTGGAAAAAAAAAGTGATGGGGCATATTCCGACACGCTCCTCCTCCGAAAGGTTCAAACTTCAAACATCACAAATGGCTGACGCTCCATGGCTTACGTGATTTATTTGACCAAAAGATAAATTATCTAATACAACTTATTTAATATTTCTTACTTAGATATCTTTTTCTTTTTTCAATAATACCTAATATATATATAATAATAATAATAATAATTAAAAAAAGACTAATCTGATCGGATTTGTCAAATTATGAAGCAAAGCAATTTCAGTATAATTTCGAGGTGGGTCCATCACATGTAGTCAGGAAGCAAGCTAAGGTGATAAGAATTAAAGCAGCGGGACAATAGTGGGCTAATTAACAATTTTCATATTATATTATATTAATTTTTCATATATATTGTTTTTCTTGCATGACTAATGTAACTTGCTCTCCAATTACAAACCAAGATTTTCATTGAAATTCCTATTATATTTTTTATTGTTTATTAATTGTATACGCAGCTAGCTATTTTAAAACCCGTCTCTATATATATTAGGCGTACAAGTATTGTTATTTTTTCTACTTACAAATTCCATACCTCAGATTTTCCAAGGGAAACAAATTAGAGCTCCTGTAAATTAAAGTCTCAACATGACGGTTAGCTTTTCTCTTTCTTGAATTAAGTGTCTGCTACATATAACTATCTATCTAAACATACATATAAAGCCATATAGCAGTAGTTATTTAATTTACTAATATACATAGAACAAACATGCATTTGTGTTGATGAATTTGCATGCATGCTTTTGTTTTCTGTCCAGTGTAGCCTAAATTTTCAAACATGAAAACAAAGTTGAACTCTGTGCAAACAAGTATTTTTGGCTGCAAACAGGGGCGGAGCTAGACGTGTAACGTTGGAGGGGCTAAGTAATTTTGGGGGGCTAAATCAATAAAAACTAAATATTTAATACTAAAAATTAATATTTTAAAATAAAATATACATAAAAATTATTGATTTTAAAAAAATTTGGGGGGGCTAATGCTCCCCCATGTTCTAAGGAGCATACGCCCCTGGCTGCAAACCACGAGCTTGTAACTCAAGTAGTATCGCTCACCCTTTATAAGAGTGTTGACTAGGGTTCGAACCATGTATCTTTCAGTTTCTTTGAAATTTATCCTCTCTCCTCTAACCACTAATCACAACTTATTAAAAAATGTATTTTTGGCTGCAACGGAGAACTTTTTGATATTATTATTGAGAAGTTTGAACACATCTTTCTTTGATTTGCTTTCTAAATGAAACTTTAATTAGTAGTTTGGCTAGCTTCATGTTCGACAACGATGTGAAAGTGAAGTGATAATATGGGATAATATGGAATTATGAGAGTGTTTACAAACTCTAAAAAAAATTATTACCATCTATCTTCCAAATGCAAAAAAACAATCGTTTTTCCATTTAAAAGCTGACAATCATTTTCTTTTAGAGTTTGCAAACATTCCTGTATTGATCAGTTGCACTTTATATCTTGCATTCAAGATATTGATGGATATGGGACTGCTTCAGAATTCAGACTATACAAATCTTTAACTTGAACACAAATTTCTTAGGCTGGTAGTTGTCTATTTTTTTTTATTAAGTTGGGAGTAGTGGTTGGAGGGAAGATGATAAATTTCAAAAAAAAACTTAAAGATACAGGGTTCGAACATTTGTCAACACCTATGTCAAGAGTGAGTGATACCACTTGAGCTACAAGCTCGTGGTAGAATAGTAGTTGTCTTCTTTGTTCTAACTTTCAAGAATTTTAATTCACACGGATATCGTTTAGTTCTAAGGGTTTGTGTGTTGATCTGTGTGCAGATGAGATCTTTAATTCCAGAAAAAAAAAATGTTTCATCTTTTATTTCACAGCACCGATGATTGTTATGTGTATAAAAGTTACTATATCAAAAAACCCACAATTTTGGCTTAATTTTTGCATCAAATTAATATGGTAATTTTTACATATGTGGCAACCATAGGTGCGGTGAAATATGAGATAAAAAAGAATAGGAGATGAAATACTTTTAGAAAAATATGAGATCTCTATCTTTTTGGGCCTAAGGAACATTGATTTGGATGCAAGATATGATTTACTGTCATTTTGACAAACATGCGACAATATTACAAATGCTTAATTCCTACAATTGCTTAATTCCTACGTTACTCTGTTACTTGACACTATTGCAAAACTTATTTAAGTTTATTTGTCTAAAAGAAATTATTTTAAGTTTAAAATGTGATGACTTGACAACAGTTGTCTCTAAGATATGAAACACATCAGTACAATTTAATGACTTAGACCATTTCCAGCAGCTTGCACCATTTTAGAGCAGATTCTGTATTGTTTTAGTGCAGAATCAACACTCTATTTCCAGTTGTTTGCACTAAATTTTGCACTAAAAAAGAATATTATTCCATAATATTATATTTAGTGCATATTTTAATACACTAAAGTAGATAATTTAAAACAAAGGAAAAAGAAAAAAATTAGCGCAATTACAGTGCTGCGTCATTTCTAGTACAAAATTGTTCACATTTTCAAAATGTCGCAGTCTTTGGCGAAGTGCTGAACTCCAAACTGGAAATAGAATACTCTTTAGGAGATGTTCTTATTGCATGTCATCAAATCCACAAAGTGATACACAAAATAATAGGATTGGAGTTAGAAATTTTAATTTTAGTGTGAATCTAGATTTCCTATATACGGGATTGATTAAAAATCATTAATTAGTATATTAAACTTATGTTTACCTGGACTCCACCAAATGGATAGCTCCTCCTACATAACTCTCCATTCCCGGTCCCTTTAGGTGGTTGTATTATTGGAAAAGCATATATATAATGAAATTGAGAAATATTCTCATATGTTTCCCAAGATGACCTAAATATGATGATATTTAAATTTATTAGAAAACATAATTAAAGGCCTAAACTGAATAAGACCAACTATTTCAACCTTTATGGGCCATCATGTTATCCAATAGCAAATAAAATTATCAGAATGGTAGCAGGGACCAAGTTAGTATATGCTAATAAAATTATTAGATTGATAATATTATTATTATTATTATTAATCAAGTGGGCAACTTTAAACCTTACATCAATATTGTCGTTTCAGATCGTTGAGATGAGAGTGCACATGGACTGTCCTGGATGTGAAGCCAAAGTAATGAAAGCTCTCTCCAAATTAGATGGTATGATATTCCAATTTATTTCTATGAGCCTACTTGAAACTTTATTTTGAATTAAAGGATATTTAAAACCCCAAATGCAACAATTGGTTTGTCTTCAATCTTCTATTTCGTTTAGTGTTTAATCTCTTATTTAACAATATTAATACACACGTGATGTTGCATTAATCATTTTATACACTTGGCGTGTAATGATGATATTTCTTAATAGAACACACATGGTGAACCTTATATGGATTTTGTGCCCATATTGTTCGAACCTTTAACTTTGAGCCCATGCGAATTTTACCATTTCTATTAACATTGATGATTTTTTTTAAAAGTTCTTTACCCACCCACTTAGGGTCTTCTAGATGTTGCTTTTTGAGTGCATACACTCGATATAGTATCTATCATTCACATATTCTATTTAGAATTTGTCCGACCCGCCTGCAGGCTGAGTTGGGCTGAGCTTCATTTTTAGAGGCTCAAAAAGAATCAGGCCTACTTTGGTCCGACCCGACAACCTGACTAAACTTACACGTGTTGGATTGGGCTAGGCCATAAGAAATGTGGCCCGATAGAATTCCATCTCAAAAGACCAATTTTATGACTTGGCCCATAGACTCGGGTCGGCCCAACTACGACCCAACCCATTGTCAGCTCTAGCTCTATTTTCTAGAAAATTGGACACTTACTAATCATCACACACCAGGTGACATACACCCTTCACTTAGTATAGAAGGAATTATCTCTTACTAATTGAGCTATGACATAACCAGGAGTGGACAACATTGACATAGACATGAGCATGCAAAAAGTAACAGTCACAGGGTGGGTTGATCAGAATAAGGTTCTAAAAGCAGCAAGGAAGACTGGCCGGAACGCGGAGCTCTGGCCGTATCCTTACAACCCAGAGTACCACGATTACTACAGCCACTACTATGGGAGTCCGCCTAATAACTTCTACTCAGACCACAACAGCAGCCCAGCCAATTACTTCACGGCTGAGCCACCCTCAACGTACAACTATCGAAAGCATGGGTACAATGGGCACGAACACGGCTACTATCAACAGCCACCCTCCTCGGCTATCCTTGACGAACGTGCCACCACCATGTTTAGTGATGACAATGCCACTGGTTGCTCTATAATGTGATCAAATGAAGAATAAACTGCACTTTATGTATGTATGATTCTATGAATGATGTGGGGTTTGATTTGCAAGATGTGACACAGATTTACTTTAGTTGGGGTTCCATCTTCATGTTGTTCATTCGCGTTGCTGAAAAACATTAAGAGTGATACCACAACCGAATATCCCAGACTCCCAGTACAATCTGGAGATTCAGTCTAATTACAAAAAAAAAAAGAAAGAAAGAAAGAAACACGACCGTCTTTCAAAATTACAAATACCACTTCATATTGTTCTATTATAAAAATTGCACCTATTGAGGGGGTATTTGTTCAATAAATACAAACTAAAGTGGTCGTTTGTGTATTTGTAATTTTAAATATAATCAGACTAAATTTCAGGGATAGTTTTTGTAATTTCTCGCTTCACCCTATGATGGGTGGATGAAATTCTAACACAATATTAACCAAAAATTAACTCTTATCTATTGGGGTATTGATTTATCCTCTGACTTTAATTTGTGTGATGGGAATTCTAACATGTAATTTATGAGGAATAAGATTTTAGTTAATTTAACTTCTGAGGAGAACATAATTTTCCATCATAGTTTTCCAGTAGAAACGTACGGTGTAGAGTCTTCTTTCGTCTCTTGTTGCATTATGGAGTCGGCAACATGAGCAACCACCCCGGCTCCAGCATTATTAAACCATTCATTTTTCACCTGTTTACGCAAAATTAAGTATCAGATGAGAATGAAGAATAAGCATAAGTACACATCATGATAAATGAAAATTTTGAAGGTACTTTACATGAATATTGTGATGAGCGAAAAAAGGCCAGAATGTCGAATGAAAGCTGACGTCAACTTTTATCCATCCTAATCGTTGTAATCCATCGATCATTTCCTCTGTAATAGAAAACTGTTATTTCCTGACAAGATAATCAGTCTTAACAGAGTTAACAGCTTGAGTCAACAACATTAAAATATAATACCTTCCATAATTTCATGATATTGTTTAGTATTCTTTGTGCTGGGTTCATTTTGAGCAGCCTCCTTTGCTTTGGCTGCCTCTGGGGGGAAATCCGGACTCTCAGACAAAACTGGTGGACAATACTCCACATTAACGACATGTTTGTAGCCATCCAATGAATCACTAGGAGGCTGCCGTTACAAAAACCAGAAATCTCATTAGATTGAAGGAAAACAAAGCTTGTACGTTCCCATTTTCAAATCCCTATTTCCAGTTTTATACTATTCATATAAATAGAAATATGTTTGTTTGACATATTTCCACTGCAAACAACACTTTTTTAAATCTATACTCTCTCTAGAAAATTCACTATTCACTTTTTCCCACAATTTTCAAACATATTCTGAAATATATTCCCCTACCTCGTCATTCAATCCAATCTACACCGTCTCCTCGTCTTCCCAACTAATACAACTCATTAAATATATGAAAAGGATATTATAGAAACACCTCCTGATATTTTTATCACGTACTTTTGGGCATACAAAACATCATCTCATTTTTAAACCTATATATAATCTCAATATTTGCACTTCAACCAAACATATTTTCAATTTTCACACAAAAACCAATACAACCCAAAAATGTCAATGGAAATAGTGAAAATGGAACATCTCAACATGGTAGAGAAATAATGGCGAGTAAATATGATAACTAATACGTGTAGGCTAGCGACTAGGCCTAAGTCGAAACTCCTCAAAATATGAGAATTTTTTTTTTTTTTTGAGAAAAAATATGAGAAGTTATTTTGAACACAAATCCTTCATGGAAATTATCATGAGTATATTGGAAATATAGTTGAGTATTATCAGGCTACTTATTACATAAAATAGCAGAATTATTTCAGTCAAAACCCCACCGCAAATTTTATTAGTTATTAAAATGAGTACATTTACGGCTGCAGACGAAAAAAGATATTATAAGGCAACCAGTCGATAAGAGAACATATAAAATTACCTTCACAAGTTCTGTTTCCCTTCGTATGGAAGATGTGCGCCAACCAACCATATCTGAAATAAGTTAAGAATCTAAATAATGCAACAGAGAAGAACAATCTCAATTGTAACTAACTCCACCATGTTTTGAATGCCAACTCAATGACACTGATATCAGGATACGGTCATAAGAGACATTGGCATAAAGAAACCGACATCTGAAAGTGCCAAGTGCAGATCTGCAATACAATTCAGCATAATAAGCTTCAAATGAAACACCAGATGAAAGTTGATTAAAGAGCATATCTAGGCTAATGTACTCACATAAAATTTCCCTCTCCACAATCCGAGGCCATTCGTAATAAGAGAGGAGGTTTGTCGGGCTTCCCATCTGTAAGGAAGAGCTGACTGCCAGTTCGACCAGTAAAAATGGGGGCAACTGGAGCAACAAGTTTCTCCAAGAAAGGCACTCCGAAAAGGAATGGAAGCTGAATCATTGAAGAAAATTAACTGTCTGGAGGTCAGATTCCACGACTACCAATGACAACTAAGCATAAGTAGTAAAATATTTTTTTAAGTCCATGATGCATAGAAACATTGGGGCAGACCTGAAAAGATCAGTGGATCTTTAATCAGAACATCGACAGAATATGAATTTAAAATGAGAGTGCCTAGTCATTTACACTGTGTTTGGACCTTGGGTTTCGGAAAAGAAAAACAAAGTAATATAATTTGAAGTGAGTAAAATATTTTCCTTAGTGTTTTCCTCACTAAAATCCTTGGACAAACTATAGCTCAAACTTCAGGAACGATAGACAGAAAGGAAAGAATGGGACAAGAAAATGAAAATGATAGAACTCATAAAGAAAAAGTGAGGGAATCAATTGATACACATTGAGGATATATGACAATTCCAATCTCTTAGAGAACACAGCTAGTTGTGTCTTGATTTCTACATGATGTACTCCCAACGATCATTTTTCTTATATTTTAAGGGTAAAAACCTCTAAGTCGAATCACTTGCAAGAAAAACACGAAGAGGGCTAAAATAAGCCATTTATTTTTAAACCCACGAAAAAGAACACACATGAAATATGTGTTGATACTACCATTAGCAGAATATACCTGCTTATTTCCTCTTACTCCAAGATGAGGCGTTGCAAGGGTGATAAAATTAATTGCTTCCAGCCCAGCAATCAAACCATTATTTGAAGAGCATGAGTTTTGGGAATTTGTAGGGGTGGAGGCAGCTATATCATCAAGTCGATCAGAGAAGACATTAGGAGTGTACAAAACCGCGACTGCGTATCTTGCAATTAACCCACCAAGAGAATGGGCCAAAAAGGATATCTTTTTCAAGCTCTCTGTCTTCTTCACAACCTGCATGACCTGTTCATAGCAAGCATTTGTGTAAATCCAATATAAAGTACTTTTAATTTTTTTACCAAATAAAAGTATATTTTAGGAAAATATATATCAACATAAGAACCAGAGCTTATGTTGATAAGCTGAAAAAGTACATGATAAGACATGCACAAGCACAACCGCCAAACACTTACTTCATCAGCCAGTCGTGTACCAGCACCATCAATGCCAGTGAATGTCTTGGTGTACATATTACATGAACTTGCTGCACAAAATAAGCAAGTCAAAATCTTAAATAAACATTTGGCAATTATTACCAAGAATTAATTAAAAAAAAAAAAAGAACTGGAAGTTCAGTGAGAACAAGTATCCATTAAAGGAAGAATAAAGTGGAAGACAGTACTCAAAAGTAAGCATACTTTGCATGTACAACCTCTAGTTCTCCTAAGCAAGCCCCCCTACAACCCCGTCTTTCATGGAAAATTTGTACTTAATAGTTGCATATTGACTCACCCTTTGTTAATCATGTGCCAAACATTAATCTCATCACTTGATCATTGTCTATCCCAACTATAAAATTCCTATATCCTTCCCACTACAATACAAGTGTTCGAATATCTATAAGGAATGGGCTACTTCTGCCTCCTCTTAGTAAGATCAAGAAATGTAGTAACAGCAGGGGTGTAGCCATGGGGCATGGGGTGCTCCCCTGGTCCTGGCACATGCCCAAATTGGCCTGGGTATCAAAGAAAGCATCATCTCTTATGTTTTTCTTTTCTGCTATAGATAAGAATGGTCCCAATCTGAAAATGACCAAATGGAAGTGCAGGGGAAAAGGAAAACAGATGATGCCTTAAAGGATATCTATACAGGAAAGAAGGATACTGATGAATTGAAGAAAGATCAATAGATATTCTACCGAACTTCCTCCTGAATTAATCAAAAGAGAACGGAGGACTATGGCAGGCATACATGTATCTAAGAGCAGGCAAAACATTTGCAACACCATACCCCAATGAAACCTCCACTCTCTCAGACTTTATTCTATATAGTAGATTTACAATTAAAAAGCTTGACAAAGCAATGCACAGTTGTTGATTCTTTTATATCCAGCTATTTGGAACTACTTGTTGTCACTCTATAACAAATACAGAGTAAGCTGATAGATCTTGATGTCAATATTATGCAACATGATAACAAACTAATCAAATGAATAGCACTGAAGTTGGGTATGACTTGCTAGCCTAGTGGCAAGGCGTTTGTAAAACTCAGGACTAGGTTCGATTCCCATCCTCCCCTCCCAGGGTTTGTACTAAAAAAAACAAATAGCACTGAAGTTCATGTTGGAACAGTGAACATTATATGTTGACAATTTGCATGACAAACATACCATATATCAAGAATCCTTTTCCTAATCGCTTCTTCAACTCTGCTTCAAAATATTTCCAGTCACTTGGGCTACAATACAAGGAAAAATGTTAGCAAATCTCAATCATAGTACAGTCTACAGATTAACATGGACTGGAATAATGTGTTAACGCTTATTTGTCTATGTGAGAACAAAAATTAAACAAGCTTTTCTCTAAGAAACAAAGTAGGATATTGAACAACACGCCACTGGTATTTTCTTTTTTCCTTTGTTATAATGTTCTTTATTTTCCTCAATTGTAAAGATGCATAAATGAACAGAAGCAAGGCATCCAAACATATGTGCTTAAGGGCCAGATATATAAAAATCAAGAATGTAAAGACATGTAAAACTGAGTTATGCATTGAGGGCAATACAAATTGCCAGGATCATGATCATATCCTAGAGTAAACACACCTCCGCAAAATATTCAACATGGAGGAGAAATTTTTGAAAGCAAACCCTTGTCATCCAAACTCACAGAAACAACGGATCGACCATCAAACCAGTAAAATAATAGAAATTTGATGACCCTAAATGAAGTGCGAGACACAGGAAGCATGTATAGCCTACTTTTGACAGTATTCATGTTCTATATTTTTTATCTACGTTGTATTCTCCATTATACCAGTCCTTCAATCAAAACCACCAGAAATCGTGCCATTAAATTGGAGGTCCACTTATACAAGTTGCATTCAGGACATGCTTGTTATTAAGGTCATTTCTACTTCTTGTATCCACGTTTCCATTATACCAATTCTTCATTCAAAAACCACCTAAAATTACACCATTAAATTGGAGGTTTACTTCTATACATTCTCCAGATGGTAAATGAATAGGGCAATTATTTCCTTATTCCATGTGCAAGAATATGCATACCTCCCCATTATGCCATGAACAAGAACAAGAAGATGATCAGGTTTAACCTCATCATTAATCATGGCCCCTGGTGATGAAAGATTTCCTTGAGTCGTAGTCATGGCTTTAGCTGTGAAGCTTTGAAGCTTCCAGATACTTTTTATGCCTGCAAGGTGCAGGCAAACCTTCAATAAGAATCAAGTAGGTATATGCTATCAGGTGGTAAAGTTGATGCATCCTAATGCAACTACATAGAAATGGAGCAATCAAGTAGTAATACTGCATGCAAAAGTGACTACATTATGTGAACCTTGCTGATTATACATCAGGGATATACTTACAATAAAAGCGAAGGGTCAACCTGAAAACAGACTGATCAACTAAATCATAATGCAAGAGATTTCGTATTACAAGGACTCTGATCTAAGGCTGCAAGCAGCAACTCGGGATTCTGACTGGTTGTTCTACAACTACATCTTTTTGAGATGGACTGGAAATTGGTAAGACTATTAGTAGTAGTGGGGGAGAAAATAATCCAGGTATGATTGTAGTCCATGAATGTCCTAAACAGAGGAATTAAGGATAGAATCAAGGGTAAAAGAAATCCACATCCCACAACAAAAACCACTCAAGAATTAATATAGATACATGGACAAACTCACAGCAAACCTAAAATACTACTATAAAATACCCGTAGCACTCAAATTCAAAATAAATCTTCAAATTACCAAGCAGGCGAAGAGTCATCTCACCATCATTTCAGATGAAAATAAGAACTTGTGGATTTGACACTATCAAATATCCTAATCTGCCATTGGTCGGTAGCAGATTTACAGTTGGCCTAGATAGAACAGTTGGCGGATAAGAGCATAGACCTTCCAAAAATACTAAAATAAACAGAAACTATATAACATGCAAACTTTCACAAAAATCTTGATCTTCACTCGACCCATGGCACAACCACAAATTACTGTAACAAGAAAAGTAAAAATGTATAAAATGTTCACTGAAAAAGAAAAAGAAAAGAATCGCGAAATACCAAACTCGAGAAATTCCATAACTCCATTGCACAGAGATTTCAAAACTGCGAAAATCTTGGCCATAATTCTTGTCCAGCATAATACAGTAAATTATTACAATAAATAAGTATCCAATAAAAAATTGTAAAACCCGCCGTTAAAGACGGACCCAAAATAAAATAAAATAAATAAGAGAGCGAGTGGTTACCGGAGAAAGTAATGAAATTCCAGTTATGCCCTCGGCGATGATTCGCTGAATCAGGATAGGAAGAATAAGGGGAAGGGGAGCAAGAATTAGAAGAAGACGGCGTCGGATTGTTGCTGTTCCGATGGCGGAGAAATCGAGGAGAACAAGAATAAAACAAAGTCGGGGAGAATGTCATTTGTATGCGGGGAATGCTGTATTTATGGTAGTTTAGAGATTCTAGAGAGAGATGGCTAGTCCTATATTATTTGACCGTTGAAATGGCTAACGTCAGCTTCGCCGAACCCTATAACGAAGTTCTTCTTCTCTGCTACGGCGAATTACTCCGCCCTTGCTCCGCCGCAACCTTTGGAGTTTGAACGACCGGAAGATAAGTAGAATTCCATTTACTTCGTGAGGGAATCACGTGGCGTTTCGGGTCATCATATCGGGTTCATGTTTAATTTTGGGTTGATTTCAATTTATGTTTAAATAACATAAAAAAAATTAATTAAAGTATAAAATAACTATGTTTTAGACAAATTGGTAATATCATGTCATATTCGTGTTAGTTATTTTCATGTTCTGGTTTCTCCTGTTCGGGTTTGAGTTTCTTTCAGTAACTTCGGTTCGGGTTCGAGTCAGTTATTGTATCGTGTCAGTGATTATCAGCTCTAATCGGCTTTATATTTTAAGTTATTAATCAAATTAAATATGAATGAAATTTAATAAAACGAATTTGTGTAATTTGAATTTTTTCTCACATAATTTAAAATTTTATTATTTATAGTCGAATTTCAGATTGTATCCTACAAAAAAACATAGTTTGTAATTTTATTTGTTATGCTTAAACCATCTGTAGTAGTTTGCATTATTGCATATTTTGTACTATCTTGATGTAAAAATATACACTCCATCTCTAATATTTCGGAATAAATTTTGCACTAAAATATAATTTCATAATAACTCATTTTAGTACTTTTTTTTTTTTAATAAGTTGGGAGTACTTGTTGGAGGGGAGGTGATAAATTCCAAAAAAAACTAAAATATATCAAGTTCAAACCCCGGTCAATACTCTTACAAAGAGTGTGCAATACCACTTGAGATACATATATTCATACACTAAAATCATTAATTTAAAACAAAAGGAAGTGCAGCTACAGTGTTGAGTATTTTTGTCGCAAAACTATTCACATCTTCAAAATGTTGTAGGTTTTGGATCAGTATTGGAGCAGGATCTTGTTCCAAATTGAAGATGGGTCACTCCCTTGAGAATGCTTTAATTGCTCAACAAATTTTTTTCAAAATTTTTTCACCTTTAATTTTAATTTAGTTGAAAACACTATATAAATTTAAGGCAAATTTTCCACTCCACAAATGCCTTAAAAAAATGGATCTCAAAATTAATTTATTGGTGTCTTTTAGACACTATACAAGATATTTTACGCCTAACTTGTTCTATATCAAACTGCCCTCACCACATATCTCCCAAACAATTTGCAATCATTCAATTTTCTACACCGTAGAGTGTGGCCAAAGTAGGTCGGTGGATTCTACTCCAATATTGAATTATTAATTGAACAACGACGGTTTTAAAAAAAAAAAAATTGTTGGGATTTGGTCCAAAGATCCTGCACGCTTTTAAGAACTTTAAAAAGAAGCGCGCGCGCGATTCAACTCATGAGCGCATTGGATTGCATAGTTAAAGGATAGCTTAAAGGATTTGATTTGGACTACATATACCAATAGATGCATCTTCTTTTCTCGTCTTTCATTACATAGAAACTCGGGTTAAGCGTGTTTGGCGCGGAATAGACATGGGATGGGTGACCCCCGGGAAGTTTTCCAGGGTGCGCATGAGTGAGGACAAAGCGCGCTAGAAAAGACTCGTGTTGGTTTGTGGGGACAGTCGTCAATCCGAGTAGCGCTAGAGGTCCAACAAAATTAACCACGGCTTATTAAAAAAGGGATAATTACAAAAACATCCCTGAGATTTGGGCTAATTACAAAAAAGCTCGAGATGTTTCAAAATTACAAAAAAAACCACATCATGTTTGATAATGTGTTAAATTTAAGAGGCTAATTGTAGTATTTTTATAAATATCAGGGGGTTTTTGATATGTTTTCTGCTTATGAAGGGGGAAATGTAAGACGGAATCAAACCTCAACGGAGCTTTTGTAAATTTCAAAAATGTATGGTTTTTTTTGTAATTAGCCCAAACGTCAGGGGTGTTTTTGTAATTATTCCTAAAAAATGATGAACCCTATCCCTGAAGATCTCCACTGCTCCGCCCTAGAGCTTCGTGGAGGAGGTGAATCGTGGGATATGTCTCAACAAGACAGAGTCCTAAGCTACTTTAGACTGAGTCACTACACAAGAAATCTTCCTCCAACCTGTTACCAAGGGGATTCGAATCTCCACGCTACGGGTGCCAGCGAAGCGGACACCACATCACCCAGTGACGAAGCCAGAAATCTCGGGTAGGGGGCCCAATTAATATTAATATAAAAGAGTTCGTTGGATTTTTGGTCACTTCTCCATAATAGAAATAGTTTTAACAATGTTTCTTAGTCATTTTTTAGTTCAAATTTCCAGTTTGTCTTTTTTTCCTTTCTAGAGACCGTACATGACCCGATGCCGGAAAACGTACTGCATCAATTTTCTAAAATATAACCAAGTACCTCATCAGAGAATACGAGAAGGGTATGACCGGTCAAAATGGCTAAAAAATAATATTTTCAAAAAATATAACTATTTTACATTTTTACAAAATATAAGTGGACAATTTGTCTATTACCACATGTAAAAATTAAAAATAATACATCAAATTTAAAATAAGTAGAAATTTTGATTAAATCATTGTATTAATTCAATCACATCTTAATATTAAAAAATATATAACAAAATACAATTACATCAATTTACCAAAAGAGACAAATAGAGACACAAGAGAATAATGCAAAAAATCAAGTTAAAGTTTATGGCGGAGCTTAAAAATTATACATAATTTTTTTTAAAATGGGCAAAATGACAAGATTTTTATTTTTCAAGATTCACAAATGAAAGTAGAAAAGAAAAATACAAGATAATTGACGATTTTTTTTTCTATTTTTCTATTTTTTATTTATTTTAAGATTAAAAAGTGAAAAGACCAAAATATCCCTATTTTTTTTTCAAAATTTGAGGGGGGCCCAATGCCCCTTTGGCCCATATGTGCCTTCGTCACTGACATCACTCATGTCCTTTGTCAGTTGAGCTATATACCCGAGGGGCAACCACGACTTTTTATGATTCAATAGCAACTGTATAGAGGGTGAATTTTTTCTGCACTGACTGAAGTAGACATGATTTAATTAAAGTACTTACCCGTGGGAGGCAAAAATAAATGCATCAAGTAGATAACATCAAAGAGAACATGTATAAGAAGAGTACCTTAATGAAATCACAAGGACGCCAGTGCAGTTTACGTCTATGTTTGTTTACCGAGAGATGACATCCATGTTTGGAAAGAAAATAAATAGTTCTATTGTGAGCTAAACTTCGTGATTGCACAGTCAAACAAAAGGAGAGATTGCAAAAAAACTTATGTTTTAGAAGAATTGATTTATTATAATAGAAGTTTAAGTAGTTAAAAATCAGAAGTTGATAGTGTTTGCAAATAGAATTAGAAGTTGAGTGTTTGGTGAAAAGTTGTAAACATACTTATTTATTTGTAAAAGTTAAACCAGAAGTAAAATCAGAATTCTAAAGCACATATTTCCCTATTTTTAGATTTTGACTGAATGAAGCAGAATCAGAAATAGAAATTGGCATTGCAAACACTAAAAAACGATTTTTCTTCCAGCCGAAAAAGGATAAAAACTTTTTTATAGT
Source organism: Rehmannia glutinosa (assembly GCA_016081115.2). NCBI lineage: Eukaryota > Viridiplantae > Streptophyta > Magnoliopsida > Lamiales > Orobanchaceae > Rehmannia > Rehmannia glutinosa. The sequence goes on along the minus strand of JABTTQ020002410.1, from coordinate 149,296 downwards.
GATTGCAGACAACCTTTAAGGGACACAACATGACTTCATTTCTTTTCCTCTATGCATGATATAGCCTAGAACAGAAAAGTGGACATGTTTTGCACCAAATTGAAGTTGGCGCACTATCACGCAGTTGACCTTTACGACTGATTTTTTGCCATCTGCCGGGACAAAGAGGCTCACCATTGAACGAAATCCATCGTCTAGAATCACCTAGCATGATTCTAGAATGATCTAGAATGATCTAGAAGAATCTGGAATGTTCTAGAAGAGTCTAGAAGAATCTGAAATGTTCTAGAACATTGTAGAAGAGTCTGGAATATTCTAGAAGAGTCTAGAATACTATAGAAGAGTCTAGAATATGATAGAATAATGTAGAACATTGTAGAATAGTCTAGAATGTTATAGAGTAGTATGGAACTATGTAGAAGATTGTAGACTAGAGTGGAGATTTATAGAATACTTGTAGAATATGTAGGAATCATGTGGAGAGTTCTAGAGAACTTCTCCCAACCGTCCATTAAGGAGGTGGAGTAGTATAAATAGGTGTAGGGACCTCATTTGTAACCAATCAAGCAAGATAAGCAAGTGTGAGTGAATATAAGTGTTCCTTTTCAAATTTTCTCGTGTGCTTATTACTTAGCCATCTTCTTACACTTCTTCACACACAAACACGTGGGAGAGGCTGACTTAGCTAATCGCAAGGGGCGATTGAAGGAGCTAAGGCCACACGGTCATTGTTGAGGGAACAAGTCCGTGACAGGTGGTATCAGAGCCGTCCCGGCATTTGTATTCCGTGGTTGCGCCAAGCGCTCTTACCAAGAGGGTGGTGGAGTAGGCAGGGGAGCGGAACATGTTGGGTGGCGATCATCTGGGAGAATCCTCTCTGGTCTCCGAGTGCGGTTGGTGTGCGAGAGGCACGCGTGTGGGCTGCCAAGGGGGCGTCGTTGATGCACTTCGGGTGGAGTAGACCGTGTACGAGGGCGTACACCATCTTGGGTGGGGGAGGATGTCATACCCCATGACATTGGGGTGTCTTTCGCTATGACTACTAGTGGATTGTGCTGTGAATGACTGTATGTGGCTTCAGTCGGCTGGTTCGTGGGTACGTGTACATGACCCTTCAGATGTTCAGGCAGGCCTACCCGGTTAAGTTCGGGGAGCTTGTCGCTAGTCGTGGACTTGACGGTGAAGAAGGGAATTGGCCATTGATGGCTCAAAAGCTACCTTTAAAACCGTAGGCAAGTGCACCTATCGTTTTGTAGTATAGATTATTGAGTACCGAGTGTCATTCCCACGAGGATTGTAAGTACTAATAATTACCGTCTTTTTGTTATTTAATCTAACAATTTTCAGAGTTTTTGTTTGATGAAAAAGGAAAACAAATTATAAATTTTAAAAATGAAGAAGGATTTGTAAAATAAGAAATCAAGAGATAGAAATGTGTTTGAATGTAAATCCCTCTAGAATGTTTTTGTGATTTGACAAGTTAAAAATACAACCGTAAGCCCTTAAGCAAAAACCAACCTCTTTTAATAAAATCTCATGTTATGTGGACCATAGAAATTCCCGATTTAAGTTAATCCCTTTCTCAAGGCGAAAAACTCCTAATCTCAAGTTGATTAATCAAATCTCTTTCTAGTTAAAACCCCCAAGATTGCATTATAACGATTTATGAATTCCCATATTAGGTTTGACCCTAATCCGTAAGATTTATGTCGTCCCATATCTAGGATTACATGCAACTCTTTTCACTTATACAATTTCTTTTTCACCATAAATCTTTCGATTACCCGATGAAGAAAAGATATCAAATTAATATACCGGAAATATTAACTCGAATGAGATAAGCATGATATAAGTGAATCACACAAGACATGAGAATTTTATTAAAAACATACAAACCTTAATCACAAATCCATTCTAGAGTTCATTACACTCAAACACTAAGATTTTAGCTACTCATGATTTTGACAAAAGAGTAAATTACACAAGAAGATTTAAGTATTGTAGACATGGTGTACTTATCTTTCTCAAAACCTCAATGGACTTCTTCCTTGATTTATGATGTTGCTCCAAGCCTTCTTCTCCAATATTGCCCCAAGCTTTCTTCTCCAAGACCCCTTGATCCCAATTCTACTTAATGAAATGAATACAATGAATATTTCCTGAGTATCTAATGAATGAATCTCCCAATTTCAACCCTTGGCTTTTATAGGCAACCAATACATTGATAGTACTCTCTTTTATTAAACAATCACCCTCATTTTCCTTGTTGGTTGGTGAATTCTTGTATTCAAGTGATGAGGGAGGGGACATGGAGACATGTTTCAGCAAAATAGGGTGTTAAAAGTGTACAAAAGTGGCCAAAATGGGTTGGTTGGTGAGTTTTCCCCAAATTCCGCAAAGAAAAGTTGCAAAAGAGGTCCGGACACGCCCAGTGCGCCCAGAAACGGCGGCCGGCCGTCTTTGTTTTTTCATCACACAGGACTCGGCTGACATGGCAGTGCTTCCCAACACGGCCAGGCCGTGTTGGAGGCTATTTTGTGCAAAAATTTCGAGTTTTTGCTCCCCGGCGGAACACGGCCGTGTTGCCCGACACCCCTGCCCGTGTTGGACCAAAAAGGCCCCAAAATGACGCGTTTGGCTTGGAATTTCGAGCGTTTTGCATCCTTAAACTCCCGGTATGTTTTGACATAAATCCATGGTCCGAAATTCACCAAAATTAGCCCCGAATGGTCAATCTACATCAATAAAATCACCTCGGAGTAATATGAACTATGTACAATCAAAAATTTACAAAACTAACAATAAAATAACTCGAATTCTACTCAAATATACACATAAAACATGCATAAAAAGACCCTTATCAAACCACCTCCAACTTTGAACTTTGCTTGTCCTCAAGCAAAACATTATATCAAAAAGAGGGATTCAATAAATCACAACATACAAAGATGATTTTTTTCAACATATTGAACATAAGCGATCAAGTTCTTGGCCTTCTCAACCTGAATTAACCATTAAGTAAAAACATAGTTTTGTAAAGCGATCGTCGAAAGAAAGACGTAATATCGGCGGGCATTATTCGGACTTGAAATCATCACTCCACAAATATCGATAGTTATGAACAACTTCAATTCAATAACGCCATGAAAATACAAGAATTCAATAGATCATTGTAGTTTGCCTACTAGTCATATAACCAAGCTTCTTGAACTTTATTGGAATGAGAAGTCAAGGAGTATTCATTCTCCTTTTTTTTTTTTAGTTCTCTTTTTTTTTTTTTTTTTTTTGGGACCTTTCGAGACATGCTTCCACTAGGTTTATATTTTGAATTTCTGTTCAAACACTCCTAGGGTGGTTTCCCATACTCATATTCGTGTCCCCGTTTTACGTAAAAGACAAACATGGGGCTCATGAATGCTCCTAGTTACTAAGCAACAACAAATAGAGGAGTATAACCTCGATTGGTCCGTTTTTTTTTTCTTTTTTTTCTTTTTTCTTTTTTTTTTCATTTTTCTCTTTCTCTTTATTTTTTTTATTATTCGCAAGCTTGGTTTAACAACTCGTTAACCACTACTAAATCACAAGTTCTCAGACGTTCATAGCGCTAGGTATCGTCGTATATGCCTTAACACATCAAATATTTATGGTGTTAGAAATCTCATCAAAATTTTGCCTGCATCCACGTCAATCTATCCTAGACAATCAATTGCTTCACATTGAAAACACAAATTAACAAGTTAATGTAGGTATAATTGGGCTAAGTTATTGACTAGCAAACATTCAATTTGTTAAAAAAATAAAAAATAAAAATCACATATCTCACAAACAAGCATACAAGCATTCCGAAAATGTTATTGTACCCACCTCCAACTTTATGATTCACATTGTCCTCAATGTGAAAGAAAGAAATGGACAAACACACACAACACACTAAAAAAAAAAAGCAAAGAAACTAGAATGATATAAAAGAAGTGGAAAAAGAAAAATACGACCTTACTACAATAGTGGAATCGGTGTTGAGTGATCATTGAGTTGTTTTGGTACGGGACCTTCAACAGCATCTTCATACCTAATCAAAGTTAAGCAACACGCAACTCGAATACCGTGAAATCTCAAATATTCCCAATTAGGACAACCAAGAAGATGTTCAAGAGTTTTTTTTTTTGATTTGAAAATGACTCTAAGGACTTGCGATTATTTTGAAAGAAAATAAAATAAAAAAATAAAAATGAATGAAAACAATTGCACACAAACATCGGGTTGTCTCCCTCAGTAGCTTCTTTAAAGTCGTATACCGGACTAACTCACCTAAATGTGAAGATTAGTCGGGTGGAGCTTCAAACTTATGAAAATCCCTTTGGTGTTTAGGAGAACTACCCCCAACCTCAACCTTCAAAATGTGCATTTCGACCTTTTCGGTCCCCTTTTTGGGCATAAGCTTCCAACATGGACTTTGAACAACACTTTTCTCCAAGAGTTTCTCATCATGCAAAGGAATTGAATCGACAAAAGAACAAGTAGTATCCTTTTCAATATCAACATGAATTTTAAAAATTACTTGTCCATCCCCTACTCTCAAAGTTAATTTTCCCTCATGCACATCAATGATAGATTTCGCCGTAGCCAAGAAAGGGCGCCCAAGAATTAGAGGAACATCAATATCATCATGCATGTCAAGAATAACAAAATCAATCGGGAACATGAATTTATCAATCTTGACTAACACATCATTAATAATACCTCTAGGATGTTTAATCGATTTATCGGCTAATTGAATGTCCATCCTAATAGGTTTAGGTTCACCTAATCCCGCATGCTTGAATGTTTCATAAGACATCACGTTGATACTAGCTCCCAAGTCGGCTAGTGCCCTATCAACAGGTAAACCATCAATTGTGCAAGGGATAATAAAACTTCCTGGATCATTAAATTTTTGTGGTAGTTCATTGGAAGGACATTTATCATTCAATTGCACATTTGATAATTTGTTGAGCTTATTTTCACTAGGAATGATGTCATCAAGATCCCTAACATGCTTTGAAGGAGGGTCAACAAATGGAATATTGGCATGTAATTGTTTGAAAGAATCAAGGTACTTACCAAATTTGTCCTCCCTTCTATCTTCTTCTGGTTAGACTCGGTAAGGGATCTTGGGTTTGTATTCGCAACCTCTTTTTCATGAGATTTTCTTTGGGCATGTCATCCTCCACGTATTTATTTGATGGTGGCATTGGCATAATCATGCTCATGTGGAAAAATGATGGTTATTGCCTTTACGTGCTCCCCAGGTTTGGCTCGATATTACCCGGCAAACTACCTTGTGGCCTTTCGGAAATCATCTTCGCAATCGCCTATTTTGTTTTCCAGTTATGGATAGATGCCTCTTGATTTCTCAAGGATGTTTCCACCGCCGAATCGGGTATCTGTTGATTGCACAAACTTTGTTATAAGATCTTCCAAGTTAAAGCTTACCTTAATTTGGTGAAATCCGGAGACGTGTGTAGATCGGATTGGGATTAGATCGTACTTGGCCTTGGTTTCCCCAACTGAAATTAGGATGTTGTCGCCACCCAGGATTGTATGTGTTCTTTGTAAGGATTACTTGGGTAATTTCGCCTTGATTCCCAACGTAATTAGCCTTGTTCGGCGTGAGGTATTGTGTGTGTGTGGGATCCCGATGATTATGCAATCCTCCGCAAGTTTCACAAGATAAAACATGCGGTGGTGGTGGTTTAGGAGCTGCTAGATCGTCAATCTTTTGGGTCAAAGCTTCGACCTGTGCGGCTAGTGTAACCACTGCATCTGCATTATAAACACCCATTGTTCTGTTAGGTTTACCTCGTACGGATTGCCATTGATATCCATTCATGGCCATTCCTTCTATGAGATCTTGGGCGGCTTCGGGTGTTTTATTGTTCAACGTCCCCCCCGCCGCCGCATCAATCATTTGCCTCGTCGATGAGAGTAGTCCATTGTAAAATGTTTGGACTTGTATCCAAATGGGAAGGCCATGATGTGGGCATTTCCGCAACAATTCCTTGAATCTCTCCCAAGTGTTGTACAAGGTCTCATCGTCCTCTTGAGTGAATGAAGAGATCTCATTCCTCAATCGTGCGGTTTTGGCGGGTGGAAAATACTTCAGAATGAACTTTTCTACCATAATGCTCCACGTTGTGATTGTTCCCTTCGGTAAAGTGTTTAGCCATTGTTTAGCCCGTCCCCAGAGAGTAAATAGGAATAGGCGTAAACGGATGGCATCGTCGGAGACTCCATTTATTTTGAAGGTATCGCAAATTTCGAGGAAATTCGCGATATGATTATTTGGATCTTCGTCCGGTCGGGCCGTCGAATTGAACAAATTGTTGCACCATTTGAATGACATTCGGTTTGATTTGAAATTATTGGTCGCAACAATGGCCTTACGATACTAGGCGATGTGCCGTCCATAGACGGGCTTGGCATAGTCGTACATGGTTCTTTGTTGTTCATCCGCCATGTCGGGATTCTTGCCTTCGTTAATATCCTCCCGTGGTCTCGTATAATACTTTCCTCTGTGTTGCTTCTACCGTGGTGTCGCGCTTCCAAATTCGGCGACGAGTAGGCATGCACTCGCGGTAAATAAAGAGGATAAGTGTAATCCAAGACTTACAAAGATAGATAAAAAGAAAGACAAATGATGAAATAAAATAAAAAAATGATTAAATTAACAAAAATAAGGTGTTCTTAATATTACAAGTCCCGAACGAATCGCCAAAACTTGATGGCTCAAAAGCTACCTTTAAAACCGTAGACAAGTGCACCTATCGTTTTATAGTATAGATTATTGAGTACCGAGTGTCATTCCCACGAGGATTGTAAGTACTAATAATTACCGTCTTTTTGTTATTTAATCTAACAATTTTCAGAGTTTTTGTTTGATGAAAAAGGAAAACAAATTATAAATTTTAAAAATGAAGAAAGATTTGTAAAATAAGAAATCAAGAGATAGAAATGTGTTTGAATGTAAATCCCTCTAGAATGTTTTTGTGATTTGACAAGTTAAAAATACGACCGTAAGCCCTTAAGCAAAAACCAACCTCTTTTAATAAAATCTCATGTTATGTGGACCGTAGAAATTCCCGATTTAAGTTAATCCCTTTCTCAAGGCGAAAAACTCATAATCTCAAGTTGATTAACTGAAATCTCTTTCTAGTTAAAACCCCCAAGATTGCATTATAACGATTTATGAATTCCCATATTAGGTTTGACCCTAATCCAGAAGATTTATGTCGTCCTATATCTAGGATTGCATGCAACTCTTTTCACTTATACAATTTCTTTTTCACCATAAATCTTTCGATTACCCGATGAAGAAAAGATATCAAATTAATATACCGGAAATATTAACTCGAATGAGATAAGCATGATATAAGTGAATCACACAAGACATGAGAATTTTATTAAAAACATACAAACCTTAATCACAAATCCATTCTAGAGTTCATTACACTCAAACACTAAGATTTTAGCTACTCATGATTTTGACAAAAGAGTAAATTACACAAGAAGATTTAAGTATTGTAGACATGGTGTACTTATCTTTCTCAAAACCTCAATGGACTTCTTCCTTGATTTATGATGTTGCTCCAAGCCTTCTTCTCCAATATTGCCCCAAGCTTTCTTCTCCAAGACCCCTTGATCCCAATTCTACTTAATGAAATGAATACAATGAATATTTCCTGAGTATCTAATGAATGAATCTCCCAATTTCAACCCTTGGCTTTTATAGGCAACCAATACATTGATAGTACTCTCTTTTATTAAACAATCACCCTCATTTTCCTTGTTGGTTGGTGAATTCTTGTATTCAAGTGATGAGGAGGGACATGGAGACATGTTTCAGCAAAATAGGGTGTTAAAAGTGTACAAAAGTGGCCAAAATGGGTTGGTTGGTGAGTTTTCCCCAAATTCCGCAAAGAAAAGTTGCAAAAAGAGGTCCCGGACACGCCCGTGTCGCCCAGAACGGCCGGGCCGTGCTGTTTTATCACACAGGGACTCAGCCTGACATGGTCGTGCTTCCCAACACGGCCAGGCCGTGTTGGAGGCTGTTTTGTGCAAAAATTTCGAGTTTTTGGCTCCCGGCGGAACACGGCCGTGTTGCCCGACACCCCCTGCCCGTGTTGGACCAAAAAGGCCCCAAAATGACGCGTTTGGCTTGGAATTTCGAGCGTTTTTGCATCCTTAAACTCCCCGGTATGTTTTGACATGAATCCATGGTCCGAAATTGACCAAAATTAGCCCCGAATGGTCAATCTACATCAATAAAATCACCTCGGAGTAATATGAACTATGTACAATCAAAAATTTACAAAACTAACAATAAAATAACTCGAATTCTACTCAAATATACACATAAAACATGCATAAAAAGACCCTTATCAGCCATCCCTACCCAAACTAGTCGGATGCTGGAGCCGCATTCCTGATGAGCCCAAGGCAGGGCGAAACCAGTGGTTGTCCCGAGGGATAGGCTGGCCCCGAGTGGACCGGGGCGCCGTGCGGGCATCGTGTGGGGGCCGAAATGGCTAGGCCCGTGACAAGTGGTATCAGAGCCCGGTTTGGGCTAAGTGTTGTGAAATAGTACGTGATGGCAGGTGAAGACATTATGTCGGGTGTGACTGAGAACCACTGGAGGGAACCAGTGCAGACACGAGACAAAAAGAGGCGTGACCAAAGCAAGGCGCGAGAGGGGGCGTCTTTGGAGCACGTTGTTGTAGAGATGGGAGAACGACTTGAGCGGGTCGAACATACTGCCGAGACATTGGAGGGCCATGTTCTCGAGCAGATAGATTCCCTCAAGGAAAATATCACCACACATGAGGAACGTCTTGCCAAGTTGGAGGCAAGGATGATGGATGTTATTCAGGCCTTACAAGCAAAGATCGAGGGGATGCGAGAAGATTTAGCTTTATGCAAAAAGGTTGCCGCTAGTGGAGGAGCTAGCATCACCACAGCTAGTCCATGGGTGGACTACCCCAAGCCGACGGGGTTTAATGGTGTAAGGGACGCTAAAGCTGTGGAAAACTTCTTTTGGCAAATGGAGCGATACTTCGAGGGCTCGACCTTACCGATGAAGCATCAAAGGTAAGAACTGCTACTCTTTATCTTATAGATATTGCTACTTTATGGTGGCGTAGAAAACATGCCGACATAGAACGAGGTGTTTGTAGAATTGATACTTGGGAAGAATTTAAGAGAGAGCTTAAACGACACTTCTACCCAGAAAATGTCGTTTATGTTGCTCGAAAGAAAATGCGAGAGTTGAAACATAGGGGAGATATTCAAGATTACGTGAAAGAGTTCACAACCCTTATGCTTCAAATCCCAAACATGTCGGATGAGGACTTTCTTTTCTACTTTGTCGATGGACTTCAACACTGGGCCAGACAGGAAGTACAACGTCGAAATGTTAGTACAGTGGATGAAGCTATCGCGGTTGCCGAGTCTCTCATCGATTATCAAAAGCTTGGAGCTTCTATGAGAGAGGAGAAAAAGAGGGACTCTTCGGATGAAGAAGAAGAGAGACACGGGCGTTATAAGATTTCTCCCACAGACAGAGATAAGCATCCTTCCCGGAAAGAGTATGAGGCCAAGAAGACCACTTTTACGCCTAAAGGAGGATGCTACATGTGCAAAGGACCACACCTCATACGCGACTGTCCTAAGTTAGGAACTTTGCATGCCATGGTGGAAGAACATGGTGCTGAGGAAATAACACCCGAAGAACCAAGTAGGATTGGAGCATTACAACTTTTTAATGCTCTTAAGACCAGAGATGTGTCTACTACATCAAGCAAGGAGCTGATGTATGTGGAGGCGCATATCAATGAAAAGCCTACCAAAGTGATGGTAGACACCGGAGCTTCAAACAACTTTATGGATGTTAATGAGGCTAAGAGATTAGGCCTGCAGTGGGAAAAAGGGGATGGATGGATGAAGGCTGCCAATACGAAACCCATACCCATTAAAGGTACGTCTCAAGGTGTTGATCTCTGCCTTGGTGCTTGGAAGGGCCAAGCAAACTTTTCAATAGTACCAATGGATGACTACAAGGTGGTGCTCGGGATGGACTTTTGGCGCAAGGTGTGTACTATTCCAATACATTTCCTCAATAGTGTGTGGATTCTTGACAAGCATTCACCTTGTATAATATCTGCTACCACCAAAGGTGAACATGAAGAAGATAAAAGAAGCCAAATTATTTCTCGGCCATGAGGTTGATTGAAGCCAACATGAAAAAGGCTCGTCGTCGAAGAGAAAGAAGACGACACATGATATGAGTAGGGCGGGGCGTCGCCCGGTTGGGTGGGGGAGAATGTCACGCATTGGCCTTTACGACCGATTTTTCGCCATCCGGGACAAAGGGCTCACCATTGAACGAAATCCATCGTCTAGAATCACCTAGCATAAATCTAGAATGATCTAGAAGTATCTGAAATGATCTAGAAGAATCTGGAATGTTCTAGAAGAGTCTAGAAGAATCTGGAATGTTCTAGAACATTGTAGAAGAGTTTGGAATATTCTAGAAGAGTCTAGAATACTATAGAAGAGTCTAGAATATGATAGAATAATGTAGAACATTGTAGAATAGTCTAGAATGTTATAGAGTAGTATGGAACTATGTAGAAGATTGTAGACTAGAGTGGAGATTTATAGAATACTTGTAGAATATGTAGGAATCATGTGGAGAGTTCTAGAGAACTTCTCCCAACCGTTGGATCAAATGAATCACCACCGTCCATTAAGGAGGTGGAGTAGTATAAATAGGTGTAGGGACCTCATTTGTAACCAATCAAGCAAGATAAGCAAGTGTGAGTGAATATAAGTGTTCCTTTCCAAATTTTCTCGTGTGCTTATTACTTAGTCATCTTCTTACACTTCTTCACACACAAACACGTGGGAGAGGCTGACTTAGCTAATCGCAAGGGGCGATTGAATGAGCTAAGGCCGCACGGTCATTGTTGAGGGAACAAGTCTGTGACAGCACGGTTTGACGCGGCCATTGGGGATGGCCTTAGTATCTATTCACAAACCAATACCAAATTAGTTCAAGAAATGGGCAATCTCAGCTTCAAAAACTCACTCAATAGACTTTCGTGTTGAATCCTTCGGGCACCACAAAGATATACTCCTTCCTATTCTAAATAAGTGTCTTTTTAAGAAAAAACACACATATTAAGAAGTATGCTAAATACCAAATATACCCTTAATTCATCATAAATGCTACTTTTGAACAAACAAATTTATGCATTAATGTTGGAAAATAATAAATTTAAGGGTAATGTTGGGATTTGGTCCAGCATCCTGCCTGCAATGGGCTTTAAAAGAGGCGCGAGGCGCGGCCCGCGATTCGAACTCGTGAGCGCTGGATTGCATAGTTAAAGGATAGCTTAAAGGATATGATTTGGACTACCTATACCAACAGATGCATCTTCTTTTCTGGTGCCCATTACATAGAAACTCTGAGGTTAAGCGTGCTTGGCCTGGAGTAGACATTGGATGGGTGACCCCCTGGGAAGTTTCCTAGGGTGCGTGTGAGTGAGGACAAAGCACGCTAGAAAAGACTCATGTTGGTTTGTGGGGACATCGTCGTCAATCCGAGTAGCGGCCGAGGTCCAACAACTGGTATCGAGCGGTCACGAGTTCGAATTCCCTTGGAAGACGCTGCGGGGAGGTTGCCAGGAGCGGTGGACCGCGAGATCTTTGCGCAGGGAGGTAAACGGACCAGAATCAAGGGTAGGTTGTCGTCGTGGCCGAATCGAGGTAAAACAGCACCGAGTTGAAGGTGTAGGTTCTTTGGGTGGACCAGAATCGAAGGGTAAGTTGCCGATGTCCTGAATCGAGGTAAAATAGACGAATCAAGGTGTAGGTTCTTTGGGTGGACCAGAATCAAAGGGTAGGTTGCCAGGTGGCGGAACTCGGGTAAAACAGATGAAATCAAAGGTGTAGGTTCTTTGGGTGGACCGAATCGAAGGGTAAGTTGTCGTGGTGGCCAAATCGAGGTAAAAACAGATCGAACCAAGGTGTAGGTTCTTTGGGTGGCCGGCCGAGAGGCTTGCGTGTGCGACGCGACGCTGAATCAAGTTGGCGTTAGAATCGAAGAAGTTTGGCGGACGGAGGTTGCCAAGCACGGAACTCGAGAAGATGGCAGTCTTTGGGAGGGGATTGTTGGGATTTGGTCCAGCATCCTGCCTGCAATGGGCTTTAAAAGGAGGCGCGAGGCGCGCCCGCGATTCGAACTCGTGAGCGCTGGATTGCATAGTTAAAGGATAGCTTAAAGGATATGATTTGGACTACCTATACCAACAGATGCATCTTCTTTTCTGGTGCCCATTACATAGAAACTCTGAGGTTAAGCGTGCTTGGCCTGGAGTAGACATGGGATGGGTGACCCCCTGGGAAGTTTCCTAGGGTGCGTGTGAGTGAGGACAAAGCACGCTAGAAAAGACTCATGTTGGTTTGTGGGGACAGTCGTCAATCCGAGTAGCGCTGGAGGTCCAACAGGTAATTTGGGAAACATATTTTTTTACTAGTCTTGAAAATGTGAAAAAAGACATTTTTTTTGAAGATTTTTTCGTGTGCCAAAAAGACACTTATTGTGAATAGGAGGGAGTATTATATACCACCGAAAATGCCAAGAGCACAAGGTAAATTCCATATATTATAAAAAAGAAATGAAACCATGACATGAAAAACATTTTTCAAAGAGAGATCCATAGCCCACCTTAAATCGAATTCCCAATTTCCAACTGAAAACGGCATCGTATTGCATTCGTAAATAGCACTGGAGAATCACCAAAACTAGGAATATCCACTATCCGATAAAAATACATTAGCATACTTGGATAAGAAATATAGATTAACCAATAACCAACAATCAAGTTAACACTTAAGCATATGATGCTCATGAATCGTTAGTTAACCTGAAGAATTTTTTTGATGTCATTAAATAATTAATTTACAATTATATATCACAACTTTTTTGAAATATAACCCCTCCCCTACAACCACTTATTAAAAAAATATATCACAACTTTTTTGAAAACTACAAATCCTAGGAATGGAGGAGTGTTCTAGTCTCGGATTGAGAGTCTTTGACAATTGGACCATTATCCGATTCCGATAGTAGAAATTGTTTCTTCTTTGTAAATTGTAACTAGAGGAGGGTGATTGTAAGATTTTTGGGGAGAGTATTTGATGTTTTGTAATTTATGGAAATCAAAATAATCTTTAGTTATTCTTTGTTTACTAATTGTATATATGTTTAGGATAGTTGGTGATAGATAATTCATGGAATGTCGTAATTTATGTTGAAACTGAAAGATGCTTTTGTAAGTTACAATAGTTAGGCATGTGTTTTTAGTTTGTCTCCTCATAATATGTGGATAGACTGCAGGTTAATTTTCTTTGATGATGTCAATAAATTCCACTAGGTCAACCAGAGCCGATCCTAGATTTCGAGGGGCCTGGAGCTAAAATAATAATGGGGCCCTTGTGTTTACACAAAAAAATTTAAAAATAACAAAAAATAATGTTACAAATGTAATTTCATTGATTTAACATACAAAATGCTTATTTTAGTAATAAAAATTATCATATTCCAACTTTAACATTTTGGTCCTATTAAAATAAAGTAAAAAAGAAAGATCGTTTAATATAATTTACCATATAGGAAACACAAAAAAACTATTAATGAATTGGTTATGGAAAATTGATCTTCTTGCATTTTTATCTACAAGTCATCAATTAATCTTTCAAAGCCAGTTAATTGCTGAAATCCACTCTCAATTGAAATCAAAGGCAATGCAAAGTTATTGTTTTGTGTTGCCAAAAAAAAAGAAAAAAAAAACAATAGTTAGAGATAGAAAAAAGGCGAAAATAAATTCAATTTTACAACTACTAAGACTCAAACTCATGACGTTCAAAGTATGAAACAAAACAACTGTCAATCTGATATCTTAATTAAGTTTGTGTCACTTATATCAACCTCTCTCTATATATAAATAAATAATATATACACATATATAAAAAAAAACTCTGGGAGCCCTCGCCGGAGGGGGGCCTTGTGCGGCGGCACCACCTCCGCCGCCCAACCGCCCCTGAGGTCAACTAACGACTAGGGAACAAATGTTTGATGGAATAAACTTTAGGGACGCTTTTTGTAATTTTAAAACTTAGCAGAGTTTTTTTTTTGTAATTACCCCAAACCCCATGGTACATTTTGTAATTAACCATTGATTATATTTCCAATCTATCATGCAACTACTAGATCATGCGAGCCGTGACCAGGAGAATGTATGAGGCAAGTAAAGACATGACAGAAAATTAAGGGACAAGAGAATAAAAATTACGAGCCTCATTAAGACTGTGATTCTCTTTACTGAGAAACCATCCTTGAAATTTTTACTCACCCTTAATAGTGGTTGTTAGTCTACCCATGTAGGCAGACTTTTTCCACCCATGTGAATTATAAAGTTTTGTCAACAATTGCAACTAAAGGTGTGCTGAAGAATTGAAAGCAAAAATGAACAAGCAATTGTGGCGTAAATTGTTGAACAAATTTGTTTGCAAATCTTTGGCGGCAAAGATTCTCATCCTTTGCCTATAAATAGGCATGCTCAGGCAAAGAAGAAAACACACCAAGCAATTAGCATTTTAGCAATTGCAAGAGAAGAGAGAAAATAGAGAGTAGAGAGTGTATCTATAAGTGTGTGTTTTGAGTGAAGAAAAAGAGAGAAAAATTAGTAGTAATTTTTCATTCTCACCCAAAATAGCATTCCTATTTTTTCGGGTATTCCAAGTTGAGCAACTTGAGATATTTTGTTTATCCCCTATATTTAGGGAGAAATTTTGTAAGCCTACTATACATTTAGTGGAGGATTTATCTAGACTACGATCTCGTGGTTTTTCCCGATTTGGGTTTTCCACGTAAAAATTCTTGTGTCCTATTTTTATCGTCTTGCACTATTATTTGGTATTCTTGGTTTGGTTCCCAGTTTTAATCCAGCTAAGTGGGAAAAGACTTTACTATTTCCGCTGTGCCGGTGTCATTTATTTTGGCACTCTTTCCCAACAAGTGGTATCAGAGCCACGTTGTTGCGGATTAAAAAATGGAGGAATCGGCGTCATTGGTGGGATGTTCAAACTCAACGGATCCAACTACAATATTTGGAAGTCGAGTATGTTGGATCTTCTCTCTTCGCAAGGATCTTTATTTGCCATTGAAAGGTGATACTTTGCCAAACCAAAAGATACAAGCGATGACGAGTGGAAAATCCTACACGTAAAAACCGTAGGATATATCCGGCGTTTCCTTGAGCATAGCATTTTCCATCATTTTGCTAATGAGGAAAAGGGCGATGTTCTCGTGGAAAAATATTGAAACTATGTTTGAGAGGAAAAATGCCTCAACAAAGCTTCTATTATCGGAAAAATTGTTCGACTCGGATATACGGAAGGTGCAAACATGACGGAGCACCTAAATGCATATCGAGTCGATAAATCAATCTACCACTATGAAAATATCCCTTGATGATGAAGTGATTGCTTTATTCTTTCGCTCGGCATTTCGTTACACTGACGGTTGGGACACGCTTGTAGTGTCGGTCAAGAATCGAAATGGTGAACTGAACTCGCTATGCAAATGGTCAAGGATTGTCTTCTTAATGAAGAGTCCGAGGAGAAAGAGTTAGAATATTCTTCCGAGTCAAAAGCCTTAGTAGTGAAAATGACAAACGAGGAAGGAGCAAGTTTAGAGGTTCTCAAAATAAAAGAGACAAATCCAGGAGGTCCAAATCGAAGGACTTCAAATGTCATTATTGTGGTGGTCCAAATCACTATGAGAGAGATTGTAGAAAGAAGAAAAGAGATCAAAAGAATGGAAATAATGAAAACAAGATCGATGACAAAGACACTCTTGCCGCCGGCTTGATGGTGATGTTGTCATCATTTGTGATGATGCTTGTATCGATTTTGCATGCCAGCAAAACGGATTTGGATTATTGATTCAGAGCTTCATATCATATCACACCTCATCGTGATATGTTCACATCATACACCGTGGTAGCTTTGGCAAAGTCGAAATGGCCAACCATGGTGTGATGAGGTCGTTGGCATAGGTAACATCATATTGAACACCGATACATGAAGCGGATCGTGCTCAAGGATGTCGGACATATTCCCGACATTCGGCTCAATATTATTTCAGCAAGCTTGACGATCAAGCTATGACAATCACTTTGGTGAAGGAAAATGGAAGCTCACCAAAGGCTCTCTCATTGTCGCTAAGGAACGCGAGCGAATTCTCTGTGCACGATGCAAGCCGATTATCCAATGGAGAGGTAAATGCAATTGATAAAAGTTCCTCCATTGAGCTATGGCATAAAAGGCTCGGACATCTAAGTCGAAAGGGCTTGGAAGTTCGACCGAAAGAAACTTCTCCCGAGAGGTAACCAAGATGCCCCTACAAACTTGTGTTGATTGTTTAATTGGAAAACAACACAGAGTTGCTTCAAGAGTTTTTCACCTTCAAGAAAATCTTATCCACTAGATCCGGTGCATACTTGATTTATGCTACATGAAAGATAGAAGTCTTGGTGGTGCAATATATTTTGTCACATTTATTGACGATTTCTCTAGAAAAGTCTGGTGCTTTGCTTTGAAATCTAAAGATCAAGTTCTGGGTATCTTTAAGAATTTTCAAGCAAGTGTTGAAAGAGAAACAGGAAAGAAACTGAAGCGAGTTCGTGCTGACAATGGTGGTGAATACCAGGGTCCATTTGAGCAATATTGCAGGGATCATGGAATCAAGCTTGAGAAGAGTGTTCCAAAAACTCCTCAACATAATGGTGTAGCGAGAAAGGATGAGAACAGGACAATTTGTGAACGAGTCAAATGTATGCTATCACATTCCAATCGCCCAAATCCTTTTGGGGTAAAGCAATGAGGATCAGCTTGATCTAATCAACCTTTCTCCATCGCTCCTCTCGGGTGGCGACATTCCGGATAGAGTTTGGGTGAAAAGATGTTTCCTACAAACACTTGAGAGTGTTTGGGTCACAGAGGCGTTTGTGCACATTCCAAAAGATGAACGATCCAAGCTTGATGACAAGACCAAATCATGCATCTTCTTGGGCTATGGCCATGAAGAATTTGGTTACGAGTTATGGGATCGATCGAAGAAAGTTATCGAAGCGGGGATGTTGTATTCCTTGAGGATCGACAATTGAAGATTCCAAACAGTTGAGAAATCAATCAAACCAATATGTTCCGATGACGTAGATCCGATTTCTTCTCCTAGAAATCGAATCACGGGGAGGTGTGCAAGAGCAACATCATGATATAATCGGTGATGTACCTCCGGTTCCACCACCGAGAAGATGCGGCTAGAAGGTCCACCAGGCAAAGACAACCTTCTACCGATATATAGCCCACATGAGTATGTAATGCTCACGGATGGGAGAGAACCACATAGTTTTGCAGAGGCCATATCACATGATCAGAAGGATATATGGATGGAGGCCATGAAAGAAGAGATGAACTCTTTGCAGGAAAATCACACATATGACCTGGTGAAGCTACCGAAAGGTAAACGTACTCTGAAAAATAAATGGGTGTACAGGTTGAAGACTGAAGAGCAAAGCTTGCAACCAAGGTATAAAGCTAAGCTGGTTGTGAAGGGTTTCAAGGAAAGAAGGGTGTTGATTTCAAGAAATTTCCTCACGATGGTGAAGATGTCCTCAATCGAGTTGTTCTTAGGATAGTCGCCGGTTTGGATCTGGAGATCGAACAACTTGATGTGAAGACTGCATTTCTTCATGGAGATTTGAATGAAGAAATCTATATGGAACAACCAGAAGGGTTCAAGTCAAAGGTAAGGAGAACATAGTATGCGGGTTGAAGAAAGAGCTTGTACGGCTTAAAACAAGCTCCAAGACAATGGTACAAGTTTGACTCCTTCATGATCGACCATGACTACAACAACAGACTCCCGATCACTTTGTGTATTTAGTAGAAATTCGATGATAATGATTTTATCATACTATTATTGTATGTGGATGATATCTTGATTGTAGGTCATGATGCCAAAAAGATTGAGAAGTCAAGAAAGAACTTGGCAAGTCTTTTGCGATGAAAGACTTAGGGCCGCTAAGCAAATCCTTGGGATGAAAATCGCAAGAGACAGAGCAAGTAGGAAGCTCACGGCTATCTCAAGAAAAGTACGTTGAGAAAGTTCTTGAAAGATTCAATATGAGCAAGTCAAAACCAGTCGATCTCCACTTGCGGGCCACTTCAAGCTCGGCGCAATGCAATGTCCCACAAGTGAGGAAGATAAAGCGAGAAATGCAAAAGGTTCCATATGCTTCTGCGATTGGCGCTTTGATGTATGCTATGGTATGTACTAGACCGATATTGCTCATGCAGTTGGTGTTGTTAGCCGTTTTCTCTCTAATCCAGGGAAAGATCACTGGTCTTCAGTGAAATGGATTTATCTAGACTACGGTCTCGTGGTTTTTCCCGATTTGGGTTTTCCACGTAAAAATTCTTGTGTCCTATTTTTATCGTCTTGCACTATTATTTGGTATTCTTGGTTTGGTTCCCAGTTTTAATCCAGCTAAGTAGGAAAAGATTTTACTATTTCCGCTGTGCCGGTGTCATTTATTTTGGCACTCTTTCCCAACAGTGGTTTCCATGAAGAAATTTGCCACTTTTGTTATTTTTAAAACCAAGTCAAACTGAACAACAACGAACACACACACACACAAACATATATTTTATCGCAAAAACTTATGTGAGACGGTGAAATTCCGTGAGAACGTGATACTTTTAATGCAAAAAGTGATATTTTTAGTGTAAAAAGTGATAGTTATCAAATTCAGTCAAGTATCATTTTTTACACCAAAAGTATCATTTTTTGCACTAAAAGTATCATTGTGTCATGGTCTTACGTCGTCTCACAAGAGACCTACTTATATATTAACATACGAAACATCCTAGTATTTGGAGGAAATACTAAATGATGGAACATTATTTAAGTTCTTAATTCCCTTTCTTGAATTTTTCCTGCCAAAGTACGAAACTCCTCTTTTTTTTTTTTTTTTTTGATAACTCGCCTTCCCGAGGCTTACGCCCGACTATGCTGAGGACAACAACTCATTTCCTCATTCTTTGCCGCCAAGGTAAACCGCGGGATGTGCACGCATCGCCGCGATGTTCGACGGGGTCTGGCGACGTACACAACCGGATCCTCCTGTAAAGAGAACAATTATGTTCGACCCCCAATCTACTAATAACGATCTCTCCCGAATCGAACCCACACGGATGCTATTCAAGATAAGTTCCCACCAAATCTTCACCGGCTCGCATATGCCCTGGAGCAATTTGATGGAGCGGGATATGAACCCTCGACCTCCACCCCACACAAACAATTTGATGGAAGCGGGGATTTGAACCCCGACCTCCATCCCACAATTGTTTGTGGTGGCCGGATGGGCTAAGCCACCTGGTTTACGAAACTCCTCCATCAATAATTTTCAAGGAGTGATTAACACTACAAATTCCCAACCACTTTGTATCTGCCTTGTGTACTAATTGACGGTCCATTGCATAGTACATGTTATAAATCAATCAATTGTGCAACATAAATTTAATATCAATCATTATTCCCTAAAAGACTTTAGTTTAATACTAATTTCATATTGCCACAATTAAATAACCAAATATTCATGGTTTATACTTTTAGGTATATCATCACCTGGGACCCATGTCACTAGCCCAATATTAATTAATTCATCATCCCTAACTAGATGTCTTATCGCCTATCATTCATATTAATTCCTAATTTGCTTCTTGGTCTACGCTTTTGATTCTAATATCAACAGTATACTTTAGTTAAACTAATGGATCAAATATTAAAGTGGAAATAGACATGTTTAGCATCTTTTCTAATCATTTTTTCAAAAACATACTTTTAAGCCATTTTGACAAAAAAAATAGCAATTATACCCTTCTTGTATTTTTTGGTGAGCTATTTGACCGTTTTTTGAAAAACCAATGTAGTATATTTCTCGGCACCAAAAAATGATTCTTGATCCGGAGAAATAATCTTGACGTCGAGAAATGATTCTAGAGCCTGAGAAATATTTCTCGGTCCAAATAAATAAAAATAAGGGTAAAATGGATAATTTACAGTGTATAAATTTACTATGTGATGGAAATCCTTCAATGTAGACTTTATTCATATTTCAAAATTAATATGGTAACTTTTATACACTTGTCAATCATGTGTACGATATAATATGAGACGAAAAACGATTTTCCAATAGAAGATCCATTCGACAAAAGATTTGCTTGAAAAATATGGCTAAAAAAGTCGTTGGCTTGAGTAAAATTAGGGATGGGAATCGCTAACACGACAGAACTCGAACCGAAATTACTGAGAGAAACCCGAACCCGAACACGAGAAACTCGAACCTGGGCACGACTAACATGAACCCGACATAATGTTACCAATTTGTCTAAAATGTAGTAATTTTATATTTTCATTAGCTTTCGATATATTTTAAACACAACTCAAAATATAATCAACCCGTAACCGAACACGAACCCAACCTAATGATTCTAATTGCCAAAATATAATCAACCTGTAGATGAACATGAACCCAACCCGATGATCCTTGATGACGCCCGAGCCGAGCTGGAAGAAATTAATCCACGTCATCAGTCCAGCACACGTCCGAGTGGGGGACCTACGGGTGACGTCAGTAACGGTGCGCGGCGACACGTCATGAAATAGGCTCGCCCGCTACCGAGCCCAACCACAGCATGACTGCCGAGCTCCGAGCCCCGAGCACAAATTTCGGCGAGAAACGCATGCCGACATATTCATAAAAATAACCATTTGCCCATACCTGCCCATGCTTAACGCTTTATTGGTATCAGAAACTGCCACATGTCAGAAAGTTATAGAGAGGAGTCACCAAGTGGCAAGAATTAGCTGACATGCACAATTAGAGAGGGACATGTGTCCTTTTTTAATTATTTTACTGATTAATGGTTGATTAGTGCAAATATGACTGTTGAAAACCCACTTACTCGAGGGGTATAAAAATCCTCATTTTAAGAGAAAAAAAAGAAGAGAAAAAGGCCTGTAAAAAGCAAGATTGTAAGAAAGACCGACCCCAATAATTCGGCTCGGCATTACGCAAAAAAGGCAGAATTAGCCATAAATAAAAACATGTTACGCACGCTTATATTTCCACGTGTTAAATCTTTTACATATTTTAGGCTTGTTGACCAAAACGCACGTCAACAAATTGGCGCTAGAAGGAGGGCACCGTATTGGTCCAGTCAGAGTTCCAAACAGAAGCAGGTTAAGTGAAAACCAGGTAAAGTTCGACGTTTGTCTTTTTCGTAATAAATAAAATGAGTCGACATTCGAGAAATGCTCGCTTGACTGAAGAACAACACCCTAACAACCAAACTGGTCAGACTACTAATGGCCAAAATATGCTCTAGACAGAAGCAGGGAGCACTACTTTATTTCCTTTCGCTCAGCTAATTACCAACCCAACTTTTGTACAACAAATGAACCAACTCATATCACAAACTCTCGCTACCACAAACTCTCAAGCACCTCCTCCACTCCTTGTAAATACTAACCCACTCAATCCACAACTAAATGTTAATATCACCTCAAGTTCCCGCTTTCTCATGACGAAACCTGAAGAAGCGATTCGGGTAATGAACAACGTGTCGTCGTGACGAGAATGCGGCGCGCGAGAAGATGAGGAAGGGCAAAGTCGTGTAGCGGAGTCACTATCGGAGCCAACACGACATCGCCATGCCCACTCAGTGTTCGCCGGACGACTGGGAGTTGATCCTTTTCGCCCAGCTTGATCGATAAGTTCCCGACTTAGGTTTCCGGATGAGCGGGAGCAGCTTAGGGTCAATCAGATCCAAGGCCCTAGCCTATGGCAGGAACGGATGTAGAAATACACCGCATTCGCTGTCGTTTGAACGAATGGAAGGCGGTCCGAAGCGAACAGTCTCGAAGACCGCCCCAAGCAATGAGCCAACCAAATTGTTATGTCGCCATTTTCCCTGGAATCTGGCGACCCCATTACCGCCGCCAGTTAAAAATCCCCCAAGTCGGTCTCTACAATGGGGAAACCGACCCGACTACTCACGTCCACAAGTACTTATCATGGATGGAATTGTACAGTCCTAGCGATGCCATCCTCTACATGGCTTTCCCGCTGACTCTGGGCGACCGAGCCCACCGTTGGTTTAGGACCCTACCACAGGGATCCATTCGGGCATGGGGGGATCTGGCCTCCGCCTTTACGACGCATTTCTTAACGTCCAAAGTCCGAGTGCGCTGGGATTCCCTCGTAAACATCAAACAAGGGAAGGACGAGCCCCTGAAAAGCTATATCTCTCGGTTCAATAAGCAAGTTTGAGAGATGGAACCGGTGTCGGATGACGCCATTTTAATTGCAGCCATGGTTGGCCTTGCCCCCAAAACTTGGTTTAACTAATCTATCCATGAATCGGGGGCGACCTCGTACCAAGAATTTCTGATCCGCGCGGAACGCCATATTTGCGCGGAGGAAGCCATGGCGATACCGCCCCGAGCACCGATCAGGGGCGTGAGAAAGGACGGAAGAAAGGAATCGATGGTTGGGTCGGTCGGGATTTATACCGTTCTCGGAAAACCTGCCCCGGTTTAAGGCTCGCCAAGAAGACGAGCCGAAGTTGCCGCTACCGGGAGTACTTTGATCCACACTCCATCGGCCATATGGAATGAAGATGGGTCTAAATTTGTTACCTCCGGATCGACCTTTGAAGGTCGAGCCGACAAAATTAGATTCACGCCGATATTGTGCCTATCATAAATCAATAGGTCACGATCTGATGAGTGCCGAGATCTAATTAGAGAAATTATGCGGATTGTTCGGCAAGGCGGTCTTAAAAGATACGTTCATGAACTACCGCCCCCGATATCGGGTTCAAGGTGTCAACCCGAGCGCGTAACCAATCCAGCTCTCCTGCCGCCACCACCTGCCGAGAATAAGGGTAGGGAGATTCTCACGATGAGTGTAAATCGAATCAATACTAACACAGCCGAGGATAGCTGCTCCAACAGAAAAAGAAAGGCTGATGTTAGACAGGCTGCCAACGCCGAAAGGCAAGTTCGGGTGGCGGAAATCAAGGAAGGCCAACCCACCGGCCATTTTGTGTTCTCGGATGCGGATGCCGACCAGGTGGTCCACCCTCATTCTGACCCCCTGGTCATTACTGCACCGATTTTGGGTATTCCGGTCCATAAAATTTTGATCGACTCTGGAAGCTACTCATCAGTCATTTACGCCCAAGCCTTTCAAAGATTGAACGTGGACGATAGCTATATCCGTCCATGCAACGATAGCATTCTGGGGTTTGGAGGAGGAAGAATAGTCCCGCTCGGGGAAGTTGATTTGCCCATCCAAATGGGACAAGGGTTGCATAAACGGACCGTCATGACAATATTCAAAATAATCAACGCCGATTCGGAGTACAATGCTATCATTGGGAGGCCATTGTTTTATCATATAAAAGCACCCGTTTCAATATATCATTTTTGTATAAAATTCCCAACATCTGATGGCGAGACTATACATAAAGGGAATCAAAGGGAGTCACGAGAATGCTCTCTCAAACTCCGACCGGTGGAGATTAACGTGGTGGAACGAGGAGAAACCAGTGGAACCACGCAAGGTGATCCCCTGCCAAAGGAGGAGCCCGAGCGGAAAGTGGTGATCGTTCAGGAGGATAATCCAGGTCGTCGACCTGGAAAGGAACCGATGATGGAAGAAGGCGAGCCGGCAGTCGAGAACGAGCCGGCCACTGAAGATGAGTTGCCCCTGCAGATCAAAGAGGGACAGAGCAAGAAAAGAAAACGGGCGGAACCAGTAGAACAGGTTGATACAATCAACGTCGGAAGGCCAAGCGAGGGGCGCCAACTACGTATTGGTCATGATCTCCCAGAACCATATCGAACCGAGCTGATTGAGTTTTTGGGAAATAATCTTGACGTCTTCGCATGGACTCATGCAGACATGCCCGGAATTGACCCTAAGCATGCATGCCACACCTCAATATTGATCTAACGTTCCGCCCGATTATCCGAGAAAAGCGTAAACTACTCGGCCCGACAGACAAGCAAAGACTTGAGGCCGAGGTGAACAAGTTGTTAGATAATCAATTTATCCGGGAAGCTCTCTATCCCCGATGGGTTGCCAATCCTGTTTTGGTAAAAAAAAGCAATGGCCAGTGGCGCCTGTGCGTGGATTTCACCGACCTGAATAAGGCATGCCCCAAGGACAGTTATCCATTACCAAATATTGACTATATGGTAGATGCCACGGCGGGACACGAGCTGATGAGCTTCATGGATGCATACTCGGGTTACAACCAGATACGAATGCACCCAGATGACGAAGAAAATACATCATTCTTCTCTGCTCGTGGAATTTATCACATAGATGATGCCGCTTCGGCCGAAGAATCTTTGGTGCGACCTACCAAAGGTTAGTAAATAAGATGGTTGAGAAAATGATAGGTCGTACTATGGAAGTCTATGTAGATGACATTTGGTGAAATCATCTGTATATATCTGATCATCTAAACGATCTTAATAAAATGTTTGATGTTTTAAGAGAGTACAAGATGATGTTAAACCCGAGAAAGTGTACATTTGGGGTTGGCTCGGGTAAATTTTTGGGGTATATGGTCAGCCACAGTGGAATCGAAGCTAACCCAGACAAAATAAAAGCCATAATCGATTTAGAACCCCCAAATTCTGTGAAAAAAGGTGCAAAGCCTAACAGGCCGATTGGCCGCCCTTAACCGATTTGTCTCACGATCCACAGACAAGTGCAAACCTTTTTTCAAAATTATAAAAAAGAGCAAAAATTTTGAGTGGACCGAGCAAGCGAGACGGCTAGTTGAATCCTCAAACAAGACCTTTCTTCAATTCCTATATTGCAAAAATCTACCCAAGGGAGGACTTGTATTTGTACCAGCGGTATCCGAATACGCCATCGCCTCGGTGTTAATCGGGTTAGATGGTTCTATTCAACACCCGGTCTATTACACCAGCCAAGCGTTACATGACGCCGAGCTCCGCTATCCACCAATGGAAAAGTTGGCTTATTCATTAATCATCACTGCACGAAACTCCGTCCATATTTTCTAGAGCACAAGATTATAGTCTTGACGAACTACCCACTCAAGCAAGTACTACACCGACCCGATACTTCTGGTCGGATGATCAAAATGGTCATTTAACTCGATTTGATATTCTATACGAACCACGTACATCAATAAAAAGACAGGCTTTAGCCGACTCTCATGCGAATTCACACCTTTCATACGATTGGAAGTTATGGAAGACCAAGAATGGAAATTATTCGTGACGCTCCTCCACCGCAGTCGATCGGGGCGGAATCGTGATAATCGATCCAAATCGAAATGCTACCTCTTTTCGGCGTCGTGCGATTTCGCCTTCCCATAGAACGAACAACGGCCGAATACGAGGCACTTCTCGGCGTGCCTAGATATGGCAAAATCTATGGGCCTAAAACAACTATTGGTACACAAAGATTCTCACCGGTCGCTCATCAAATCAACGGTGAGTACGGCGAAAGAGCAAAAAATCGCACAATATTTGGACTTGGTCAAGAAGAGATTGTTACACTTTAAGACGAAAGTCTTACATGTGCCCCGAGCCGAGAACATGCGGGCGGATGCCTTAGCTCGGCTCGGTTCCAGCCTTTAGGACGGATGCCATCACGATGTCACCGACACACAACCTGTCCGCCCCGTCACTTGGCGCAAAGAAGATATATGCAATCAAACCGCTGAGCGACTGAATGACCCCAATCATTCAAAGATTTAGAAAAAGGAGTTCAACTCGAAACAAAGTCGCTTAACACTACGAACTCAAGCGGCTCGATTTACACTAGTGGACGGCGTCCTGTATAAACGAAGATACTCCGTCCCACTCCTGCGGTGCCTTTCCGAGACAGATGCGGATTATGCACTTCGAGAGGTTCACAAGGGGATATGCGGAAACCACGCCGGGGGCCAGACATTAGCCTATAAATTAATACGGCAAGGATACTACTGGCCATCCCTAAGAAAGGATGCAACCGATCTCGTCAAAAGATGCGAGAGGTGCCAAAGATTCGCGCCGCAGTCGATATCATCCTGAGCAACTTACCTCCGTATTTAGCCCATGGCCATTTGCCAAATAGGGAATGGACCTTATCGGACCACTCCCCACTGGCAAAGGAGGCGTCAAATATGCCATTGTGTCGGTGGATTATTTCACAAAATGGGCCGAGGCGCCTGCGCGAAAATAGATGAGGAAAAGATTGTGAGTTTTGTATGGAAGTCCATTATCTCAGATTCGGATACCGCATTCGATTGTTACGGGCATAATGGGAAATAATTCGATAACCGGAGGTTTCAAACTTTTGTGAAGGTTTCCACATTAAAACCACTTCTCAACTCCATACCATCCCCAATCGAATGGACAAGTTGAGGCTGTAAATAAAATACTCAAGTATACCTTGAAGGCGAGATTGGAAGAGTCTAAAGGTAATTGGCCGGAGGAATTACCCGGTGTACTATGGTCATAAAGAACGACGCATCGAGCGCCACCGGAGAAACACCTTTTCTTTGGCTTATGGAACCGAGGTGGTGATTCCTGTTGAGATTGGAGCCCTACCTTCGAATGCAAATTTTTCTCAAGACGGCAATGAGGTCGCGCTCCCGAGCCGAGCTAGACCTCGCCGAAGAAAAAAAGGTGCAATCTTGAGATGAAAAACGCCTTATATAAACAAAGGTGTGAAAGGTACTACAATTCAAAGTAAAGGAAAGGAGATTTCGTGTCGGCGATCTTGTGTTGAAAAAGATAACGGTGTTGAACCCAACCCATTGAAGCCAACCTGGGGAGGGGCCATTTTCGGTCACCACGTCTTATCCGGTGGGCGTGCAGCTAGAATATTTGAGTGGAGAAAAATTTATGCATCCATGGAATGTAGC
Organism: Rehmannia glutinosa; assembly: GCA_016081115.2. Lineage (NCBI taxonomy): Eukaryota > Viridiplantae > Streptophyta > Magnoliopsida > Lamiales > Orobanchaceae > Rehmannia > Rehmannia glutinosa. The sequence goes on along the minus strand of JABTTQ020002410.1, from coordinate 122,167 downwards.
ATACCCTACGAAACGGTACTATCAATAAAGATCTCGGTTTATGATCCGGATAGGATTCCAAGGAATTATCCTTTCATCCGATATTTTGTGAGCTCTCTAAAGGGAAATGAAGTTTTTACTCACCTCGGCTCGTGCGAGGACAAAAATCGCCTCACCGTGAAGTGAATGCCGAATGCCGAAAAGTCATCTCGGTGGCCCTTTGCACGCCTTAAAAAGGGCAACCCGCCCACAAGCGGATCTATCCTTAAAAACAAAGACTTGGTTACGCACCGAGCACAAAACAAAGACTTGGTTACGCACCGAGCACAAAACAAAGACTTGTTACGCACTGAAGCACAAAACAAAGACTTGGTTACGCACTCAAGCACAAAACAAAGACTTGGTCACGCACCGAGCACAAAACAAAGACTTGTTACGCACCGAGCACAAAACAAAGACTTGTTTACGCACCGAGAACAAAACAAAGACTTGGTTACGCACCAAGCACAAAACAAAGACTTGGTCACGCACCGAGCACAAAACAAAGACTTGGTTACGCACCAAGCACAAAACAAAGACTTGGTTACGCACCGAGCACAAAATAAAGACTTGGTTATGCACCGAGCACAAAACAAAGACTTGGTTATGCACCGAGCACAAAACAAAGACTTGGTTACGCACCAAGCACAAAACAAAGACTCGATGTACACACCGAGCACAAAATGAAGACTTAGTTTATACACCAAGTACCAAATACAAAATAAAGATCAGGTTCATATACCGAGTACGAGAATCAATTAAGGCGATTAAAGTCCCTTATTCAGAAGCACTGGGAACCGAGCCCCATACTTGGGAATATAAAAGGAAAAAGAAGAAGGCAACAATCTTACAAAAAGGAGAAGAGCCAAGCATATGCAAGAAGCTTAAAACAAATACACAGGTGATAGAAAGAAGAGTTCATTTCTACTACAAAAGTATTTACACAGGGAAGGCCGGAGCCCATTACATCCCAAGGCACGAGGCCAAGTCACCTACCCACGAGTACATGTGAAAGCTTGTAAATAAAAAGGGGCAAACAGCATCAAGACTGAGTAGGGGGCGGAATTTCAACGGCACTGCCGGAGGCGACTTCTTCCACGTCCGGAGGAGGAGAGCCACCTGAACATTAGGGGCCTCGGCAAAGTTCGACCAAGAGCATCGAGATCGGCTCCCGGGAGGGCCGATCTTCCTGCCGAGCAACAACGATCCTGACCTTAACCAAATCGAGAATTTCTCTCGAGGCCGGTCGCGTGGGTCAGCAGTTAACATAAATGCATACTCCTCGAGTCCTTGTAAGCTTCAACGGCCGTGTGCGAGCTTCCTCAATTTGCCGATGAGTAGTTTCTTCGGCCTCTCTGCGACATCGGCTAGACGCCTCTCCATTTCCTCGGCCGGACAAAAAAAGACGTTCCCAGCTCGGCAACCTTAGCCCTAAGCTCTTCACCTGCTGGCCTCGATCTCGCTCCGCCTCGGCCCTCGCAGCAGCTTTCTCTCTCGAGTTGGCCCGAGCCGTAGCCTCATCCGCTTGGGTCTTTAACGATTCTTGTACCCCTTGAAGGGTAGCATAGGCCTCCTGCAGTCCCCGTGCCGCCTTTCCCAGATCGGGCGTATTTTTCTCCAGCTCACGAGTTCTCCCGATTGCATGCCATAGAGCCCAATGATCCGCTCGGACATTCCCATGGCATACTGAATTTGTTCCTTGGAGCCAGTCTCCGAGCAGAATTACTCGGTGCCTTTTGTCCAGGCACGAGCTGGGACACTCATCGCGGCCCGACCTGCCTCCGGTAAAACTCCCGACTGCTCCTCCGTCGGCGTGGCGCATCGGACAAACTCTACAAACCATCGAGGGCGTAGTCCAATCATTCCCTCGTAGTATTCATCTCTCACCCGATTTGGAGGGATCAAGTGACCTTCCCGGCCGAGGTCATCTGAGAAAGTTCGCGGACCTCCCCCTTCTGGGGCCTGTTCAGGATGCTCCGGCGCCGTCTGACCAACCCCTTCAGTCTGCCCCGCCTGGCTCTTCCATCACAATCCATCTTCTCCTTTGAAGGGGAGGTTCCACTGCCTCCGGCACTCCATCAGCGGGACATTTGCCGACCCGGATATCTGCTCTCCAAGCCGCCTCCGCATCTGCGATTGTGTTGCGATCGCCGCCGAGGAGTTCGCCGCGCGGCCGTGTTCCTCACGCTGCGAAGGCGTGCACGCAAATCCAAGCCACGCCCTACAAAAAGCAACCACCGTTAAAAGGTCAAAAGAAAAAACAAAAACATTTCAAAAGGAAGTGTAAGAAATACTATGTTTACCTCGAACGCAGCGCACTCTCGGCGGCTCGGAGCTGCGTTTGCCAACGGGCACAGGACGATCTTCCCACAGATCGGCCGTTGCGGGAGACGGCGCGGCTCGCTCTCGTTCTAGCCGGCTGATCCCCGAGAGAGATGGGCCGTACTTCATTGCCGGAGGGGTTCTGCATTGGGGCTCTCCCCAACCTCCCCTCCTCTCTGCCCTCGTCCCGAGCCGCCTCGGCCGGGGTCGGAGAGCGGCGAGCAGCCTCAAGCCGCGCGGCGGCGATTGGCCTCAGTGGCCAACCTCTCGATTCGCCATCCGATGCCCCGGCCTGGATGTTTTCCACCTTCGAATAAAGATGGCCGACAGAGGCCCCTTTGATGCCCTTCTCTATAAAGGTAAAAAGACGAAAAAGAAGCAAAGTCAATCACAAAAGGAAACAATAAACAAAGAAAAGCAGAAAAAAGGAGAAAAGATAATACTTATCAGTAACCAAAAACAAAATTCGATGGAGGATGAAGAACGCTTTCCCTTTCCCCATCCTCCACGCGAGCCTCCGCCACTCGCCTCACCCGAGCCACTTATCCTTCCACTCCTTCAAAGATGAAGGGAGACCTCCCACCAAGCCGTTCGGATACCCCAAAGATGGTCTCAGACATAATACCACCCGGACGGCTGACCCCGAGATGAAGGAGTCGCTCGCCAGATAAAGAGCTCGTTCATCTCTTTGAATTTGGGGCGAGGATATTTTTCTAGGTGAAACATCACCAGGAGGCCGATGATCCTACCCCAAGAAATAGGGTGCACTTGGGTCGAATGCATGCCCCACTTGCAAAACCACCGCGTAAGGAAAGCCGGCAGTGGAAATCGCAACCCGTATAGGAGGCTAGCGGTAAATATGGCCAAGCAACCCGGGTGTGTCTTGAGAACCTCTGTGCCATCCGGTACCCAAAAATGGATGCCACTTGAATACGATACCTCCGCCGAGCTCTTCTACCTCCCGGATCATCGGATGCTAGGGATATCGTTTATATCACTCGGCGTCCACCGAGGTTCGACACAAAGACGAGGGCCTCCTCCTTGCCGACCGTCGCCATTACGATGGCCCATGAGCACTTGAGGCCTCTCCGGCCTCGAATCTCCGGAGGGTTCATCTATCCGCTCCACGTTATCACGCTCCAGCTCCGATGGGTCCATATTTTCTTCTTCCCGCGATCACGCCTAAAATCGACTCGGGGATTCTTCGTCGGAACTCTCTTGTGCCAAAGTAGGGTTGATACACCGCTTCCTTCTCTAAAAACAATCCATCGGCGTCGGATCAAAAATAGTATGTGTCCGCTCTAAAGACGTTCCACCTCGAGAAGAATAACTGAGAAGATATCCGAATAATGCTCGGTCATAAGGCGGAGATCGCCGGGCTGGTGAGAAATAAACAGAAGGTTCAGAGGGGGGATCTTCGATTTCAACCTCTACGCTATAACTACGACTCCTACTATCCTCAAAAGAAGACATTTTATAGGTAAAAGGAGAATATTTCGAGAAAATACCTAAGTTTGAAGTCTCTGAACTTTGGAAGCCGACCCGAAATTTCTGCTCGGTTTCAATCAGTCTAGCTCAAAGGGTAATGGATGCAAAAGTGAATGATGAAGGAAAAAATGGGTATTTATAGATGGAGTTCCCTCGATAAACGAAACGTTTATTCGAAAAGACGCGCCTTTTTAAACTCAAAAGCCGTCAAACATGTCAGAGAACATCGCGTCCCCACGCCACGACAGAATCGACGACTTTTTGATTCCCCGTGCAAGATTGGTCCAACCACAAGATGCCACGTGTAATGTCATTATGGCAACACAATTAATGCGCCATTCTGACATTAATCACTACGCGACGGATGTCGAATGAACAAAACCTTTGAGAAATCCGTTTCCCCATTAAATGTTTATCATTAGCATTAAAGTTTAACTCCGACTTGAAATTCTTCTCTCGGAGTTAAACTTGGGGGCTTTGATGACGCCTTGAGCCGAGCCGGGAAGAAATTAATCCACGTCATCGATCCTAACACACGTCCGAGTGGGGACCTACGGGTGACGCGATACCAGTCTTGCGGCGACACGTCATGAAATAGGCTCGCCCGCTACGAGCCCAACCACAAAGATGATCGCCGAGCTCAAGCCCGAGCACAAATTTCGGCGGAAACGATGCGCGACATATTCATAAAAATAACCATTTGCCCATACCGCCTACGCTTAACGCTTTATTGGTATCAGAAACTGCCACATGTCAGAAAGTTATAGAGAGGAGTCACCAAGTGGCAAGAATTGACTGACATGCACAATTTGAGTGGGACATGTGTCCTTCTTTAATTATTTTACTGATTAATGATTGATTAGTGCAAAGATGACTGTTGAAAACCCACTTACTCGAGGGGTATAAAAATTCTCATTTTAAGAGAAAAAAAAAGAAGAGAAAAAGGCCTGTAATAAGCAAGATTGTAAGAAAGACCGACCCCAATAATTCGGCTCGGCATTACGCAAAAAAGGCAGAATTAGCCATAAATAAACACACGTTACGCACGCTTATATTTCCACGTGTTAAATCTTTTACATATTTTAGGCTTATTGACCAAAACGCACGTCAACAATCCTAATTACCAAAATATAATCAACTCGTAACCGAACATGAACCCAACTTGATGATCCGAATTGCCACCCCCGTGAAATTGCTAAAAAAATTCCGAAGTGAATATCAAATTATCAATAAATACAACGTGTATTTACATCAAGAACCTTAGGCAACCAGCAATTCCTTTTTTTTATATATATTTTTTCTTTTCCTTAATTTTCCAATATTTTATCCACGGAACTACAAGACAAAACAGGAACATCATTAACAGCTTTGACTATCTGCGGCGGCGAATCTCCTCCTCTTGGCCGGAAAAAGACCCCAAAACCGCCGTGCTCCGCCGCTCGCCACTCCCCACCCCGTCGAAACCCAACCGCCCCCCTCCGGACGCATCAAACAAGCACCCCTCCGAAAACTCCGATAAGCTCCGGCACGGCGGCTTCATTTTCCGGCGACCCGCACCGACGGGAACATTCCGGAGTGCCCCACCGGCGGTCCAGTACCTGTGGCAGCCCTTACAAAAGTGCCTAGGCTGATTAACGTTGTAATTGTTAAAGTAACAAAATTTGGTTTCCGTACTTTTGCACCTTGGGCATGGTATGATCTTGTCTGGCCTTTTCTCCACCGTCTGATCGGAATTTTTGGGTTCTTGATCATCATGACCGTTGTTTGTTTGTGATCTTTCTTTTACTGTAATTGTGGCGCCAAAGAGTTTAATTCCTGGTGAGATTTTACACTCTTGGACCTCTGCCATAAGAGAGAGAGAGGGGGAGAGAGATTTGGACTGGTTTTGCAGGAATTTTTTGTGTTTGATGGAGTATTTTAGGGTCTTGAGATAATATATATAGTAATATTGGTATTTATATATGAATATGTGCTTGACAAAAGCAAAAAGTGCATAAAGACTAAAATGGCTGTTAGAATAGAGTGGGAAAGATAATCAAAAAAGAAAAAGAAAAAGAACAGAGTGGGAAAGTGCATAAGACCATCTCCAACCCATTACACCAAATTTGGTGTAAAAACTACACCAAATTTGGTGTTTTGGTGTAATTTTGACAAAATCATCTCCAACCCATTACACCAAATCTTACACCAAATCTTACACCAAATGAATATTTTATTATTCTTTCTTCATTTTATAGTAACAAAATTTACTTATTTATACAATTATTTTATTTACTTATATTTTATTATTATTAATGTAATTAACTATAAACTTTCATTTAATTAATATTATATTAATTAGTTATATTACTAAAATAAATATTAAAATTAATATTAGTATTTCTTTTAGTTTACATTATAATTATTTGTTATTAATTAAAATTTATAGAAATATTAATTAATTATTAAAATCATATTATATAAATTAATTATATATAAAATGAGGATACAATTGGAATTGAATTTTGAGATAGAAGGGAATTGGAGGGCAAATGTGGGATATTTGCATTACACCAAATTTGGTGTAAATGAATAGTGTTACACCAAATTTGGTGTAACACTATCACTACACCAAATTTGGTGTGAGGTTTAGAGTTGGGTTGGAGAAGGATTTTTGCATATTTGGTGTAATAAGGTGAGATTTGAAGTTGGGTTGGAGAGGCCCTAAGGACTTCTATTATATTTCCTACAATTTTTAATCTGAAAACAGATGTAGAAGGATAAGTGGAGTCTAGCGCCTAGACGAGGATTAATCGGGGGATAACCGGGATTTTTAAAACAATATATATAAATAGTATTTATATAAATAGGATTATTAATTATTGATACGTGTTAAAATAATACTATTATTGTAGATGTGGTATTTAGACGTTAAATGAAGCACTATAAGGATCAATAGTCATCAGAAGATTCGAATTTTGAAAGTGCATTTACATATGAGGAGTTTGGTGGAGGGTGTCTATAGGGTTTTTGTGTCATTTTCGATCTTCTATTCTAGTTGATTAGGGGTGTCAATTTAGGATCCGATACGCAAACCTGACACGAACTTAACACAAAATTAATGGGTATGAGTCCAAGCTTCGTGGGTCCGGGTCGAAATTGGATCGAACCAAGCTAACCTGTCAATTAAACAGATCGGTTCGGGTCAACCTACTATGACCCGTTTAACCCGTCAAACCCGTTTGTAAATTTAAAAAAAATTAAGTAAATAACTAATTGTAATAAAAAACAACAAACAAGACATATCTTTAAAACTCAAATGATAAAACCTCCTTAATTATGTATTTGTTATTATTATGCATGTCTTTTTGAATATTGTCCTCAAAATATGATTAGTATGTTATGTTATTTATGCAATTATGTTATTTATTTTCTTATGTTGTGAATTGTAATATTTTTTATTTATCGAATAATGTATGATAGTGATTGATTTTGAAAAAAATAAGTTTATTCAGTTAAAACTATTAAATGTATATTAAAATAATTTTATTAGATGGGTTAAGCGGGTCCGGGTTCTCTGTGAAATAAGCAGGTCGGGTTCGGGTTCAAGATTCTGACACGAATAATTAAACAGGTTGAGTCCGGGTCGGTTGTTTCTGACACGCGAACCTGCGAACCCGGACCCAACCTAAATTGACACCCCTATTAAGTTGATACTGTATTTCATATTACAAAAAAAAAAAATTACATAATATTATTAATTGATGTGGTATCACTTTATTTTAGAAGTCTCCAATTGAGTTGAACTATTGTCTGCAACACAAGTCGTTAGGGGGTCTAGGTTATTCCAATGAGAATTCTCCAATACTTAATCAAATCAGATAACCAAAGAATAGTCAAAATTTACGAGGCTGGAGAATTAAGATGATTTTCATACTTTGGAAATGATGTTTTGATGGTGTATTTATAGGATTAAAAAATTGAGTTGTTATCCAGTGTTTTCGCAGTGTATCAGTATATGACCACCGTATAAACCCGTTAGCCACAAAAGAATGATTCTTCTGGACTTTTTCTGTAAGTGTTTGGGCCTTTATTATTTGAGTTGTACCTTGTCATTAATATATATAAGATTATTGTTAAGAAATAAACCATAAAATATGTAAATGATACATGGGATAAGGACAGCCACACTGGGAGCTTTCTTTATGGGTTTTTCAATTGAAAAACCTGCAAAAGAAAGCTCTCCCCATTGTAACATGCAGTTTTTTTCATTTCCATAAAAAGCGGTACCGTTCTGTATTTTATTTATGTATTCCACTTTATTTTGTATTAATGTAATTTGTGTTCAATAAATTTTTATATATAAATAAATTTTTCCTACTTTTTGGCTATATAAAATAATATATGTACTCCCCTCAAATATATATATATATAATATATTTTATTCATAAAGTAAAAATATAAATGATATATATTTTTATATAAATGTAATAATACATGTTATATAATATAAATATAATAAAAGATATGTGATTTTATGGTTAGGAATGTAGGGTCCACAAAAAAGCTATTTAGAGGTTTTTGGATTATGGAGAAAAAGATGAGGTTTTTTCTTTTTGAGGTTTTTATAATGTGACATTATGGATCCCATAAAAAAGTAGGTTTATAGAGGTTTTTTAGATTTTAGGATTGGAGATGCACTAAGTGTACGGACTAAGAGAAAAGAAATAAAATAGTGGAGAAAGAGCAAAAAAGTGCATACAAATTACAAACTGTTGAACCAAAGGTAAGTAAATATTTAAATGAATGATAGCCGCCAGCAGCAAACAACTCATTGCCCATTGGCCCAATTGGAGGGTGTTCGTGCGGTGTCTATAAAAGTTGATGCTCAACTTTTTGTCCACGTCATCATCTTGTTTAGTTTGAAAGTCTATAAAGTGGGTTATATCGGATGGATCTTATATTTTAAAATCGTGATTCATCTCATATTTTAATTATGTGGATGATTAACACGTGTATTATACTTACCAAACTAATTTTCAAGCATAAATCAAACATAAATTATAGGGTTCTAAAATATTAAGTATAATACACATGTCAATCATCCACACAGTTAGAATAGAAGATGAAACACGATTTTGAAATAGAAGATCTCATCCGAGGTTATAGGGCAAGTCGGTTGAGTACAAAGTGCTCAAAAGTAAGAGCATAAAAATAAAGAAAAAAATAAAGAAACTAAAGAAAAATATTAAAGGGGTAAAGCCCTAAAGTTGTTTTCATTTGATTAACATGAAATCCACTTGCCTATGCATTATATATTACTTAGTATAATTTCGATAATTTAATATTTGATTAATTAATAATTTCGTTTAAATAATACTTTTAGTCGATCCCGACTTGTGACAACAAGTAAAATTAATAATTCGTTAATTTAATATCTCGTTAAATTAATAAATATTGGCAGTTTTAAAGTTATTAATTCATAGAAGTTTAACTGTATATTATTTTTTAAATAGTAGTTGATCCAAAATTGACATGTACATGTGATTTTCACTGGAAAAAGGTGAAGCCGTGGGAATATTTGGAAGAAAAATAGACTTGGTAAATTATGGTCGTGGATTGTCCACTTTAAGTATGTAGTTGCTTAAGTAATTAATTGATTATCACTAGTAGTTGCGAACTATTTGGATTTCTTGATTTACTAATCCAAGTTAACGAATATGCAATATGTAACTTATTTATATACTTCCTCCGTCCCAATTTTCTAGTCCAGTTGGACTTTTTACACAAATTAAGAAAAAGTATTAAAAAAACGTATTAAAAATTACAAATATACAAAACAATTACTTGATTTGCCCCTAATTAATGAATAGTAAAAATTAAAGAATCCGTATTAAATAAGGTTATAATAATAAAAGACTTTAGTTTAATACTAATTTCATATTGCCACAATTAAATAACCAAATATTCATGGTTTATACTTTTAGGTATATCATCACCTGGGACCCATGTCACTAGACCAATATTAATTAATTCATCATCCCTAACTTGATGGCTTATGGCCTATCATTCATATTAATATTCCTAATTAATTTGCTTCATGGTGTAAGCTTTTGATAAAATTATAATCAACAGTATATTTTAGTTAGACTAATGGATCAAATATTAATGTACTAATAGACATGTTTAGCATCTTTCATAATCATGTTTTTAAAAAAATGTTAACGCACTTTTAGGTATATAATCACTTCCACAAACCCTTTCTCTCTCTTCTTCCATTCTCTCTACCTTCTCTCTACATCTTCTCAACCACAAACCCTATTTTCCCCCATTCCTCCAATAAGGAGGATGGGGGAACAACTAAAATGCTCTAGTTCTTTGGTTTCTTGCATTTTCTCCCGATTTGGGAGTGTATTTTTCCCCTTGTGGGACTTTAGTCTCTCTTAATGGGAGTGTTTGGTTTCCCCTTTGTAGGAATTTATTTCTGTTTTATTTTTTATTTTTTGCTTTCGTTTGTTTTGTTTCAGATCTGTCTATTTGGGTTCAAGATCTGGTCTCTTTGGATGTAGATCTGGCCGATGAATTTCAGATCTGGTGACTTTGGTAGTTGATATACTGCAGAAGGTGGTTTCATCGAAGAAAGACACGAGATGGAGTTGGATCTGAGCATTTTGATGATTGAAGGAAGGTTTTGTGACGGATTTGGAACTACTAGCCATTTGATGGAGTTTTGGTTTTTTCTCTTGTTGCAAAATTTTTCATTTGTTATTTTTCCAAGCCCTATATTTTTCGTTTCATTTGGGATTGTGACCACCTTTTGTGAGTTTATCTTGCAATTTTCAGTCTTCCAGTTTGAATCTGGAAAATTGCTTTCCATACGGATCGCTCTATGTAATCTTATGGATTGGGCTATTTAGCCTCTTTGTATGTTTTTTCTTCAGTTATATATAAAACTATCGTTTCGGAAAAGAAAAAAAAGATATCGTGGGGGAGTAATTTGAAATGAAAGATAACTAAACAAGGGCTAATTCAGCCTTTTTATTGAATTAACCGAGCAGAACGTATCTGATCGGCTCACAATATTACAATTTGATTTCTTTGTCTTTTTTTCACTCTCTCTTTTTTACTCTCCTATTTTCTGTCTTTTCTTATCTGTTTTTTCTCCTCCTTCTCTTTTTCCTCCCTTTATTACAATCCATTAGGACCCTTTTATACCCAATGATGGGTTAATTATTGTACAGGTAGTGGGACACTTGTCCTTTTCGTAATTACTCCTAGGATATACCCTGTAGGGTGTATCTAGCTGACTAATTGCAACTTTGTATTATAATAATGATGCTATTTACGGCGCGTGTGGGGAATAGCCATGTGTTGGGAGAATCTTGTTGACCTTGAGGAATATTGCTACTTTTGAGGGACTATTTTATTGTGGGCATGTTCTTTTGACTGTTTGACTGACGTCATCAGGGGGCTGCTCTTGTTCTTGTTCGGTAAGGCGCTCGCTTGAGTTCCTACTGTTGGTTTTGTGTCAAAATATAAGAAGTGGGTTTTGTCCCACATTACTTGTGGAACAAAATGGATGAGAGCCTTGAGGTTATTTAAGGAATCCATGTGGTGTGTTGTCAAGTGCACCAATCAAATACACTTTAACCTTTGTGGTTTGACTCTAGTTAAATTCCTCTCTTGTATTCTCAAGTATGGAGAGTTGGGAGAGAGGTGTGAGTTAGTCAAAGGTTTGTAAGAGTGTGGGGTACTGGGATCGAGAGAGAAAACGTCTGTGTGATTGTAAAAATATTTCACATAGTGGAATTTCTTTCTCTATGGGTGCTGTGGTTTTTCTCCGGTTTTGGAGTTTCCACGTAAATTCTTGTGTTGTGGATTGTTGTTATTTTTCATGTTATTTCTCGATTATTTATGTTTGTCCCTAGGGGATGAATGTGGGATCCGATTTTTCCCAACACCTACCTGACTTTGTTCTGCTAGGCTGAGCTTGGTTTGTGCCACATCATCAGCTCGAGAGCTTACGTCACTATGCTCGGTTGCTTACGTCACCAGAGTCGTCCTAGTCGGCTGGTGTCATTATTAGCTGTTTTGGCCACACGACTTTATTTTCGTTTAGCTCAACTCGGGTATTATAACTTTAGTCTAGCTCGGTCTGGGCGTCATCAAAAAACATGTTCTTTTAGCTTGACCAAAAAATGACAGTTATACCCTCGTATTTTTCAGTGAGCTATTTGGCCATTTTTTGGAAAACCATGCAGTGCATTTATCGACACCGAGAAATGATTCCTGATCCCGAGAAACAAATCTTGACGTCAAGAAATGATTCTCGAGCCTGAAAAATATTTCTCTGTCCCAATGAATGGAAATAAGGGCAAAATAGATAATTGACACGTGTATAAAGTTATTATATGAAAATCTCACAATTTAACCTTGATTCATGCTTTAAAGTTAATATGACAATTTTTATGCACGTGTCAATTAGTGCAGTGGAATAGGAGATAAAACACCATTTTGCAATAAAAATCTCATCCGATAAAAGACGTGCTTGAAAAACATGACTAAAAAAGAAGTTGGCTCGAGTGAAATGGCTAAAAAATTTCCGGACTGAACATCAAATTATAAACCGTGTATTTACATCAAGAACCTTTGGGCAACCAGCAATTCCTTTTTTTTTTTTTATATATATATTATGTTTTTTTTTTTCCTTAATTTTTCCAATATTTTATTCACGGAACTACAAGACAAACAAGAACATTAACAGCTCTGACTATCGGCGGCGGCGCATCTCCTCCTCTTGGCCGGAAAAAGACCCCCAAAACCGCCGTGCTCCGCCGCTCGCCACTCCCCCACCCCGTCGAAACCCAACCGCCCCCCTCCGGACGCATCAAACAAACACCCCTCCGAAAACTCCGATAGGCTCCGGCACGGCGGCTTCATTTTCCGGCGACCCGCACCAACGGGAACATTCCGGAGGGCCCCACCGGCGGTCCAGTACCTGTGGCAGCCCTTACAAAAGTGCCTAGGCTGATTAACGTTGTAATTGTTAAAGTAACAAAATTTGGTTTCCATACTTTTGCACCTTGGGCAGGGTATGATCTTGTCTGGCCTTTTCTCCACCGTCTGATCGGAATTTTTGGGTTCCAATTGATCATGATCGTTGTTTGTTTGTGATCTTTCTTTTACTGTAATTGTGGCGCCAAAGAGTTTAATTCCTGGTGAGATTTTACATTCTTGGACCTCTGCCATAACAGAGAGAAACAGAGAGAGAGAGAGAGAGGGAGAGAGATTTGGACTGGTTTTGCAGGAATTTTTTGTGTTTGATGGAGTATTTTAGGGTCTTGAGATAATATATATATATACTAATATTGGTATTTATATATGAATATGTGCTTGACAAAAGCAAAAAAGTGCATAAAGGGGGTGTTAGAACAGAGTGGGAAAGATAATCAGAAAAAGAAAAAGAAAAAGAACAGAGTGGGAAAGTGCATAAGGACTTCTATTTTCTTCCCTACAATTTTTCATCTTACTTTTCAATATATTAATTATTGCTACGTGTTAAAATAATATTATTATTGTAGATGTGGTATTATTATTATTGTAGATGTGGTATTCGTGTGATGTATTTAAACGTCAAATGAAGCACTATAAGGATCAGTAGAAGGGTAGAGGATTGGAACTGAGATCAAATTTTCTATCCCACACTCTTATTATACTCTCTATTTCACTTGACTGGAATAAATGTACATGATAATGACATCATCTTGTACACATGACATTCATCTAATATAATAAAATATGGAGTGGAATAAGAACTTGTATCACCGTGAAAAGTGCAATTACATATTAGGAGTTTGATGGAGGGTGTCTATAGTGTTTTAGTTGATAATTGTATTTCATATTACAATAAAATTATGAAACATAAATATATTGATATATAACAAGATATTGTTAAAAATTAAACCATAAATTATAACATTAAAAACAAATATGTAAATGATACATTGTATAAGTGTGTCTGTGTATGGACCAAGAGAAAAAATAAAGGGGAAAAAAGAGCAAAAAGTGCATACAAATTGTTAAACTAAAGGTCAATTGGTAAATGATATTGATGATGTGATGTCCGTTTCGTTGATACTTGAAGTGTGGAGGTTCGAATCAACCTGGTAATAGGTTGGAGAAGGATTTTTTGTGTGGTGACTCAGTCTAAAACAGCTCAGAACCCTGACTTGTTAAGATATATCCCGCGATTTACTTCATCCATAAAACTCTAGGGTTGGAGAAGGATTTTGCCTTTTTGTATTAGTGAGAACCAGTGTGCCTTCATTTCTGGAAGACAAATAATAGATAATGTTTCTCTTACACACGAATGCATTCATTTCATTAATAGTTTGAGGAATCCTAAGAAAACTGCTATGGCACTTAAACTTGACATGTCTAAAGCATATGATAGAGTTGAGTGGAACTTTTTAGCTCTTGTTCTTCTTAAACTGGGATTTCATAGAACTTTTGTGAATTGGATTCTTGTCTGTTTGAGCTCTTCTTCTTTCTCTTTCAATATCAATGGTAAAGTAGCAGGTTATGTCACCCCTTCCCGTGGTATTCGTCAAGGGGATCCCCTATCCCCGTACCTTTTTATCATTCTTTCAGAAGCTCTTTCTAACCTGTTTAAACAAGCTCAAAATCTGTCAAAGTTTCATGGCCTCAAAATCAGTAAGGGATGTCCCTCAATCACGCACTTGTTTTTTGCCGATGATTCTATTGTATTCTGTGAAGCTACTCCGTGTGAGGCAAGAGTCATGCATCAAATCCTTCAGAAATACTCTAGAGCATCTGGCCAAATGATCAATCTTGAAAAATCTTCGGTTATCTTCAGTAAAAACACCTCTAATACTGTCAAAAAAGAAATTTGTAACATCTTACATGGCATTTCTGATAAAAAATGTGCAAAATATTTGGGTTTGCCCATGACAATTGGTAGAGCTAAAAGAGATGTTTTCAAATATGTTGTGGAGTGTGTTCAAAAAAGAGTCAGTGGTTGGAGTAATACATTTCTGTCTCAAGCTGGTAGAGAGGTTTTAATTAAAGCTGTTCTTCAAGCTCTTCCGAACTATGTTATGTCCTGCTTTAAAATACCAATCTCCACTTGTAGAGAAATCTGTCAAAATATTGCGCGGTTCTGGTGGGGTGGGGGAGGTCTGTTGAATCAAAAAAAAATTCATTGGGTGTCTTGGGATAAATTGTGTAAACCTAAGGAAATTGGGGGGCTGGGATTCCAGGACTTGGAACTTTTCAATGATGCTTTGCTCACTAAACAGTTGTGGAGACTCATTACGCAACCAAACCTTCTCTTGGCCAAGGTTCTCAGGGCTAAGTATTTCCCTTCAGGGGGACTTCTAGCCATTGTTCCAAAGAATGGAGACTCTTGGCTTTGGAAGTGTTGGTTGAAAGCAAAATACTCTCTCATTCTTGGTCTCAGGTTCAAAGTGAGAGATGGGAAATCGATTCGGGTGAGTGAAGCCCCTTGGATTCCTAAAACTCCTTCATTTAAACCATCCTTATCTGGAAGAGTCGAGTTGCAAGGTATTTGGGTTAGGGAGCTTATGGATGTGGAGGAAAAACGGAATGTTGCTCTTGTTTATGAAGCTTTTTGTGTTGAAGATCTTTGAAATTATCCTTGACTTCCAATCTGTCAAGAAAAGAGTAGAGACCGATCGGTGTGGCATTGGGAAAAGAACGGTTTATTCTCAGTTAAATCGGCCTACAAAATGTTGCTGAGCCACAAAAAATGGAGGATGGATGTTCCTGAAGCTAGTGGTGGGGCAAAAATCTCAGCTGCTATGTGGAAGAAGGGTCACTGGAGGTTAGATATTAAAAGTAAAATAAGGCACTTTATTTGGAGAGGGATTAATGGTGTACTTCCAACTCGACCGACCGATTGCAAAGGAGAGGATTGTCTTTGGATCCTATTTGTAAGTTGTGTGGGGAAGCAATTGAATCAATCTCCCATCTCTTTTTTCAATGTGCTAGAGCTCGGATTGTGTGGAAACTCTCACCAGTTCAATGGGAAGGGATATTTGAGGAGGATTTCACATTTCAGAGGTGGTGGTTTCAGGCATCTTCTACAGGGGAAAATTTGCTTTCTAAGGATAGAATACAACTCTCATGCTATATCCTTTGGTGGCTTTGGAAGACCCGCAATCTTTGGATGTTTCAAAATATCAAATGGTCTGAAGCTGATTTAGTGTCAGGGGCTGTTAAGGAATGGAATGAATTGCAGAATCTCCATCTTTCGAGTTTGGAGAGCAGGAAAATTACCCCCAGCCAAGGTGTGCTCGATCAGTCTGTTTCTTCATCGATCTCTGTTGTAGGACATATTTTTCATATGGTCAGTGCATCGCAGCTATTAATGCAGAAAAAACTGGGATTGGGGGCTGGGTTCGTGATGAGAAAGGTGTGATGATTCAAGCTTGGGCTTTGTCTAGGGAGATGTCTAACTCTCCAGTGGAAGCAACTCTCATAGGGATCAGACACGCCATGCTTATTGGATACAACAAGAACTTTAAGAAGATTGCTATTGAGATAGATGATGAGGATATTGTTAGGAAAATAAGAGAGAAGGCTTCCTTTAGTGAATCAGAATCGACAATAGCCAAAGACATCTTTCTTTTGCATTATCTTTTTGAGTGTTGCTTCTTTGATGTTGGGAACGATTACAGTGGTAATCTTGGTTTGAAATTAGCTGTTTTGGGTTTAAATAGTGATTTAGACTCGAATTGGATTAACCAATTCCCTTCTTGGCTTTGCTAAGTTAAGAAGGTCCTTAGCCAGTTGGCTACGCGTTGTACTTTGTAACAAGTTCTGATGAGTTTATTCTAATAAAAGTCTATCGTTCGAGAAAAAAAAAATAGTAAGATTTAAATGAATGAGAGCCGCCAGCAGCAAACAACCCATTGGCCCAATTGGTGGCTGTTCGTGTGATGAGTATAAAAGTTGATGCTCAACTTTTTGTACACATCATCATCATCCCCTCATCATCTTGTTTAGTTTGAAAGTCTATAAAGTGGGTTATAGGGCAAGTCGGCCGAGTACAAAGTGCTCAAAAGTAAGAGCATAAAGATAAAAAGAAATTAAAGGGATAAAGCCCTAAAGTTGTTTTCATTTGATTAACATGAAATCCACTTGCTTATGCCTTATATATAATATATATTGTTTTTTAAATAGTAGTTTATCAAAATATGACATGAATGTGTCACGATCATGTGATTTTCACTGGAGAAAAGTGAAGCCGTGGGAATATTTGGAAGAAAAATGGACTTGGTAATTATGTTCGTGGATTGTCCACTTTCAGTATTTAGTTGCTTATGTAATTAATTGATTACTAGTAGTTGCTATCTACTTGATTTCTTGATTTTCTATTCCAAGTTAACTGATTTGCAAATTGCAATATGTAACATATTTGTATATGAAATATGAATCAGATTTGTGCACGACGTTAACAGTATATATATATATATATATAAACATTTTTTCTCTTCGATTATATGATTTTTTATTGTATTTCATGGTTAAATTTAATTTAAATAACCC
Source organism: Rehmannia glutinosa (assembly GCA_016081115.2). NCBI lineage: Eukaryota > Viridiplantae > Streptophyta > Magnoliopsida > Lamiales > Orobanchaceae > Rehmannia > Rehmannia glutinosa. The sequence continues at coordinate 104,770 of JABTTQ020002410.1, read as the reverse complement.
ACTGGCTCATATGAACCATAGCCCCACCGTGAGTTGGCGGAGTTAAAGGTATGTTAATTGTTTAGTGATTGAGGGTGATTAAGGAAGTTTATGGGGAAGAGATGTTTTATGTGAGGTATTGGAAAACGTGTGTACTAGTATAGAAATACATTTGAAAGCATAATGTATATTTGGTTAGTGACTGAGTAAAGGAGTTGAGAATAAATGCTTATGGGGATGGTAAACAAATATAGCCTAAATGTTCCGATATTTTGATCAATCAAACTTTTTTTTTTTTTTTTTTTGAGGGAAATCAATCAAACTTTTTTGATATGATGCTTTCCCCAATTTCACGTGTAACTTTAGCTTTTGGTCTGAAACCAATGATATAGATTGAAGAACAGAATAAGCACAATGGGCTCAAAAGCTATTTTTTCAATGCAAAAAAGAGATCCAAAAAAGAGGTGAATAGATCCTTGGAGCCTGATGCTTGTTATGGTAATGCCATTCCTTTTGGCTACAACTACTTTTCCTTTTACTTACTCTACTATATGTTTGTTCCTTGTTACCTTTTTCCCCCTCTTTTTTAATCACCTTTTTTGTATGGGCCGGGTGGCTTTCAGTTGCGTAAGAGTAGATTGCAAAAGTGGATTTTGATTATGGGATTACTTTAATAAAGCTTTCTTTATTTTTGATCAATTCAAAAGTAGCCACACTTACAATACCTTTGTTTTTTTCCCCATCTATGTACAGTCTCCCTAGATCACCATTTCCCTTTTTTACTTGGAAAGATAAACAAATTTACTTTTGGCGATGCCTTTAAAGAAGAATATCTTAATTATAAATGGCTTATTTAAAGCAGATTGATATATAATATTGGGAAAGTTGAATAAAATGTTGCTTGTTGCTAATATTCATACTTTTTTTAACTCCGTTTACACGCTTCCGTCTGACTATGCCAAGGACATCAGCAGTTCCGATACTTCATCGCTACAACCAAGTTAAACTGTGGGATATGCACGGACTGACTAGTATTATGGTGGGGTGTTCTGACACTTCATCGCTGCAACCAAGTTAAATCGTGGGATATGCACGGACTGACCAATGTTATGGTGGAGTCTGCTAATGTACAAACAAATCCTTTTTTTATCTCGGTAAAAAGAACAAATATATTCGACACCCAGAAATCTAATATTCATACTATATTTGGACGAATGATTGATCACAGTTGAACAGGAGACTTCAAAGCACTCAAAGCATAAGCATAAAACCAAAAGTACAAGCCCCCCGGGGCACAGCCGAATGGTGAAGGGAGGACAAACAATGTGCTCTATTCCCTTGCTGTGTGGGTTCGATTCCAGGCAGGAGCATATTTATCTGCTCTTGTCCTGGGTCAATCTGGCAAGGGGATAGTTGGACCTAGTCTGACTCTAACCATTCGGGCACATCCCGCGATTTATTTGGTGGCAGTTTGCAGGGGCCCGGACTGCCATCCCGGGACTAGTCGGGCATAAGTTCGGAACCTGGTTAAAAAAAAAAACCAAAAGTACAAAGTGACTAATTTATATATATTATACTACAAAGCTGAGATCATCTAGTCTAGATGCATGCATCTTATTGTGCCTTTATCTTTGTTCTGCTTAATTTATTCAAATATTATTATACTCTAATATTGACACCTCTGTTAAGTTGATACCAAGTAAAACAGTCAAAGCATCAAACCTGTAAGTTAACGGCCTCAAAGATCAGTAATTGCTGAAGGCCTCGTGTTGTCACTTGTCACTAAATTTTAGCTCAATTAATAATAAAATCATTACGATACAAAAAATTACCTATAAACTAATTACAAATAGGAATTTCAGGTTATTCACAAATATTTACCATAGCATAGCCTAATCTGGAAAACAAAATTACTGTACTATACCTTGATGACAGGTCATAAATTTAAGTGTCACTCCAGTCACCATCCTCGTCTCCATCATCACTTCCAACAGCCTGAATGGGAAACACAATGACATAGTAAATAGCATATTAAGGCTAAGGTAACTTGTGCCTTTGTAGAGGATTAAAGAAAGATACCTGGCGAATTGCATTTGCTTTCTCCAGAATTGCACTGACTTGGACGTTGGAAGGGCCCCCTGATGGCACAGTCGGTTTTGCTTGCACAGTCGGTCTGAGGTTGAATGACTGCAAAAATATTTTAAAAAATAAGTTATAGTTTATATGATTTTTTTTAGTTTTCCATCCGGCTCCCTCACTTTCGTCGCCAGGCTATGTGATGTAAAACTCATGCTTATAGTAATAGATATTAAGAAAATAGAATCCATCTGAGACAAGCACCAAAGTAGATACTACAAAAGGTATGAGCACAGATATCTAATTTTACCAACATTGACAATTACATAAGAGGTAAAATCCAAATTTGCAGAATGTCTGTAAGACATTAGACAAGAATGCCAATGAATATGGTTATTCAACTAACTCTATAGCTTATATTTTAGATAAACTAAGGGGTCAACTGATGATCAGATAATAAGAAATAGAAGAAATGCAACTACCATGTTCCTACTTATTTCTATCTGGTAAATCTGTATGGGAAGTTACATAGTTCGCCAACTAGTAACATTTTATTGAAATTGTGACAGAAGCTTAATAAATAGCTACAAATAACTCACTTTTGTTCTAATTTGGTGGAGAAAGTCCTCCTTTTCATCCATGTTCTTGCCATGGTTAGCTTCTCTTCGTCCAATTGAATTCAGTGAGCCGAATTTCTATATTCATAATTATAAGATCATCTCATTCACCTTAAACAATTAAGTGTAAAAAAGCAAAAAAGAAGAAAGGATAAGTATTAGACCTTGCTTTTCTGCTCATTTGTCGTCTCCAAAATTTGATCATCAGCTAAAGGGGCCGGCTTAGGCTGCTGAGAAATTGTAGATGCTGAATGATTAAGATCAAATGCATAATTTGAGCCTTTAGAGATCACATCACACTTGTCTTCTGTATCATCAAGATGGGGCTTCATACCCCGCCATTGAACAGGCGGTAGAGGTGGATGCTCAGAAGTAGTTGCAAGATCATTTGAATTGGTATCATTTCTTAGTTCTTCTCGGAATGAGTGATTTAGGGTGTCCAAACTATGACGATCGAAAGAACGACGAAACTGAGAATTTTGCATACTGTTTTCAAGAAAAGGAAATCGAAGTCGGCTGTTTTCATGGATATCTCCATGGCCAGTCGTCCCATTTCCCGAAACTGTTGAAACAGATTCTGTCAAAGAAATTCGTTGAAGAGAATCATACAACAAAGGCTCTTTGCTACTGGGAGATTCCCTGTTTTTCTCCCACTGCTCTGAATTTGATTCTGACTGATGACTTTGACAATCATCTGATAACGAAGGTGATGATCTATAGAATGTGTCATCGTCCGAGTCTGAGCCGACATTGTTCTGAGTAAAGGATGCCTCTGGGACCAACTGAAATGAAGGAAAAATATTCTCTATACCGGTTTGATCAGTAGTGTTTCCATCAAGGAAATTTAATTTAAGCTTTGAGGTCACAAATCCATCTATTGGTTGGAATGATATTTTCATGTGCGCGAGTGGAGGTGACGAAGAAGGCGACAGTGCTAGAGATTCGCGTCCACAAAGATCTTTAGTTCGTCCAGAAAATGTTCGATATGCATAAGCATTTGCATTTTCATTTGGCATAAGTAAATCACCTTGTTTTCCAAGTTTGACGTCCAAATCAGCAGGAGATATTTTCCAAAATGGCTTCCTAAATGATATCCCACTTCTTGGTACTCCTGGCATGTAGAGCTATCTTTATCCAACCCGTCTTTAATATTTTTATAGCCCTCTATTCTATCCGGTTTTGTTGGATCTTTCTCAAGATTGTGACTAGAAGAAACAATTTTCCCATCTTTGTTGGACAAACTATCTTGAGGAAGATAATTAAATACACTGCAATCTGGCGGTTTTGATGGCTGGAGTCCTAGCAAGCCACCATTAGTCCAGAAGGTAGCTGAATTAACATTAGAACTTTCTGGTGAATATTTCTGAGACTCAGGATTGCTCCTTCTATCATCAATATCATCTCTGGGATTATGTTCAAAACCACTATTGATAAGAGAACTATTGGCCGAAACATTAGATTCAGAATTTGAAGTTTGACATTCCAAATTATGTTTCATGAGCTCGGGTAATTTATCCTCTGCTGCTTTGTCCTCCGACTTAGAGTAATTATCTATATCTTGATTCCTTGTGCAGTCTATATCAGTTTCAGACACTGGCTCAATGGTATTAAGTGCATCCATAAAATGATCTACTTCACTTTCAAAGTCATCAAGATGGATATCACCCGATTCAAATATTGGCAAAGCTTGATCATCAAAAGTAACAGCATTATCACCTTGAGTTTCTAGGTCCAATTTTCGGGAGAATGATTCCATATCATCCTCCTGCATTGTAGGCTCAGGTATAGCAGTCTTTTCATCGCTAGTAACATAATATGAACTACAGCCACCTCGCTCTTGTGTTATATTGATCTGAATATCTTCACATGCATCTGCAACTTTTCCACCGAGGAAATTGTAGTCTAGGTAATCACAGTCATGCCTCTTTACAGGAGAAGAAATGAAATCTCTAGATTCTTGTTCTTTGGGTTGCACTGAGTAACTGGGACTGAAATCATCTTTACTGTAGCGTGACCCATTTCTCAAATCCAAATTTGATTGTTCACTGAAATCTGATCTTGGTGTAGCATTATATGTGGATATTGGTTGAGAAGGCGAAGTATAATCACCACCATTGAATTGAGTGAACTGCATTCTGCAATGTTCGAACATTTCAAATTTAGTACCTATCATGTAAAATCACAGTAAATGTTCACACTAAACGCCTATTCGTATATTCATTCCATGTTTTCACCACCATATTCCTTTTATTACTTCTAATGTCCCGTTTCCGCTTCAGGATACGAGCATAAATGGCCTGTGTACCTGCCGCTTTGGTAGGAAAATGATGCGCCTCGTGATACTTCTCCATTCTTGCGCCAAGACCTCCGTTTCTGCTCAAGTTTCAGCACCGGATTAGTAGGATAACAGATGATCAACTATAAGAAAAGATAAAAAGGTCATAACACCTACTAACTTTACATAAGGATGGGGAACCATGTGCTATTTTAATGATGAGTTATCTTTTTTATTCTTTTGGTGCAATTAGATACCAATATAAGCTAATACATCGACTGTGAAATTCTTTTTTCGTAAACAGGTCCTGTGAGACTTGAACTCAGGACTTCCTCGTGCCTGATAAACTAATACCTTGTCGAATGACTGGACTCATTGTCAGAGATGTTCAATTACTAATGTCTTTGATGAGATAAGACACTCAAAACTGAGTACACTTAATGACAACTTTCTTTTCTCATTTCTGGAAGAATATATCGAATCACTTTTACCAAACCTAATATATGTTCGGGTGAAACTCATTATCCATGCACCCTACTTGGATGCAGGTGGCATGTGGTGTTAGGAATCCATTTGATCTTTATATATCAATTAGAGATCCATAAAGCTCTGTCTCCATTTCATATATATCCAGATTGTGAAATTCTGTTCTTCAAGGTTTTCGATCCAGAGCAATTTGCAAAGACAGTTCAATTCTATCTACGGATTGCTGATATGTCCACATCTCACAACAACTAGCAATGGAGAGAGCTATTAATTAGTTCAGTTCGAAGGTATACAGCACACACATTGTGTTCTTGTAATTGTTTCATGGATTACATGTAATGTTGTTGTTAGGTGTATTACCTTAATGTTGTGCCCCTTCTGATCTTTAAAAACTTTCGCAGTACTTGCTTCACCAGATGCTTCTGATGCTCTCTTAAAGAAAGATGGATCTGAATACCTTTTCAGGCAAGATCCAGGGCCACCAGGGTCAAACCTAAAAGGAAAGCACAATCTTTATTTGCAGGCAAAGAACGAGGACTACGATATTAATTTTAAGAGTTTCCATACCTATCAAGCAAGTGCAAACGTGGAGGGTCACGACTGTCTTCGTAAGAATCCAAGATAAATTGAGGCAAATCACTATATAAAAAATGATTTTGTTCACATCGGATAGGAGCGTGCCAATTGGAACCTGCGATCACCATTTCTTGTAATGAACTAAAACGATGGAACAGAAATGATGCAGAAAGAGGGGGTAAAGGTGTATCAGTTTTGAACATGTCATATTAACCATACCAGCAGTATAAGCAAAGTGCAAGTGGCTCCTTTGTGCCAGTACAGCCTTCTCAAGAGGAGAAAGTGCTGCTTCAATCCGTTTAACACGACTCACCAACTTATGGCTTCTTGAAGATGTTATCATCACTTCCTCCTGCAAGCCATGAAAAACCTCTGCTGCAAAACTACCACATGCAGAGATTCTAAATCAGTCTAAATTGTGTCTGTCTGAAATTCTTGATAATGAATCAAATCAAAGAGCACACCAAACAAGCATATGTTTGCATGTGTTCGTGTACATAAACTCTTCATAAGCTTCAGAGGCAACAGGATTCTAAAGAAGAATGGCTAACCATATGACTAGCCAATAATTTCTCCACGAATTAGTCACCAAGTAGAACCTTATTCCAAGACATTGAAAGGGAAGTTGAAGGAGAATAAAATGAATGATATAAATGCATCTGTGCAAAGTTCCTCAATCAAATAGAGCAGCCTAAAATACAAGTAACACTTCCATAGAAATATGGCATTGAACAGTCTTTCTTAGTTGAATCACAGTGGATCATTCGTGTGGTCTCCTGACACATTCATTGGTAGGTAGTGTGGAAACAATTATCTAAGAAGGAGCATTTAAAGAAGGAAACTGGTTTTTTTGTAAGTTCAAATGACCAATTTTTTGTTTACTTAAGCAAGCAGGTTGTTGCTGCCCATGCTTTATGCCCATCTCTGGCAAGTGGCCAGCATGTGGCTTTAGGTAAACTCCATCCTTCGTGACCATGACTGTCTAAATTTCGTATTACTTAGCACGCAAAACCAGGATTTTCATGGAGTTAATGTTGATCTGAGCTTATATTGAGTATTACTAAGCATACAAAACCAGGATTTCCATACTTGGCAAAGATTTACCAGCACACCATATATACAACAGATAGAAAATGGATCAAAATTTCCTTTCCATATTTTACTAACTTCAGCAGAAACACTACTTCATTTCCAAGTTCAAATAACTCTCACATCACTCCAAAAGATGTACTAACTTCCAAGTTCCATCCAGTCCAAATCAAACGATCCAGTGAACAAAACTACAAAATTTCCCAAAATTAAGGACCGAACTCCGAAGTACCAAATATAATTCAAGTCACCACTTAAAAAAACTTCAAAATATCAATCAAAAAGTGAATTACAGAAACAGATAAAGAAAATCGCAGCAAACTTACTCAGCGAGATCACCGAGCTGGCGTAACACTCCGACGAGGCCAGCGACGGCGACTCCTTCGAGAATCTCTTTCGGCTCTTCCTTGTTCGCCTCCCTGTACATCTCCGGTGCTCCGAGCCCGTACTCATTCCTCACCTCCACTCTCACCAACGGCATCGTTTTGATCAGAAACGAAAGGATTTTGGAAAGAATCTAAAATCCTCTCTCTCTAGGGGTATGAGACTAGACTGCAGCAAAGAAATAAAGGAAATGCGCAATGAATGTTAGCGATTAAATGAAGCAATGATGAGCGAGTCAGAGAAAACATTTGGTAGGGGGACTGCAGCAGCTTAACAGCCGATAGAGCGATATAAATGCTATCTGTACGTATACATACATACACACACAAATATATATATATAAATGTGCATATATGATATATATAATAGTAGATAATGTATCTGCAGTGTGTGAGGTAAAATTAGCAGACGGAAGAACACGACATTGCCAACTCTGCAAGCCATTACTGGGGCAGCAACTGTACATGATGACAGTAAGAAGACAGTCAGGACGAAAGTACGGAAATGGGCTTGGGTTTTTGAATGAATCTCAAAAGTGTCAATTCGATAATCTGATACGAATCCGACCTAAAATTATTGAGAGAAATCCCAACATGAATAAGAGAAATACGAACACGACTAACATGAATATGATACGATATTGCCGTTTGTCTTAAAACACAATTATCTCATGTTTTATTTAATTTTTGAGATATTGACGTTTGTCTTAAAACACAATTATCTCATATTTTATTTATTTTTTGATATAATTTAAAGATAATACGAAATTGGCTCAAAGTTCAATACAGATTGAGATCTCCTATTCCACTTTTTCTATTTCACTCTCTATTTCATATGTTGGATGAAAGACATGTGTATAGTTGTGACATCACGTGACATCATTTTGCACACGTGTATTTCATCCAATGCAATGAAATATGAGTGAAATAGGAAAAGTGAAATAGTAGATGCTATTAGGTTGAGTACAAATACGACGACGGCCCGAACTAACACTCATAAATTGAATTGACTATGGTCGGATATAAATGACCAAATTGACCATGGCACGAGGAGTTTGCGGAGTGTGGTCCCCACCATATTTCATCATTGTTGAATCCGCCGTAGCATTCATAACGGCGCTAATATTTATTAATTTAGATGTCCCAAAAATAAATAATGGATAAATAGACAAAAAGAAGAAACTTAAAAATTATTATCTTCGTTTAGGTCTGCAATGGGGAAACCAATCGAAGTCGGGGAAATTATTGCAAATTAGCACGGTGGTATTCTATTTTACTTTTTTTTTTCTGACAAAGGGATTCTACTTTTTTGCTCGATCAATTTTTTGGGTGGATTTGACTTTGCCCCCAAAAATTATATATTTGGCGTCACCTTGCCGTTTTAATAAAAGATCAGGTCTTATGTGAGATCGTCTCATGATCTAAGTTCATGAGATTGATCCTAAACACATACAAAAATATGGATTTCTTTATGGGTATGAGTTTGAGTCAAAATTCTATTTTTAAATAGGATCCGTCTCATTATTATATTCATGAGACCGTCTCACACAAGTTTTTGTGTTAATAAAAATATAATTTTTGTTTTGAAGTAGTCAAAATATAATAAATTTCTGTGAGTCGGATTAACCTATAGAATTTTCTTAAAGGCAAACCAAAATGAATCACACATATTTATGGGTGAATTTGGATTTGTATCTTTCTTTAAATTGGAAGAATTAAAAAATATAAGGGATAATTACAAAAAATATCCTGAGGTTTGATTTAATTACAAAAAAACCTAGTTAACTTTCAAAATTACAAAAAATACCCATGAAGTTTGATTTAGTGTTTAAATTAAAGGGTAAACTGTAACACTTTTACCAATATGAAGGAGACTTTTGAAATATTTTTTGCTAAGACCATCTCCAACCCAACTCTAAAACCCACACCAAAACACCAAATATCTAAAAAACACCCTCCAACCCAACTCTAAACATCACACCAAATTTGGTGTAATGAATAGTGTTACACCAAATTTGGTGTAACACTATTCCTTTACACCAAATTTGGTGTAATACAAATATTCCTTCTTTGCCCTCCAATTTCTTATACTTCAAACTTTTAATTCCTATTGTATCCTATATTTGATATATAATTCATTTGTAACATGGTTTTAGTTATTTAAATTTTGTATATAATTATTATTTTGGATGAACAATAGTTAATATTTACCAATAAATTATTATAAACTAAACTTAAAATTTTGATAAACTAAAATAATTAATAAATAAAATTATAATTTAATTAAAAAGACATCAAAGTCTATCATAAAATACAAAACACTAAAATTATGATTAAACTTGAAATTTAAAAAACAAAATACCAAGCAAACTAAATTCCTAATAGTAGATAATTCCGCATGGAAGCACCAACTCCTGGATATTGAGATGGTTACAAATGAGAATAATCGTTTTCAAGACTTTCTCGCCGACACAAACAAATCAAGGACAAAAATGCTCACTTTGCACTCCGTGATGCATTAATCGATCACGTGTGGGATGAATATACTAATTTCGATAAATAGTAATGTATTAATCTTTTTTTTTGTCTTTAAATATTTGTTTTAGGTTTGTCGTTTTTCATTGTCTAGTGTGCAATTTAGTATTTTTATTTATTGTGATATTAGTTGTAATATTAATTTTGCAATATAATTAATTAATGTAATATTAGTTAAATATAAGTTTTTATTTAGTTACATTAATAATAATAAAATATAAGAAAAAGAAATAATTGCATAAACAAATAAATTCGCTATTCCAAAATGAAAAGAAAATATTAAAATATTCATTTGGTGTAAGATTTAGTGTAGTGGGTTGGAGATGGTTTTTGCAAAATTACACCAAAACACCAAATTTGGTGTGAAAATCACACCAAATTTGGTGTTATGGGTTGGAGATGCCCTAATGAAGGGGTAAATATTAGATAAAATAAAACCTCAGGGTATTTTTTATAATTTTAAAAGTTAGCTGAGTTTTTTTGTAATTAGGTTAACCCTCAAGGATATTTTTTGTAATTAACCCAAAATATAAAAGTAGCTTGATTTGATGACTCGGATATAAAAACAGTGTCTGGTCCGCCAATTTGGGGAGTCTAGTCCGGCCAATGAAAATACACTCAAAGTGTCGGGTCGGTCGACCCACCTGGGCCGGGCTTTTGAGGCCGATATTTTTGGGCGTAGGATATTAAAGTCCAATCCGGTAAATAACGGGTTGTTCCGGGTCCATCGGTCAGACCGAAATTGACAGCTCTAATGGTCGATATCACCCGCAATGAGCTGCCCAGCTAGCCAACGTGAAAATTTACCTATATTTTAAAGTATAGGATGGACTCAGATCCAAAAATAATGGGCTGAATTTTTTTTGACCTGGGTCGGCCCGATTTTGCATGTTGGCCCAATGGCCTAACAACCGGCTCGTTTGACATCTCTAGCCAGAGATGGAAAAATCAAATCCTGACCCGAGGTTTGAGTCGAGTTGGGCTATGTACTTTTAGGCCCAAAAAAGGTCGGGCCTATTTGGCTCGACAAGCAGGTTAGCCCGACTTTTTGTACATGAAGTACATATATGGATTGAGCCAGCCATTTATGCGATTTGGTGAAATTTGCAAAAACCCAACTCAGCCCATTGTCAGATTCTATCTAGAGTTGTCACGGGTTGGGCCAACCCAATGTTGGCCTACCAGGCCAAAGAACTAAATCTTGTTAGGTTAAACAGTGACGAGGTCGCTATTTTAGAAGTCCAACTCATCTAACTCCTTGAAAATAAACATAAAATGTTGGGGCAACCGACTCAGGTGATTAATGTCGAATGAATCATGCCAAATAGGACTGATTCATTCGAGTCTCTATAAATGAAGTTCAACCCTTTTTTTATCGGGTCGTTCGGGTCATGCGATCGGATCAAATTCATTTTAACAGCTCTACGGCTCTAACTATAGATGAGACAATCACCTGACAACGGAGTACTATGCAACGTATATTTGGAATGAATATTACGACTAGCTGCAGTGCAATTATACCTTCTATTCGTATTGATTGTAGGTATCAATAATTTTGCAAAATGATTTCCTTGTTTACTCTACAAAGTGTACAATCATCATTTTCAGTCAGCCCAGTAATCATTCTTACCTTATTCTTATTCTTCTGGCGTCTAATGACAAATCTTCTTACTTGTCGTGGCAGAAAATTTATTGACTGTCTTGTAAAGCTTTTGGACAGCTTATAAAATATAAAATTCTTATAAAAAATAAGTTTCTAAAATAATCAGATAAAATAATTAGTATAGTTGAATTTAAGAAATATCCATAATAACAATAATTTGTCGAGATCCTTTTAAGCTGGATCTCATAAATGTTTTTAAAAGTTTATACACACCTTTTTCGCAACTTAAAGGTTTATGGTATAAAATCTCTAAGGGTTGGCCTAGCGGTCTTGAGGTTGCAATTGCACCTTAAAGTCCTAAGTAGGGACAGATCCAAAAATATTTTACAGCAGGGGCATAAAAATAAAAATAATTAATGGGCACAAAATAAATACAATCGCCTGCACAAAGTTGTGAGTTTCATTTTTCTTTATGGGTTCTTTCTTTTTTTGTGAAAGTAACATGTAGTTAAGAGGGATACACACCCCCAAAACCTATTAATATACCCCTTTTCTTAATACATTCCTACCTTTTTTTAAAAAATAATTGATTTACTTCATACACACCCCAACATTCTCCAATTTACCCTTTCCACTATTTTTTTCCACCGGGAAGAAAAAATCAAAAAAAAAAAGAAAAAGAACAGTAACATAGAATTGTACTGTGCTGCAGTTCAAATTCATGGTAATGTGATTTGGTTCAGAGAAAATGTATTTTCATCTTCATATATGTGATGATCTAGTATACGAAATACATAACAAGAAAAATGAACAAATAATAAAATCTAAATCTAAACCTAAATCTACAACTACTATCTCTAATCCTGATATTTACATTAATGTGGCAGAAAGGTTGTTGTCATTGACAAGATTTTCTCATGGCATCTACTGAGTATATTGGGATTTTGGGATGGAAAACAAAGTATATGATATCATCCAAGATTCCAAGAATTAAGATTAGGAGTAGGAAAAATAATATAATCTAACACAAGCACTTTTGCAGCCTCCTTCTTGGTGGTTTTAAGGGTGTGTATGTGATTGTTTCACAGTACGTATATGAAGATGAACAATTTTTTTTGAAGATTAAAAAAAATAGTGAGAAGGGTAAATTGGGTAATGGTGGGGTGTATATTAAGTAAATATTTTTTTTTAAAAGGGTAAAGGTGTATTAAGAAAGGAGGTGTATTAATATGTTTTGGGTGCAAATAACGCCTCCCTTAGAGCATCTCCAACCCATAACACCAAATTTGGTGTGAAAATCACACCAAATTTGGTGTTTTAGTGTAATTTTTCAAAAACTATCTTCAACCCACTACACTAAATCTTACACCAAATGAGTATTTTAATATTTTCTTTTCATTTTCGAATAACAAGTTTATTTGTTTATGTAATTATTTCTTTTGCTTATATTTTATTACTATTAATGTAACTAAATAAAAACTTATATTTAACTAATATTATATTAATTAATTATATTGCAAAATAAATATTACAACTAATATCACAATAAATAAAAATAGTAAATTGCACACTAGACAATAAAAACGACAAACCTAAAATAAATATTTAAAGATAAAATAAGATTAATACATTAAATTGTAATTTTGTAGTTTTGTATTTTATGATAGACTTTGATGCTTTTTAATTAAATTGTAATTTTATTTATTAATTATTGAAGTTTATAATAAATTTTAAGTTTAATTTATAATAATTTATTGGTAAATATTAACTATTGATAGTTATTATAATTGTTCATCTAAAATAATAACTATATACAAAATTTAAACAACTAAAACCATGTTACAAATGAATTATATATCAAATATAGAATAAGATAAGAATTAAAAGTTTGAAGTAGAAGAAATTGGAGGACAAAGAGGGAATATTTGTATTTACACCAAATTTGTTTTAAAGGAATCGTGTTACACCAAATTTAGTGTAACACTATTCATTATACCAAATTTGGTGTAATGTTTAGAGTTGGGTTGGAGGGAGTTTTTTTAGATATTTGGTGTTTTGGTGTGGGATTTGAAGTTGGGTTGGAGTTGATCTTAATATATACATATATATGTATATAGCTTTTAAAATAAATAATAAAAATTATAAAAACAAAAAGAAAAAAATTACGTTCCCCCACATTGGGATATGTCCGTCCGTCTATGGTCCTGAGTTCAAACTTTGACTAATGCGGAGTGAGGGGTTGTGGTTTGTCCCTCTTCCCCGAGATTACGACCATTCATGGGAATGATGAATGTCCCATAGTCCGAAGGAAGTGTCTGTGGGGTATGTGCCCAGACTGGTGTGAGAATATTATGGTCGACCAAAAGAAAATGGTATAAACTGTTCTAAGGAGTTATAAAGTGGAATTATTGGGTAATTGGGGGACACGAGAGTAAATTGAAGGACAGACCAATGTTCTAAGAATTAAAAACATCGGTGTCAACAGTCAAATCTTAGTCCGATGGCACTGATTTTGGTGGTGGAAAATCAATCATGTCAAAGTACTTTTAAGAGAAAACATGAAATGTTCCCTGGTAACACACATTTTTTTCAACTTATTATCATCTAAAGTGGAATGCTTTTTGTGAGTAACTGTGAGCTTGTGATTAAGGTCCCTTTTTTTCTTTTTACTCTTGTGCATGTGGGCTTGTCTTATAAATTTCTCATAGCCACTTGTCCTCATTTTTTTTTTTCTATCCGTATTTTCCTCTTTCCCCTCATATATTAGTCTGAATAGTCATTACATTAAGATTAGGCCACTTAAAAATAGATTTTCATTTGAGAAAAAAAATATGAAAAAAAAGTTAAAAGAGGTGCATGTTTCTCAAATGTATAATTAAAAAAGAAAAATCCATCTGACCAAAACTTCACAAGCTCTACGGTTGGTCACACTTCACAGTCAGCCAAGTGGTACTCAAATAAATTGAAGAATTGGTGGGCCAGACCTTAGAAAACCATGGGCGGCCCAACCAGGCTCGTCAGATGGTCGTACACAGAGCCCGTTTTAATGGGCCATAGAGCTTTGTTATGGAGCAACTGTCATTTTGGGACACGTATGTTATATTATGAATCTGGCCCAGTATAAAAATAATTGTAGAAAGGATAGCAAGTGTTTAATTGGGCTGTTATCAACAAAAAAAAAAGTGTTTAATTGGGCTTCTTCTATAGGGCCCAGTTGTCTAAGTGCTTGCTGGTGCCAGATTTGGAACATTGGCTAAGGTCTCAAATCCTTCTCATGTTGGGTGCATCGAAAAATTATATTTGAACCACTAAAACTTATGTTCTAAAATATAAATTTCATCTTGGCAAAATAAATTTGAACCACTACTTTTGAGATTAGTCTTTTAAAGATATACAATCGAGTAGTTAAGACTCTCAAGCCTAGACTAGATGTCTAGGGTTCGATTCTCATCACTCAACTCTCCTACTGATTGATCCCGAAATTGCTTCGCCTCCCTGAAACTCCTTCCAACCGAGCTCCGTGACTGCACAAAAGGGGGGACTGAGGTGTTGCTCTAGCGTCTCCCTCTCCGATGCTTAATTCGAATAGTATTCAACAAGAAAAGAGGCAAAATGTAAGGTGAATATAAAAAGAGTGATTAGGATTAGAATAAACCTGTAACAAGGTATTTATAGCTTTACCCTGATTAGGGTTTTCGTAAAATCCGGAGTTTATTATGATTCTTGTAACTGAATCTGATTAGGATAAGATCAAACATTTCCAGAGCTCAAACTTGCCCAAACAGCAGCAGGTCGAGATAATATTGACTGCCTCAGATCATCATCTCATCTTATCTTATTCCCCGTTAAATTGGTCCCCAAATTAATTATTGTCAAGTCAACCATTTTGACCTAAGAGAGGTTAAAGGTATTCACTAATAATTTGTATCACTACACTCAAGCCAGCTTGGCCAAATATCAATGTTCTTCAGTTTATCTCATTAGCAGAGCCCTTCAGTTCGGCCAATTATTAGAGCTCTTCAGTTCGGCCATGAAATCAACTTATATTAACCCTCATCACCCATGATATGTACTAAAAACCAAACTAGTTTTATTATATATATATATCTTATATATACAATTCTTTTTATTTAGAAAATAATTACAAGGATGAGAGGGGGAGAATGCATAGAAAGAGAATAAAAAGGGTATAAATAATTGAAAGCAAGCATAATGAATATAGGGGGGCCTTGAACAAGAAGAGTGGTGCACTCAAAGGCAATTGGAGAAGAGCGTAGGGCCAATCACGTGGAATGACATGGCTTTTAATGTAACAATTAAAGGCTTTTGTAATAAAGTTCGTCTTCTTCCATTGTATTAGCAACATCTATCTCATTCACAACCTTAACATTGTTCCTTCTCCTTTACACTGACAGAGATATGAGATGTCATGTTGAAGAATTTAACTCTTTTTTCTTCTAATTTTTTTGAAATTTGAACCTAAATTTTCTTTCAGAAAATGACCATTAATATAGTGGTCTTTTTCTTTTCTTTTTGTGTGTACAAGTCTGTATAATGTGTATGCAAATTCAGTTCTTATTAGGGATAATTACAAAAACATTCCCGATGCTTGGGCTAATTACAAAAAACCCAGATATGTTTTAAAATTAAAAAGTCCACTCATGTTTGATGTTGAATTAAATTTAAGGGGGTAATTGTAATACTTTTCTAAATATAAGGGCAATTTCTGAAATATTTCTGCTTATGATGGGTAAGATGTACACGAAATCAAATTTCAATGAGATTTTTGTAATTTGAAAAAAAACATCTAGGGTTTTTCCGTAATTAGCCTGAATCTCAGAGGTATTTTTATAATGTCCCTTCTTTTTATGTGAAATGTAATTTACATTTTTCTTTATCAATTTGTATTGTATTGTTTTTTTAATTAATGAATACACACTAAATATTTGTAATCCACAACAAGTGCTTAATTAATTTCTTAAAAAATATATTGTGATTTAATACTTATCTATAATGTAAAATAGGAAATGAAACATTAATTTGAAAAACTATGGAAAATTCTGCTGCTATAAATTATAATCCAGATTTTTCGTGGGGTTTTTTAAGTATGGTTCTTTCTTAATTTCATGTTATTTAATTATTTGTTAAATCTAGACATCTTTCTTAATTTCATGTTATTTAATTATTTGTTAAATCTAGACAATATAGCTACTTGTTAAAATTAGAATTAAAGATATAAGATCTCAATTCTAGGAGGTTGATATATACTGCCTGCAAGTAAATGAACAAAATTCAACTAGCTTGTATCAATATTATTAGTTTTCATTTTTTGGTCAGATTTATGTTGCACCGGACATCATTAAGAAATGCAAATTAAACATGGATTAAGGATTCAATTAACAATTTGTCCCATTTAATGAAGACATCAACCAAATAATACGCGCCAGAATAGGAAAAAAAAAAAGACACCGTACGGCATTGGTTTGCCTTTTAAAAAATATGAACAGAAAATTGGTTGGCCATATAATGAACCACGTATATAAAGAATAATAATTGTTAAAATAATAATAATAATTGTAATAATAAGAAGGGGGGCCGCGGATGCATATATAGGAGATAGCTAATTCCATGGGAAAGGGAAAAAAAGAAAATATGTTGAAATTAATGAAAGGGACTGGGCAACAACTGCCTACATCAAAAAACCTCATTTACAACCTAATTTTGGTACGGCATTTGCTGGCAGCAATTAGCTCTAAAGTTTCAATTCTAATAAAAATAAATAAAAATAAAAATTATAATGTGTTTGTTTGATTTTGAAAGAGAATAGAGAGGAATTGTTTGCCTAAAATTAGGGTAATTTAACAGAATATGGTGTTTGTGAGAATTGTTGGCAATTTTGTAGTGGATTTGGGGATGATTATGGGATTAAGTCTAGGCGCTATTAGCAATAGCGCCCAATTATCATGCGCTAATTGCAATTGCGGCCAACCTATTTTTTTTTCTCTTTACTTGGGCGCTAGCTTGACTAGTGCCCAAGCCCAGTTTTTTTTTTTTTTTGCGTTTAATATTATTTTATTTGTTTGGTACTTGACAACATTTTTTTTTGCGTTTAATATTATTTTATTTATTTGATTCATATATATTCCAAGTGAAAGAAACAGTGTAGGAAAAATATTGTAAAAAACAAATAAAATAATATAAAACGCAAAAAAAAGAAAGAAAATTGGGCTTGAAAATTCAAAAATTGGTCGGAAATCACGCCGGAAAACCGTCCGCCGCCCGCCGCTGCAAGTCTGCCGCCGTGAACTTGTGGAATGGGGAGGTTTTGTGTTGTGTGAAGGGGATGGTTTTGTATTGTGTCTTGGGACAGATGGAAAGTAGGTATTATATATAGACGGATGTCAAATTTCAAAATTAAAAAAAAAAAATGGGGCCAGGCGCTAGTCAAAATAGCGCCCAACAGTGCGGCAACTTTTGTCACCGGGCGCTAGTCAACTATTTCCAATAGCGCCTAGACTTAATTTTGTTAAATAACCCCTAAAATTAAGTAAGAGAGTCTTTGATTAGTCTAGACATGTATTTCAATTTTCGTCCATATATAATTTCATTATTAATTTTGGGGTTTTGTTTTAATATGATGTTTTATATCATCTTATATTTTACGAATGCAAGTTGAATATATATTTACAGAAATGTTTTGTACACTTTACATGTCTTTGTGATGTGGGATTACAAATACAAAATCGAAATACAATATTTAAAAAGGTATATATTTTCATAACACTCCTCCATATTATAAATAGGAATATCACAATGTTTTGTATAAAAAGATAAAGAGGTAATTTTAATTTGTCCCCCAAGCTATATGCGTTTTTCTACTTTGCCCATTTAACTTTAAATTATTCTAATTTACCTCCCGAACTATGCAAATTGTTGCACTCAGCCTATAATTTTCAAATTTACCCCTTAACCTTTATGATTATTTTATTTTGTGATCTTTCAAAATGGTATTATAGTCTATGTTTATGGATAACATTTACTATTATTTAATACTATTTGACTGAAGGTGATGAGATTTTGAGAGAAAATTGATCCAAATAATTATTTGAGAGGTAATATTATAGACAATCCACTTACAATGAGGGGTAAATTTGAAAATTATAGGTTATATGCAACAATTTGCAAAGTTCATGGGGTAAAATAGAACAATTCAAATTTAAATTGACAAAGTAGAAAAATATGCATTGTTTGGAGACAAAATAAAATTATCTCAAAGATAAATGTGATGGAATTATTCACTTTTAATCCAATGCATTGTGTTTTAAATGCATCAACTAACATTTTTTGCCAATTCCCCGCTTGATTTCTAGTTAGTCAATTTTCCGCTTGATTGTGATTTGAATTTAAATTGGTCTTGTCAGTTCCTCACTCAATTTCTAATTAATCAAGTCAGTCCATAGTTAGTTGGTTGTGATTATCGATGTAGTCCCATTTTGAGTTGATCTAATAAAAAAGCTATCGTCTGAGGAAAAAAAAAACTACACTTTCTGCACTACTCAATGTAGTAATTTGGAAAATTGCCCCCAAATGTAAACATAGAAACAATTCCTTTTTTGTATAAGCATAAGAAGGATTGAAAGAATATTAAAATGAATAAATCGAGGACCATTGAAAGTATCCTGTGCTTGCACCTACATCAAGGTAATTCAAAACTATTTCCATGGAATTGAACTATGTAAGTAAGGTGGAAGAAGAAATTATTTAGTATGAAATAGCTTTTGGTTTTGGGTGTGGGCCAAATAAATGAAAAGGAAATTTGGCCCCACAATTACGCGATTTAGGTTTAAGGACTACGGCCCACAAAGATCTCAACAAATTTGCAATCCATTATTTGATTTGTTTCTTGCTAAAAGAAACCAAAACATCACTATCATGGGAAAAGGATAAAATGAAAATTTTAAATTATCCCAAACGTTACTCAAAAATCAAAATAACAGCGACAGCTCCATAAATATTGAAAATTTTCATCTCAATCTCGAATCTTCTAAATACAGTTTAAATTTGTACCCGTCGGGCTTTTGCCAAATTTCGGGCTGGGTTGGGCCGCCCGATTTTGGTCGGGCCATGAAAATGGTTGGCCCAGCCCAGACCATGCATAAAACCTATGTACAAATTTTCGGGGCCGACCCAAAAAAGTCGGGCTAGTCCGGCCCATCGGGCGGGGCCAAATAGGCTCGGCTGTTTTCGGGCCTAAAATTTTGTAGCCCAGCCCAACCCAAACCTCGGGCTGGCTGGGCCGGGCTGTATTTTGCCACCTCTACGTGCACATCCTGCGATTTATCTTATTGGTTGTGATGAGTAGTTGGAGCTGTTGTCCTCAGTTATAATCAGACGTAGGCTTGGAAAGGTGAGAGACGTCTTATGGTGAGAGAGTCGAAATGCCAAGAAAGGTGCAGCGGCGCTCGAGGGCGATGAGAAGCTCATCTCAATGCCTGCCTTCCGTTCAATTTTGATCTTCAATCATGGATTTCGATTCGTTTTTATTCCCATAGATTAATAGATCTGAATCCAAAACACACGCAACCGTTAAGGAGGATGTTGCTGTGTATTCTCATGCGATGCAGATTAAATTCATCAGATAAGTCTTACCCTAACTTTCACTCTCGATCGATCCCATCTTCAAATCAAAATTCAATCAGAATTTTGGAATCTCAACATCATCGCGATGCTATATCTGATTTGTGATTTACTCAGCGGAATGATATGAGTCATTCATCTTCTAATACTAGGGTTTTGAATCAGGCTCCCTTAAACCCTATGGTAAACCCTAATTTTAATAATAAAACTCAACATGCGGATTTTGATACGAATTTCAAAGAACATCCAGATGTTACTTTGACTGAATTTCCTCAAATGGTCGATACTCATCCCATTCCACAAAATAACGCAAGTTCATGATACAATCACAATCTACGGAATCTGTGCATGGGGCAAAACCGCCAACTTTTGCCCAAACCCTAGCCAGCTCCATGGATGAGGAAATCTACAAACAACAAACGACAGAATTAAAAAATTCTTTGATAGGTCGAATGCTACAGCCTAAAGGTGCGAAACCATATTCATTGGAAGATTTCAAAGCTAAATTAATTATCACCAGTTTGGCATACTACGGATTGTGATGGCTCAAAAGCTACCTTTAAAACCGTAGGCAAGTGCACCTATCGTTTTATAGTATAGATTATTAGTCTGCAGTGTCATTCCCACGAGGATTATAAGTACTAATAATTACCGTCTTTTTGTTATTTAATCTAACAAATTTTCAGAGTTTTTGTTTGATGAAAAAGGAAAACAAATTATAAATTGTAAAAATGAAGTAAAATTTGTAGAATAAGAAATCAAGATATAGAAGTGTGTTTGAATGTAAATCCCTCTAGAATGTTTTTGTGATTTGACAAGTTAAAAATACAACCGTAAGCCCTTAAGCAAAAACCAACCTCTTTTAATAAAATCTCATGTCTTGTGGACCGTAGAAAATTCCCAATTTAAGTTAAACCCTTTCTCAAGGCGAAAAACTTCTAATCTCAAGTTGATTAACTCAAATCTCTTTCTAGTTAAAACCCCCAAGACAACATTATAACGATTTGTGAATTCCCATATTAGGTTTGACCCTAATCCGTAAGATTTATGTCGTCCCTATATCTAGGATTGCATGCAACTCTTTTCACTTATATAGGTTCTATTTCACCATGAATCTCTCGATTTCCCGGATGAAAAATAAACTTCAAATCAATATTGCGCATATATCAATTCGAATGAACGAAGCATAATATAAGTGAATCACACAAAATATGAAGATTTTATTAAAAACATACACACCTTAATCACAAATACATTCTAGAGTTCATTACATTCAAACACTAGGAGTTTTAGCTACACATGCCTTTGACACAAGAATAAATTACACAAGAAGATGTAAACATTATAGACATGGTGTACTTATCTTTATCAAAATCTCAATTGACTTGATGATGTTGCTCGAAGCCTTCTTCCCCAATGTTGCCTCAAGCTTACTCCTCCAAGACCCTTGATCCCAATTCTACTTAATGAAATGAATACAATGAATATTTTAAAGTATCTAATGAATTCATCTCCCAATTTCAACCTTGGCTTTTATAGGCAACCAATACATTGATAGTATTCTCTTTTATTAAACAATCACCCCCATTTTCCTTGTTGGTTGGTGAATTCTTGTATTCAAGTGATGAGGAGGGGACATGGAGACATGTTTCAAAAAATAGGGTGTTAAAAGTGTACAAAAGTGGCCAAAATGGGTTGGTTGGTGAGTTTTCCCCAAATTCCGCAAAGAAAAAGTGCACGAAAGTGGCCCGACACGGCCATGTTGGCGAAGACGGCCAGGCCTTGCTGGCGCAAAAAATCTTGAAAATAGGCCGACACGGCCGTGTTGGACAACACGGCCTGGCCGTGTTGTGCGACACGGCCGTGTTGTACGACACGACCATGCCGTGTTCGGGGCTGTTTTCTGCAAAAATTTCGAGTTTTTAGCTCCCGGCGGAACACGGCCGTGTTGCCCGACACCCCCTGCCCGTGTTGGACCAAAAAGGCCCCGAAATGACGCGTTTGGCTTGGAATTTCGAGCGTTTTTGCATCCTTAAACTCCCCGGTATGTTTTGACATGAATCCATGATCCGAAATTCACCAAAATTAGCCCCGAATGGTCAATCTACATCAATAAAATCACCTCGGAGTAATATGAACTATGTACAATCAAAAATTTACAAAACTAACAATAAAATAACTCGAATTCTACTCAAATATACACATAAAACATGCATAAAAAGACCCTTATCAAACCATCTCCAACTTTGAACTTTGCTTGTCCTCAAGCAAAACATTATATCAAAAAGAGGGATTCATAAATCACAACATACAAAGATGATTTTTTTTTTTTCAACATATTGAACATAAGCGATCAAGTTCTTGGCCTTCTCAACCTGAATTAACCATTAAGTAAAAACATAGTTTTGTAAAGCGATCGATCAAAGAAAGATCGTAATATCGACAGGCATTATTCGACTTGAAATCATCACTCCACAAATCTTGATAGTTATGAACAACTTCAATTCAATAACGCCATGAAAATACAAGAATTCAATAGATCATTGTAGTTAGCCTACTAGTCATATAACCAAGCTTTTTGAACTTTATTGGAATGAGAAGTCAAGGAGTATTCATTTTCCTTTTTTTTTTTTTTTGGACCCTTCGAGACATGCTTCCACTAGGTTTATATTTTGAATTTACTGTTCAAACACTCCTAGGTGGTTTCCCATACTCATATTCGTGTCGCCGTTTTTCGTAAAAGACAAACATGGGGCTCATGAATGCTCCTAGTTACTAAGCAACAACAAATAGAGGAGTATAACCTCGATTGGTCCGTTTTTTTTTTCATTTTTCTCTTTCTCTTTTTTTTTCGCAAGCTTGGTTTAACAACTCGTTAATCACTACTAAATCACGAGTTCTCAGACATTCATAGCGCTAGGTATCGTCGTATATGCCTTAATACATCAAGTATTTATGGTGTTAGAAATCTCATCAAAATTTTGCACTGTATCCACGCTCGATCTATCTATCTGAGACAATCAATTGCTTCACATTGAAAACACAAATTAACAAGTTAATATAGGTATAATTGGGCCAAGTTATTGACTAGCAAATACTCAATTTGTTAAAAAAAATCACATCTCTTGAAAACAAACACACAAGCATTCCGAAAATGTTATTGTACCCACCTCCAACTTTAAGATTCACGTTGTCCTCAATGTGAAAGAAATAAATGGACAAACACACACAAAACACTAAAAAAAAAACAAAAAAAAATTAGAATGATATAAAAGAGGTGGGAAAAAAAAATACGACCTTACTACAATAGTGGAATCGGTGTTGAGCGACCATTGAGTTGTTTTGATGCGGGACCTTCAACAACGGCATCTTCATACCTAATCAAAGTTAAGCAACACACAACTCGAATACCGTGAAATCTCAAATATTCCCAATTAGGACAAGCAAGAAGAAGCTCAAGAGTTATTTATTTATTTATTTTTTTTTATGATTCAAAAATGACTCTAAGGACTTGTGATTATTTTGAAAGAAAATAAAATAAAATAAAAATAATTGAAAACAATTGCACACAAACATCGGGTTGCCTCCCGGGTAGCGCTTCTTTAACGTCGTATAGCTGGACTATGTCACCTAGATGTGAAGATTTAATCGGGCGGAGCCTTGAACTTATGAAAATCCTTAACATCGCCACCTAAGTCAAATCTCGAACAATTTACCTTGATGGTCCCATTTTTCTGTACGACATCTTTAAATGTGAACTTTTCTGTGGGCACTTCTACATACTGAACATCACATGCTTTCAAGGGTTTATTAGATGGTGTATCAAGCAAAGGATCATTTTTCCCAATCAAGTTTATAGGAAAACAAGTATCATCTATGTGATTTTTCAAGGGGAATTTTAAAGATAACTTGTTCACTCCTACTCTCAAAATAAGTTTTCCATCATGCACATCAATGAGAGATTTTGCGAAAGAGCCAAAAAGGGACGCCCTAGAATTAAGGGAACTTCTAAATTATCTTGCATGTCAAGAATAACGAAATCGACTGGAAACACGAATTTGTCAATCTTGACTAACACATCATGAATAATACCTCTAGGATGTTTAATCGATTTATCGGCTAATTGAATGTCCATCCTAATAGGTTTAAGTTCACCTAATCCTGCATGCTTAAATGTTTCATAAGACATCACATTGATACTAGCTCCCAAGTCGGCTAGTGCCCTATCAACAGTAAACCATCAATTGTGCAAGGAATAATAAAGCTTCCGGATCATTAAATTTTTGTGGTAGTTCATTGGAAGGACATTTATCATTCAATTGCACATTTGATAATTTGTTAAGCTTATTTTCACTAGGAATGATGTCATTAAGATCTCTAACATGCTTTGAAGGAGGGTCAACAAATGGAATATTGGCATGTAATTGTTTGAAAGAATTAAGGTACTTACCAAATTTGTCCTCCCTTCTATCTTCTTCTTGCTTAGACTCCATTAAGGGATCTTGGGCTTGTATTCGACGACCACCTTTTTCATGGGCTTTTCTTCGTGTTTGTCGTCCTCCACATATTTACGCATGGTGGCGTTGGCATAATCATGCTCATATGGAAAACGATGGTGATTGACTTTACGTGCTCCATTGGGTTTGGCTCGGTGTTACCCAAGAAACTTCCTTGTGGCCTTTCGAAATCATCTTCGCAATCGCCTATTTGGTTTTCAGTTATGGATAGATGCCTCTTGATTTCTCAAGGATGTTTCCACCGCTGAATCGAGTATCTCATTGATTGCACAAACTTTGTTATAAGATCTTCCAAGTTAGGTTTACCTTGATTTGGCTTAAATCCGGAGACGTGTGTAGATCGGGATTGGGATTAGGTCGTGGTTGGCCTTGATTTCCCAACCAAAATTAGGATGTTGTCGCCACCCAGGATTATATGTGTTCTTTGTAAGGATTACTTGGGTAATTTACGCGCTTGATTCCCAACGTAATTAGCATGTTCGCGTGAGGAATTGTGTGTGGACAATCCCGATGATTATCGATCCTCCGCAAGTTTCACAAGATAAAACATGCGGTGGTGGTGGTTTAGGAATTGCCAAATCATCGATCTTTTGGGTTAACGCTTCGACTGTGCGGTGGCGTAACTCGTGATCTGCATTATACACACCAACAGACACTGTTAGTTTTACCTCGTATGGATTGCCATTGGTAGCCGTTCATGGCCATTCCTCGATCAAATCTTGAGCGGCTTCCGGCGTTTTGTTATTAAGAGTTCCCCGACCGCTGCATCGATCATTTGTCTTGTTGCGAGAAAGTAGCCCATTATAAAATGTTTGGACTTGCATCCAATAGGTAGGCCATGGTATGGGCACTTTCGCAATAATTCCTTAAATCTCTCCCAAGTATCGTATAAAGTTTCATCGTGCTTGAGTAAATGAAGAGATTTCGTTCCTTAATCTTGCGGTCTTTGCCGGTGGGAAATACTTCAAAAGGAATTTTTCGCCATAATATTCCATATTGTAATCGTTCCTTTTGGCAAAGTATTTAACCACTTTTTGCTCGTCCCCCTAAGAGAGAATGGGAATAAGCGTGGGCGGATGGCATCATCGGAGACCCCGTTGATTTTGAAAGTGTCGCAAATTTCAAGAAACTTCGCGATGTGATTATTGGGATCTTAATCCGGTAGACCGTCAAATTGGACAAGTTGTTGCACCATTTGAATAACGTTGGGTTTAATTTCAAAATTGTTGGCGGCAACAGCGGGCCTTACAATGCTTGATGTCGTGCCATCCATGGATCCGCCATGGCAAAATCTTTGATTTCGTCGATATCCTCCTCGTAGTCTGTATTAATGCTTTCCTCCGTGTTATTCTTCTTTGGCGATTTCGCACTTCCCCGCTTGACGACGAGTAGGCATGCACCTGCGATAAATAAAGATGATAAGTATAATACAAGACTTAAAAATATAGATAAAAAGAAAGATAATGTAAAAATAAAAAAAAGATTAAATTAACAAAAATAAGGCGTTCTTAATATTACAATCCCGACACAGAATCCAAAAACTTGATGGCTCAAAAGCTACCTTTAAAACCGTAGACAAGTGCACTATCGTTTTATAGTATAGATTATTGAGTCACCGAGTGTCATTCCCACGAGGATTATAAGTACTAATAATTACCGTCTTTTTGTTATTTAATCTAACAAATTTTCGAGTTTTTGTTTGATGAAAAAGGAAAACAAATTATAAATTGTAAAAATGAAGTAAAATTTGTAGAATAAGAAATCAAGAGATAGAAGTGTGTTTGAATGTAAATCCTCTAGAATGTTTTTGTGATTTGACAAGTTAAAAATACAACCGTAAGCCCTTAAGCAAAAACCAACCTCTTTTAATAAAATCTCATGTCTTGTGGACCGTAGAAATTCCCAATTTAAGTTAAACCCTTTCTCAAGGCGAAAAACTTCTAATCTCAAGTTGATTAACTCGAAATCTCTTTCTAGTTAAAACCCCCAAGACAACATTATAACGATTTGTGAATTCCCATATTAGGTTTGACCCTAATCCGGAAGATTTATGTCGTCCCATATCTAGGATTGCATGCAACTCTTTTCACTTATATAGGTTCTATTTCACCATGAATCTCTCGATTTCCCGGATGAAAAATAAACTTCAAATCAATATTGCGCATATATCAATTCGAATGAACGAAGCATAATATAAGTGAATCACACAAAATATGAAGATTTTATTAAAAACATACACACCTTAATCACAAATCCATTCTAGAGTTCATTACATTCAAACACTAGGAGTTTTAGCTACTGATGGCTCGGAAGCTACTCCTAAAAACGGCCTAGGCAAGTGCACCTATCGTTTATAGCAAAGCTAAGCGAGTATCGAGTGTCATTCCCACGAGGACTATGATTACTAGTAATTACCGTCTTTTTATTATCTAGCCTACAAATTCATCAAATAGTTTGTTGCAAAATAAAAATAAAACAAAAGAAAATAAAAGTGGAAGAGGCAACTAAGAACACGAAAGATATCAGATACACTCGGATTGGAAGATGTTGGATATAAATGTGCTTGAATGTGAATCCCTCTAGAACGTCTTTGTGATTTTACCAAAATAAATACAACCATAACCCTTAAGTTTTAACCATCCCTTAACATATTTTCATGCTTCATGGACCGTAGGCATTCCTAAATTAAGTTAAACCCTTTCTCAAGGCGAAAAACTCCTAACCTCAAGTTGATTAACAAATCTCTTTCTAGTTAAAACCCCAAGATTGCATTAACGATTTGTGAATTCCCATATTAGGTTTGACCCTAATCCGGAAGATTTATGTCGTCTATATCTAGGATTGCATGCAACTCCTTTCACTTATGTTGTTCTATTTCACCATGAATCTCTCGATTTCCCGGTGAAAAATAAACTTCAAATCAATATTGCGCATATACCAATTCGAATAAACAAGCATAACATAAGTGACTCGCATAAAAACATAAGAAAATATATTAAAACATTCAAACCAATGATCACAAATAAGTTCTAGGGTTCATCACATTCAAACACTAGCGATTTAACTCATGATGGATTTGAGAATGAAAACAACAATTAAACAAGAAGTTTCTTTTCGAAATCAACATGAATACTTGAAGTTAAAACTTCCAAAACCAACATAAGACTCCCTGTTGGAAGTATGATGATGAAGTGGTGGAGTTCATCTTCTTCTCCGAGCGATCTTCAATCCTTGTGCCTTAGCGCCTCCATGGTGATCCAAGCCTTCTAACTCTCTTCCTCACTACAATATGTGTTTCTCCTCTCCAAAATATGAACTTTCATCCCTATAATCTGATTTCTATGTATATCAATGAATGAATCCCCCTTCAACCCATACTCTTGGCTTTTATAGACATTATTTTGGAGAAAGTATTCCTTAATAATGTCATCTTTTGATAGTTTAATGCTCAACTTTATGAGTTGGGTTGTTGGGATCATTATTTTCATGTGATCATGTGGGAAAGTAAGGAATTAATACAACAAAATGAGGTGTAAATGTGCTCAAAAGTTGTCAAAAAGCTTGGTAGGTGAATTTTCCATAATTTTCGCCGGAAAAGTTGCAAAAGGGTCCGGACACGCCAGTGTCGAAAGACGGACCAGCCGTCTTTGCACAAAATTTTTGAAACAGGCGACGACACGGCCGTGTTGGACAACACGCCAGCCAGGCCGTGTCCGGGCTGTTTTGTGCGGTTTTTCCCCTCTTTTGATCCCCTTCAACATGGCCGTGTTGCCGACACCCCTGCCGTGTTGGACCAAAAAGGCCCCGAAATGACGCGTTTGGCTTGGAATTTCGAGCGTTTTTGCATCCTTAACCTCCCGGTATGTTTTGACATGAATCCATGGTCCGAAATTCACCGAATTAGCCCCAAATGGTCAATCTACATCAATAAAAGCACATCGGAGTAATATGAACTATATACAATCAAAAATTTACAAAACTATCAAATAAAATAACTCGAATTCTACTCAAATATACACATAAAACGTGCATAAAAAGACACTTATCAAACCACCTCCAACTTTGAACTTTGCTTGTCCTCAAGCAAAACATAAAACCATAATGAGGGATTCAATACATCACAACACACAATGAATATATTTTTCTCAACACTTTGAATATAAGTAGTCAAATTAAGTAGCCTTCTCAACACAAATTAGCCATTAAGTAAAAACATAATTTTGCAAAGCGATCGATCACAAGAAAGACCGTAATATCGGTAGGCATTATCCGGACTTGAAATCATCACTCCACGAGATCTTGATAGTTATGAATAACTTCAATTCAAGAACACCATGAAAATATAAGAATTCAATAGATCATTGTAGTTAGCCTACTAGTCATATAACCAAGCTTCTTGAACTTTATGAGAAGTCAAGGAGTATTCATTCTCCACTTTTTTTTTTTTTTTTTTTTTTTTTTTTGGGACCTCCCGAGCATGCTTCCACTAGGTTTATATTTTGAATTTCTTCAAACACTCCTAGGGTGGTTTCCCATACTCATATTAGTGTCGCCGTTTTACGTAAAAGACAAACATGGGGCTCATGAATGCTCCTAGTTCTAAGCAACAACAAATAGAGAGTATAACCTCGATTGGTCCGGTTTTTTTTTCTTCATTTTGTTTTCATTTTTTTTTTTTTTTTTTTTCACAAGCTTGGTTTAACAACTAGTTAACCACTACTAAATCATGAGTTCTCGGACTTTCATAGCGCTAAGAATCGTCATATATGTCTTAACAAATCAGGTATCGTAGTGTTAGAAGTCTCGACTAAATTCAACCCACATCCATGTCAATCTATTCAAGACAATCAATTGCTTTGCATTTAAAAAATACAAATTATAAAGCTAATTTATGTGTAATTGGGCCAAGTTATTGACTAACAAATATTCAATTTGTTTCCTTGAAAAATCATATCTTCCATCAAAAAAAATTCAAAATAAATAGCAAACACACAAGCATTCCAAAAAAATTCTAACAAGCATGCAATCACATCCACCTCCAACTTAAAGATTCACATTGTCCTCAATGTGAAAGAAAGAGATGAACACACAAACAAAAACACACAAAAACAACAAACTAAAAAGAAAAGAAAAAAAAAAAAGGAAAGAAACGACCTTCTCATGAGAGTGAAATCGATTTGGATAGATCATTGGGTTGTTCAATCTTGGGTCTTCACGGGCATATGCATACCTAATAAGAATTTGCAACAAAAACTCGAATACCGTGAAAGCTCAAATTTGCTCAAGTAAGATAGAGGTGATACCAACACCCACCATACATCCAATTATTGACTCATGACTCACTAACAACCTATTATTTAATAAAAAAAATAGAAAACAGTGAACTATCGGGTTGCCTCCCGGTCAGCGCTTTCTTTATAGTCGTATAGCTGGACTACATCACCTTATTGTGGAGGTTTGTCGCGCGAATTGGTCACAATATTACCAAGTAAAGTTTCCTGATTCGCGATGAGTTTCACATTCTGCCCAAACAAGAAAAACAAATTAATAAAAAAAATGACTAGATTAATAATAATAAGGTGTTCCTAATATCATAATCCCCGGCAATGGCGCCAAAAACTTGATGGCTCGGAAGCTACTCCTAAAAACGGCCTAGGCAAGTGCACCTATCGTTTATAGCAAAGCTAAGCGAGTATCGAGTGTCATTCCCACGAGGACTATGATTACTAGTAATTACCGTCTTTTTATTATCTAGCCTACAAATTCGTCAAATAGTTTGTTGCAAAATAAAAATAAAACAAAAGAAAATAAAAGTGGAAGAGGCAACTAAGAACACGAAAGATATCAGATACACTCGGATTGGAAGATGTTGGATATAAATGTGCTTGAATGTGAATCCCTCTAGAACGTCTTTGTGATTTTACCAAAATAAATACAACCATAACCCTTAAGTTTTAACCATCCCTTAACATATTTTCATGCTTCATGGACCGTAGGCATTCCTAAATTAAGTTAAACCCTTTCTCAAGGCGAAAAACTCCTAACCTCAAGTTGATTAATCAAATCTCTTTCTAGTTAAAACCCCAAGATTGCATTAACGATTTGTGAATTCCCATATTAGGTTTGACCCTAATCCGGAAGATTTATGTCGTCCCATATCTAGGATTGCATGCAACTCCTTTCACTTATGTTGGTTCTATTTCACCATGAATCTCTCGATTTCCGGTGAAAAATAAACTTCAAATCAATATTGCGCATATACCAATTCGAATAAACAAGCATAACATAAGTGACTCGCATAAAAACATAAGAAAATATATTAAAACATTCAAACCAATGATCACAAATAAGTTCTAGGGTTCATCACATTCAAACACTAGCGATTTAACTCATGATGGATTTGAGAATGAAAACAACAATTAAACAAGAAGTTTCTTTCGAAATCAACATGAATACTTGAAGTTAAAACTTCCAAAACCAACATAAGACTCCCCTGTTGGAAGTATGATGATGAAGTGGTGGAGTTCATCTTCTTCTCCGAGCGATCTTCAATCCTTGTGCCTTAGCGCCTCTCCATGGTGATCCAAGCCTTCTAACTCTCTTCCTCACTACAATATGTGTTTCTCCTCTCCAAAATATGAACTTTCATCCCTATAATCTGATTTCTATGTATATCAATGAATGAATCCCCCCTTCAACCCATACTCTTGGCTTTTATAGACATTATTTTGGAGAAAGTATTCATTAATAATGTCATCTTTTGATAGTTTAATGCTCAACTTTATGAGTTGGGTTGTTGGGATCATTATTTCCATGTGATCATGTGGGAAAGTAAGGAATTAATACAACAAAATGAGGTGTAAATGTGCTCAAAAGTTGTCAAAAAGCTTGGTAGGTGAGTTTTCCATAATTTTCGCCTGGAAAAGTTGCAAAAAGGGGTCCTGACACGCGTGTCGGGCAAAGACGGCCAGCCGTCTTTGCACAAAATTTGCTTTGAAACAGCGACACGGCCGTGTTGGACAACACGGCCAGGCCGTGTTGTGCGACACGGCCGTGTTATGCGACACGGCCAGGCGCGTGTCCGGGCCTGTTTTGTGCGGTTTTTCCCCCTCTTTTGATCCCCTTCAACATGGTCGTGTTGCCCGACACCCCCTGCCCGTGTTGGACCAAAAAGGCCCCGAAATGACGCGTTTGGCTTGGAATTTCGAGCGTTTTTGCATCCTTAAACTCCCCGGTATGTTTTGACATGAATCCATGGTCCGAAATTCACCGAAATTAGCCCCAAATGGTCAATCTACATCAATAAAAGCACATCGGAGTAATATGAACTATATACAATCAAAAATTTACAAAACTATCAAATAAAATAACTCGAATTCTACTCAAATATACACATAAAACGTGCATAAAAAGACACTTATCAGCTACACATGCTTTTGACACAAGAATAAATTACACAAGAAGATGTAAACATTGTAGACATGGTGTACTTATCTTTATCAAAATCTCAATTGACTTGATGATGTTGCTCCAAGCCTTCTTCCCCAATGTTGCCTCAAGCTTACTCCTCCAAGACCCCTTGATCCCAATTCTACTTAATGAAATGAATACAATGAATATTTTCTGAGTATCTAATGAATTCATCTCCCAATTTCAACCCTTGGCTTTTATAGGCAACCAATACATTGATAGTATTCTCTTTTATTAAACAATCACCCCCCATTTTCCTTGTTGGTTGGTGAATTCTTGTATTCAAGTGATGAGGGAGGGGACATGGAGACATGTTTCATCAAAATAGGGTGTTAAAAGTGTACAAAAGTGGCCAAAATGGGTTGGTTGGTGAGTTTTCCCCAAATTCCGCAAAGAAAAAGTGCCTGAAAGTGGCCCTGACACGGCCATGTTGGGCAGCACGGCCAGGCCGTGCTGCACAAAAATGCTGAAAATAGGCCTGACACGGCCGTGTTGTGCGACACGGCCGTGTTGTACGACACGGCCGTGTTGTGCGACACGGCCGTGTTGTACGACACGGCCATGCCGTGTTCGGGGCTGTTTTCTGCAAAAATTTCGAGTTTTTAGCTCCCGGCGGAACACGACCGTGTTGCCCGACACCCCCTGCCCGTGTTGGACCAAAAAGGCCCCGAAATGACGCGTTTGGCTTGGAATTTCGAGCGTTTTTGCATCCTTAAACTCCCCGGTATGTTTTGACATGAATCCATGATCCGAAATTCACCAAAATTAGCCCCGAATGGTCAATCTACATCAATAAAATCACCTCGGAGTAATATGAACTATGTACAATCAAAAATTTACAAAACTAACAATAAAATAACTCGAATTCTACTCAAATATACACATAAAACATGCATAAAAAGACCCTTATCAGATTGCTAGAAGCTTGTGCCACTTGGGAAAGGATATCACAACATTCAGTTTACCTCTATGAATGATTGTAATCATGTTTTTTTCAAAAATATCTTAGAATTTGTAGCCTGGATCTATTCATTCGATGAATTGTGTGCCTGACTGTAATCCCTACAATATAAAAACTTCGGTTGTGCAGGTTTGGATTCATATTTAAGAATGAACCTATGAGTACTGACATAATTCATTAATTGGTAAAATTGTTTCTTCAATCAGCATGCCAATCCAAATTGACAATCGTTCTTTATCTGAGGAAGTTGGTCATTTTGTTCGAGTTCTTGTGGAACTTGATTTAAACAAACCCCTACAACAATTTGTGATGGTAGAAAGAGTGGGTCATTGCTCCGTTGTTTCTCTTAGTTACGAGAATCTGCCTGATTTCCGTGTCCATTGCCGTATTATTGGTCATAATATTAATCAGTGTAAGACATACTACTACTAAAGAGGCTTCTAATAAGGTGGAGAGTCTTACCAATGAGGCTAGCCCAGTTCGTGGACGATCTGCTAATTGTGGTCGGGTTCAGGTTAATAAGGGGAAGGCTATGGAATCTGAAACTTAGGTTCACGTGAAAAACGATCTGGTTAAGTTAATGAAGGCGAAACATCTGCCCATGACATAAATATAAAGAATTCCTTTGAGATTTTGAGCGGGGATGATGTAGAAAATTCAACAGAGAAGGAGTCGGAACCCATAATTTCTAATGAGGATCGTTCAATTGTGGTTGCTGAAAAGGTGCAAAATATACTCCCCAAACTACTGCAGGTGGAATATTCTCCCCCTCCTAAGTAACGGGGAGTTATTGTGGCTTCTAAAAACACGGTGATTGCTGATAATCTTGATGATAAAAGAAAGGCCGACTTGCAATGTGCAATGGACGAAGTTTCCAAAAGTTTGTCATTGAATGAATATGAATTGAATTCGAATGAACTTTCAGAGAGCTTTCAAGCCATGGCAGCAATAGCTCCAAAGAGGTGGTCCGATATGGCGGAAGAAGAAGAGCAAGAAGAAGAAGAACAAGACAAATTAGAAGTTTTAAAGATCAAGCTAGCCGACTCTTCAACTACTCCGCTTGTCATTCACTCATGTGCTCCCTCAGAAGCTATAAAGAATATGGAAATTGTGGCTCGAGGATCCTGGGCCAACATTCCACAAGATAAATCAGATTATCAAGAGGATACCCGAGCACGTGAAAAACCAACAAATAACAATATCGCTCGAAAATCTTTGAGACATAAACGTCATTCACTTAAACTGCATTTTTAAGTTATTTTTTTGGTTTATTTCCTGAAATTTTGCATTGTTTTTCTTTTGCTACCTGATCGGCTTGTAATCATAATTTTCCTTTCTTTTCATATTTTTCCATTTATTTAAAAAAAAATCACCTCTAATAAATATACAAATTTACGACATAGTTATGGTCATGTCCAGCTAACGATCTATAGCCTAAATCAATTATTGGGTCAACCCTTTGGGCTTTGGGTACGATCGAACAAAAAACGCAGACCCTTGATATTTTTGAAATTTTTACCGTCTAAGATGTGGTAAAATGGTAAACCCTAGCAACATTACTTCTGTGGTACGGTAACGATTTTAAAGTCATTTTGTTGGTAAATTTTAGTGGTAAGAACTAATTAGAAACTATGGGCTAAAAGAAAGTGGATTTAGAAAATAGGGCCGACAAAGAGGATCTTGAAAAGGAAATATCAGTACTTTTGATAGTGTTTCCCTTTGGAATCAGTATCCTATCAGGTGTTTGCAGATGTATTTTTCCCATATATGGGTTCCATCTTCTTCTCCATATATGTATTATTTATATATAGAGTAATCTTTATTTTGTTATTTGTATTTGAAACCTCATTGACCAAATAAAATCAAGTTGTTGAACTGTTAGATAAAAGGGAAGCCCCATGGACATAGTCGAGTGGGTAAGGGCTAAGGTGATGTGGGGTGCATTCTTTCGGCGACGTAGATTTGAATCCCATGTGGAGCAGATCCTTACTGAAATATTGTGGGAGTCTGGTCTGGGAGGCGAATCTTGTTGGCTCTCTCTATTAGAAACCTGCCGCTCGGACACATCCCTCGATTTACATCCTGCTGGGTCAAGGGCCCTATATCACTAAATTAATAGGTTCAAGATTAGTCAGGTACAAACCTGTATATGTGGATTATAAAAAAAAAAAAAAACAGATAAAAGGAAATGATCCATAAAAAGGTAAAAATTTTTTTGGGAGTTGGCACTAACTGAATACTGAGAAACTATCACATAATGAAAGGGTAAATTAAAGAATCAAAGAGAGGGGAACAAAAATATGAAAAGCCAAGTGATGAGACATGAATATCTTATTGCTAGATTTTGTTTCTCATATAAATGCAAGAAGAAAATAGTTTTTTTCTCATTCGTAACTTTGACTAATTGGAAATTTAGTCATCTAAATAGTTAAATTTTAATTTTAATTTGGTCCCAATTTCTTTAATAAAATTGGATAATTAGTCCATTTTTGACCGGAATTGTGTAATTTTACCGTAATATGTATAAGAAACTTAGGAATTTTGGTTATTTGATGCAAAAGTTGACAGGCCAAATCACTAAAAATCGACACAAAATTTGGGGATTTCAGTATCATGGTGCCAATTTTTTGGGCCAAATAACCAAAATCACCAATTTTTTCGACATGTCTTTACCCGACCGTAATTGTCAGTAATTTTCGATGAAATATCACAACTTTGGTCGAACTATGACTAAATGTCCAAATTTTTAAAAGATATTGGACTAAATTTAAAGGTCATTACTTAAAGTACTGATTCCTCAAAATAGTCCAAGTTACAACATCAATGTAATTATTTCCCAATGCAAGAATGTTATTTTGTATAATGAAACATTATTTAATATCATTGATTAAATTATTGAAATATGAAAAGTAATTTAAATACATCTAATATATAAGTTAAATTTTAACTAAACCACCGTAGATTTATTATGGATGTGTAAAGATTCACATACGTTCAATCACACAGTCTGACATGTATTATATGCGGTTTATGGTAGATCTACACATGTTGTATTCCTTCCCGGGAGCAAAGATCATCTACAAAACCCACGCCAACCACATGGCATGATCATTAATCTTTAGTATTTCTTAAATTTATATGTCTGATCGATTTAATACCTTTACATGGTGAACAATGTTTTCAATTGGATTTTTCTTGAAGAATAAATAGTTTATGGTGCACCAAAGTTCTAATTTTGAAACGTCCAGACCACATCAGCGCCATAATTCTCATTAAAATAAATGATAATAATTAAAGCCTAGGTATAAATTATAATGCAAGGTACACAAGAATACAATAATACAAAACATGACTTATAAGTTATAATAAGTTGTAAAAAAAAGTAATCGCATAATCTCAAGGGCCCGCCAATCAACCAGTATTATTGTTTTTTCCATTCTACTTTTTTTACTTATATTTTAATGTCTAGATTCATATTACATGTTTGTTAGATAAAAAATTATGTTTAAAGAATCAACAATAAATATTTATATATTGTTGCAGTGCGACAAATGCAGGGAATAGTCATATATCCCATTTATTTGCTTTGATGAGTAGAAATTACACAATTCCATATATACCTCAAATTTCATGATGTGAATGTTTCCATAATCATTTACGTTTGTCATCGCATGCATACAAGGGCGGAGTCAAGACGATTTAGTAGGGTGGGCCGATACACGAAAATGGGGTGGGCCGGATAAAAAATCCAAGAAAAAACAATACAAATTATAACAAAAAATTTTTTTTTATAAAAATTCTAACTAATTTTTTTTTTCTAAAAAAAAGGGTTGGGCCAGGGCCCAGGTTGGCCCAGCCCTATCTACGCCCTTGCATGCATATGTACATGGGTGCATCCAAATTTCCGGCCAATTCAATCAGAAATTCTTTCGTTGAGGTGGGGCGATTGTTTGAACGAAATTTTAAAATTAGAAATAAAAAATATTATGATAAAAAATAAATAAATTTGAAGGTTGTACCTCGCAATATTACTTTGCGGGTTTTCATGCTCTTAAATTATGGCTTATTTGGGATGGACTTTTGGGATATATGTTAATTATAAATTAACCATTAAACAACTATTTTTATTATGGAAAGTAAACTTTTAGATCCAAAAAATTAATTTGGGAAGCACTCCCATAAAACCTGTGCATTATCAAGTTTGGAGCATATATTTCTCTACACAACAACGAATACAATCATTCATTCACTCATATATCTTAATTGGGCTAGATGATTCTTAATTCTTTTAGCCTGTGAAAATTTTAACTCGATTTTTTTTTATATGTGGGCTAGTCCAGGGGCGGATGCATGTATAGCTAGCACTGGGCTTGAGCCCAGTGCAAAGTTCTCATATTTCTACTTTTAGTACAATAGTTTTTACATTATTCATAATTAGCCCCTCCCATTATTTAATGCAAAACTCAAGTCCACCCCAAAATTTAAATTCATTTGAAAATCAAGATTGAAGAACTTAATACTAATTTTTATGTTATCGTGATATTGATGGTATAATTGAATATATTTTTAATCTCTAGACTTTCTTGTGATCCTTAATTTATTATTAGTATACTTACCATCTCATTAAGTTTAAATGTACTTAACTGTTTGAATTGATAATTTATTAGAATATATCTTCTAAGTATCAAATACATTAAAAAAATTCATATGTTTTATTAGTTAATGGTCTAACTAAATACATTTAATAGTTTTACTTATTGCGTCAATCGTGTCGTGCCATTCTTTTTGTGTTTTTAGCGTGTCGTATTTGACTTTAAAATTTAGGCCCAATAAGGTCATTGTGTTGTATTCGAGCTTTAGTTTATCATATCGAATTGTTATTCTCGGGCCAATACGACTAATTTGTCTCCCCTAAGTGTCATCATCAAGTATGAAATTGAAAATATATCAGTTTTTTTTTAGCTTTTTTATATTTAGTTTTTGGCAAGAAAACAAATAATATGAAAAATAGAATATATCCATTTAATTGATTGCTAATATAAATATACCACTATGTTTTTATGAAGTAGTTTCTACTCTTTATTGAGAAATAATGTAGTCTTGTAATAATAATCACTGTTATATATATATATATATATAATTTTATTAGTGAATTTTTTTTAGCCCACCCTACTACCAATTCCTGGATCCGCACTGGGCTAGTCCTTGAGATGGATTTATGGTCCAGCCCAAATTTATATTAAGTACATACTATATACATTACAAAATATATAAAATGAAATATTATACTAAAACAAAACAGTATAACTGACCCTGAGCTTCCATAGGTTTTGGCTAGTCCCAGCGAACATCAACCAATAATTAGTTAGAATGAGAATTGGCCTTAGTATTAGTAAATATAATACTTAATGTGATTAATGATGGCGGCTTGAATAATATATACCAATCTATTGAATATTTTAAGGGTAGGAAACTAGTGTTTCAAGATCGTATCTGATTTGAGTGCCTCACTATAGTTTGACTTGGATACTATTACTTCTTAACAATGTTCACGCAAAAAGATTCGATGATTAAAGAATAAATAAATATAAATAAATAAGCAGGATTTCAACTAGCTTTAGTGATCAATTATTTGGGCAAAGAAAAATAAATTAAATAGCAGCCACGCCTTTTACCCATCCCTGAAATTATGACAAACTTATTTAGTACGTACTATGAAAGATCAATAGGAACCCAAAAGAATAGGATATATTGAAATTGAGAAAGTCCAATGTTCGCTGTTGGATTATAAGATCATTCTTATTTTGATCTAGAGCTATGAACTTAAATAGTGTTGCGGGCAAAAAGTCATTTCTCAATTTTTACTCAATATCTTTTATTGGGTCACATATATAACTATCCGGCCTACATGGTCCATATCCAGCCTATATGGCCCATATTAGGTCTATGCAGCCTACTTTATTTTATAACGTCCACACGGTTCATCATCCCAAGTATATATAAAGATCATTTCATCTCATTTGTAAGTTAATTCGCATAATTCACACTCAATACTTTATTTACTGCACTGGATGTTCTCTCATTCACTGCTGCTAGTGTTGTAGGCAAATTCCACCAATGAAGATTTCCAGTTCCGGAGGAAGAATACTTCGACTTTATCAGAAACCTTGAATTAAGTGATATGCCTGAAAAAGCAACATTAAATAGCTTTTGTATTAAAATCTTAATTAATTGGTTTAAACTAATATATGAATATGATAAGAAAATCATAATAAATGTTTTTTTTATTTTAAATACATAATAACTTAAAAGTATTACTGAAAATTGCAATGAACTTTTCATTCCGAACATAGCCTGAAAAATTTTATGAAGCTTAATTTGGAGGATTAATTAAAAAAAATTATTGGGGTTTATTCAAATTACAAATTATCCTGTTGATATTTGTTTCTATTTTATAAATTGCACGCCCTCAAAAGAGAAGCACTTGTTAAACAAATACAAACATCTATGAGATGTTTGTAATTAATACGTTAAAGATATAC
The DNA here is from genome assembly GCA_016081115.2 of Rehmannia glutinosa. NCBI lineage: Eukaryota > Viridiplantae > Streptophyta > Magnoliopsida > Lamiales > Orobanchaceae > Rehmannia > Rehmannia glutinosa. Next base: position 65,024 of record JABTTQ020002410.1, on the reverse strand, counting down.
TTATTATAATTTTGAAATATAATTAAATTTTTTTGTAGTTAAGCTAATTAAGAAGGGTCACTACAAGAAAATTTCAGTTTATTGATAAGTCGTACTTTTAAAGCAAAATGATTTGATCACTAAATTTATAGTTACCTACAAAATATATAATATATTATTTTTTTCTCAAATTATACCAACAAACAACCTACCGTTTTTAAATTAACGACATAAATGATGTAGGTATTTACCAACAGTTTTAGACTCTATTTGTAAATATTACCTACAATGATTTACCTACATTTTATTGTTATCTTAATACTTACCTATAAATTTTTCTGTAGGTAAACTGATTTATTCTCTTATAATCGTTTTTGTAATTTACCCTAATTTGATTAATTCCATGATACCTATGTGATATATATTTTTTTTGATAACTGATATTTCATGTTCCTACATGACTAGTTCTCAGGGAAAATGCACTATATAAACCGTGAGAATGCACAATGGCTCTCAGGTCTCTAATATCCTCAACTAACGCATACAAGGAGTTGTCCTCCAACTGATTGTTTCATGTTGGACTCGCTCATCTATCCAGCCGCAGGTTCCCATTGAGTTCCAACCTCATACACTGCAACCCTCGACTTGTCATGAAAAGGCCAAAAATTACCTCACTTGTAACCATTTAGGCTACAAGGTCATTGGTCCATGTGATAATTTTTTCAATTTACCATAATTTGGATAAATTCAATGCTAGCTAGCATCCAATTAGCCTAGGGATGGCAATTTCCTCCGAACCCGACGGAGGATTCGATACCCGACCCTAACGGAGGAGGGTATGGAGGGTAGTTTTGTACCCGATTAAATAAATGGGTACGTGGGTATGGGTATTTTCGGGTATGGGTATGGAGGTGGGTCTAGGTACATCCTACCCATACCCTACCCGATACCCGATTAAATAATAATATTATATATATAATATATCTACATATATATTTATTTATAATATTTTACATATATTTTTTTATTTATACAACTCTATTTATTTATATTTAAAGAAAAGGATTTTTTCCCCAAGTCTCAACCAAAATCTACAAACCCACTAACACTTTTGTTTAATCCTTTTTAATATTTTGCTATATTTTTATAATATTTAGTTCGCTAATTCTTATTTGTATTCTTTTTTCCTTATTGTTTCCTTAAGAATTTAGTAAATATCAATATCTTTATTTAAATAACTCAAATTTCTCTTTAAAAAAAGAAATAACTTAAATTTGAAAAAATACAATTGTAAGTGGTAAGAGGGTATGGGTAGGGTATGAATACCCGATCATCCGATGGGTATGGGGATGGTTATGAAAACAGAATACCCGATGGGTATGGGTGTGAGTATGGGTATGAGTATAATAAATGGGTATGGGGATGGAGGATATAGAATCCTACCCGAATCCTACCCATTGCCATCCCTAAATTAGCCCCCAAATTTAAATGAATTAAGTGCTTGTGACACTAAGGAGAAGTGATTGATGCTAACTAGAGCTAGTTGCACCGACTCATGAGTCACGGGCCGGGGAATCATAAATTTGCGAATAATGGATGATGCTACAACGAAAACCATAATTATTAACGTGGTGATGCAAATATTAAATACATCACAATAATTATAATCAAGATTATAAATTTGAAAAGTCATCTTAGTGCATTTAAAAAGAGACGTTGAAAATTAATGCATGAGAGAGAAAAAAATATATAAAGCAGAAACAAAAGCACCCACAATGGGCCCCATCTCATGTCCCCCTTAGTAGACTCTAGGATACCATATGATCATTTCCATTATTAATTTTCTTTCACCTTCTCTCTTTTAATTTTTTCCACTCCTAATTTCAATTTTTTAAAAAAAAATTCTCATGAATAATCCTAAAGAAACCACCGATCACGGCTCCGCCAGCCACCACCCGCCGCCGCCGCAACCGCCGCCGCCGAGCCGATACGAGTCACAAAAGAGAAGAGATTGGAACACTTTCGGGCAGTACTTAAAAAACCAGCGACCCCCAGTCTCGTTATCCCACTGCAATTGCAACCACGTGCTCGAATTCCTACGGTACTTGGACCAGTTCGGGAAAACTAAGGTTCACTTGCATGGTTGCGTGTTTTTCGGGCAGCCCGATCCCCCCGGTCCGTGCACCTGCCCGTTGAGGCAGGCGTGGGGCAGCCTCGACGCGCTGATCGGACGGCTGAGAGCGGCGTACGAGGAGCACGGCGGATCGCCCGAGTCGAACCCGTTTGGGAACGGGGCGATTCGGGTTTATTTAAGGGAAGTGAAGGATTGTCAGGCTAAGGCGAGAGGGATACCGTATAAGAAGAAGAAGAAAAAGAGGAAAATTAATAATCATAATCCAAACATGGCGCAAGATGATCAGGTGATGATCAAGATTCCAAAGCTTGAATGAGGGGAGAAAATGGTAATTTTAACTATAATGATTACTTTAGTTTTTTCGGATGGATCTTCTATTGCAAAATAATGTTTAGTCTCCAATCCTATTATGCTGCATACAAATTGACATATTAATTGCATACAAATTGACATATTAATTTTGAAGCATAAGTCAATTATCCGTGCAGTGAAATAGCTATCAGATAAACAAAATTTTGCAATAGAAATCTCATATGTAATTTCCTCGGTGATCTTCTATTGCAAAATAATGTTTCATCTTCTGTCCTATTATGCTGCATACAAATTAACATATTAATTTTGAAGTATAAATCTTATATACACGTGTCAATTCATCTGTGTGATGGAATAGCAGATAAACAAAATTTTGCAATAGAAGATCACATCTGTAATTTTACTGGGTGCATTTAATGCACATGATTTTTATAGCTTATGTTCTGTTTGGTAACACCAAATTAATTGAGCTTCTGGATAAATAATAAGAAAGCTACAAGTGAGGAAAGAATAAACAGTTGGTGTAATTGAATTAGTTTTTAGATTGGAATTTAAGTGCTATAGGCAAAAATTACCTATTTTGGCAAAAAAATATGTATCTAGCTAGCCAGGACCACAAGATGATCAAAAGCATAATACATATAGTATATTCAAGAATTAATGGTATACTATAGAAAGAAACCCTAGATCCACAAAACAAGAAACCCTAATTTTGATATATAGGCACTTTTGGTGAACCAGGTAAGAGTGTTGAATAACTTTTACATTTTGGGGATTATGTTTTATTAGCTTTTTTTTTCCCTTAAAAAATGAAAACGATGTAATGATACTGGTTACTTGAGTAGTGACGTAACTCCTATGTTTGTTTGTTTTTCTCTCTCAAATCAATGCAAAACAGTGTGGATTTAAATAATTTCTTAATTTAGTTATTTCCAACTTAAATTAACTATTAATTTCAATTTCTCACTTGTTTTTTGGATATTTTTGGGACCCGGGACATGAATGACCTTACACCATATCATCTTGTCTGTGGTTTTAATTTGCATGAAATGAGGTATATATATGAATCTATAGCTATATATCTAATTAAACTTTCTGTCATAGCCCTTGGAATTAATGAAATTAATTTGATCTTTGAAGGATTACTATATGAGAAACTTATAAACTGTTCTTGGTGACTTGATAAATATTCAATTATGTGATCATGTAAGACAATTAAAAATTAGATATGATCTTCAATTTGATATAATATATATACTTTGGCCACGAGCTTGTAGTTCAAGTGGTATTGCTCATCCTTTAAGGGTGTTGACCAGAGTTCGAACTTTGTATCTTTCAGTTTCTTTGAAATTTATCCCCTTCCTTCCGACCACCACTCCCAACTTATTAAAAAAAATATATTATATATACTTTGTGTTTTTTTTTTTTTTTGTTGAAGGATATATACTTTGTGTTTGATGACCAAACAATATAGAATTGTCTGATCAAGTAATTAAGTAATATATTTTCGTGTGCTGGCTCCGTTATTGCTGAGTACTCATCGAAACAAATCAAAATAAAAAAGAAGAAAGAAGAAAAAGGAAAATATATCATGAATCAGAAAGGGGTTCTCTTTTAATTTTTTTCCCCATTTTTATGATAAGATATAGAGCAAAAAGATAAATGATACTACAAATCAAATACATAAAAATCTTAACAGGGTTTATTGTCGTTTGACGTACGATATACTGCAGCCCATAACATGTTAACACAGGATATAGAGGCATGCACAGTTGCACATGCACTGCTATTGGTAGATATTTTGAATCATATACTCAAAGTTTATAATTTCGTTAATTTCATGATATAACAACTTGCAAATCATTAATTAATGCTCGTTAATTTGCATGCATGTTCATTCCGAGTGGGTTGAGATTTCTTGTTCCACTTCTCTGTTCCACTCTCTATTATACTGCATCGGATGAATGATATGTACAAAAGATGATGTCACAATTATACAAATGTTTTTCATACAATATATGGAATAGAGAGCAAAGAAAGTAAAATAGGAGATTTTATCCGTTGAAAGTGAAACAGTCGTTGTAAAGTTTGGTGCACTCATTTCGTTTTATGAAAAAGTTTATGCATTTATATATTATAAACGTGGATTTATATATTATTTTCACAATTATTAATTGGGTATAGAGATAATGTTTTGATTTTGAGAATGATACTAAATATTCAATTCATCCCTCGTCTCTACAAGAAAAACAGTTTTAATTAGTGATAAGAACTCAAGTGATCAAGTCAAATTAAATTGTCATTAATATTTTAAATCAAGTGACAATAATTTTTATTTTGTTACAATAATTCTTTATACAAGTTTACCATTGATAATAATTGTGAATATATAATTAATAGTCATTATTGGCAACAATTAGTATGTTTATATACTTGGTGGGTGAGTGACAACAAAAATAGCCACTAACTAGTGTTTACACTTTGGTTATAAACCTACATTATTGAATATTGGAACAAAATCAATATACTATACCAAAAATTTAGTTTAGTATTTTATTTTTCAAAAGTTCTATATGCTTGCTTTATTTTGTCTATAACTTTTGTCAACTGTAGGAACAGCTTCTGCATGAACCATAGCTTTTCCCTTGTCCTTTCTCATAATATATATGAAACTCTATGAAACTCTATAGCTCCAATTAATAGAATATACATATTGCTCCAAATAAAAGGTTAGTTTTTCTGATGGACAATCTCTATCAATTTGAGTCTAATTAATTTAACTATGAAACCTAGGAATGGGATGGTAGAGGGTGTTTGGTTGAGCTTATAAGGTTGAATAGATGTTTGAAGAGCTTATAAGCTGTTTAAATTTGTTTGGTAAACTTTTAGAAAAAGAATTTTAGATGTTCCTAAAATAAGACGTTAGGAGCTTAGAAGTTGTTTTTTGAAAAATGTGAGCTTTTTTAATATAAGATCTTATTTCAATAATCTCGAGTAATTTTGACTATATTAATTGCCAAATTGTCATTATTAACATCTTAAAAGTTACATCATCTTATTTTATCCAAACACTTCAACTTATTCTTAAAATACGATCTAACATCTTGTAAACTCTAAAAACTTTCAATAAAATATTTTAAATAAGCTTAGCCAAACATCGTATCCACGAAGATAAATGATATTTGTGTATAAGTAAATTATAACAGTAGCCATGCCAGTAATTCTCTAGTTGTGTGTATATTAATTTACTCATTTAATGTTAAGCATGCAACAATCTTGTGTTGTATAAAACTTATGTTCCAAAAGACCAAATGGTATTATGATGATCAAATATTTACTTGAAGTTATTCTCATGTTTTGAACTCACCCCATAGTCTTTGTAGGTAAAACTACAAGTCTACAACATAAGTTTCAGGTATGAAAAACAATGGATTTGAAGGAGATTTGGTTTGAGCATGCATGAGAGAATGCTACACATAACCCTTACACGCCAAAAGTGTACAACATACTACATGGGCAATGCACATGATGTACTGGCGTGTATTGATATTATTGAAATGGGAGAGGAATATAGATAAATAAGAGGATTATGAAGATAATTAGGCAAAAAAATCTTTATTTACATATATGTCCACATAAGCTTCTAGCGTAACAATACAGCAATCAAATGTTAGTTTCCTATATTATCTTCTCGTACTGTAGGACAATTAGGGGTGACAATTCTTGACACGACACAATAGCATGACATGAAAATGATACAAAAATAGCGGGTTACAATTTAGTCTTATTGTGCTCGTGTCCTTATCTTATCGACACGATAGGGACATGAAAATTTCGTGCCATGTTCGTGTCCTATCAGTGTAAACACGGTAATTACACGAACATAATAGTGATACGACAGTGACGCAATAATAACATGTATACCTGTTAGTGACACGATAACCTGATACTTTGTATGTTTGTATGGTGTGTTGTCCTGTAATAGCGTGTCATATTGTAGATTTTGCTATCATGTATTAACATGTAAATCAATTTCTTTTTGTTTTTGACTTATCGTGTCAAATCGTGTTTGTAAGGATCTGCTCCGACACGATTTCATTTCGTGTCAAATCGTGTTTGACCTTACCATGTTCTTCTCCTTATCGTGTCGATACGATAAGGACACGATTACATGATTTGCCACCCCCAACGACAATTAATGTTTTCTAGTGCACCAGTGTTATTTTGGAAAAATGTTTTTCTTTCCCAAACTAGATGAAGTGTTTCGAACTGATATTTTTCATCCGAAAATATATTGTACTCCCTTCGTCCCAATTATGTAGTCCAGTATTCCTTTTTGGGATGCCCCAAATATATAGTCCACTTTCCCTATTTAATAGCACTTTTTTCATTCTTTTACTATTATAACCCTATTTAATATGCATTTTGTAATTTACACTATTCATTAAATGAGGGCAAATCAAATAATTTTTTTACACATTTGTAATTTCCAATACTTTTTCTTATATCTGTGTGAAAAGTCAAATTGGACTATATGATTGGGACGGAAGGAGTATTAGTCTAGTATTGGCAAATGATATGATGCAATATGTCACTTGTCTCATATTGGTTTATTAGAGGGAGGAAACCTAACTTATAAGCCTAGTGAGCTACTCGATCGGCCTCATATGATTAATTTGGGTTAATTGTCTCATGTGGTTAACTTAACACTCTTACACTTATACTCTGGAAATTAAGCTTGTCAAATTGGACTACATTACTGAAGTACATGAAATGCAAGAAAGATACATAAATTAAGAGTAATTTCATTACATAAATTTTCTATTTCATTTCTTTGGGGGGAAAAACTATTCCTTTATGTTTTTTTCTTTTTTTGAGCAGGATTAAACTGAGCAAGTTGTATTGGATGGAGCAAAAAGGTTACCAGAATTCATTCATGACGGCTTGATGACAGTGTAGGAATAGGATATATATTAAGATTAAAATATAGGTTTGTGATAATTACAGACAATATATATAGCAGTAGAATTGGACTCGTTGTATAACTGCTAGAGGAGCATTTTGTACCTTATTACAGGTGTAGATTATTAGTATATATATTATGTTGTTGTACTTCAGTATTAAAGTTGGTCTGGACACTAATGGAGTTTTAAATATTTAAGTCATAATTCCAAAATAGCTTTCTGAAATAATGGTGCATAGTAACGGTGATTCTCATCATGTATGTCTAATTGCCTACCATAACCAGGAGCAGTTTTAATTATTGTAATATCCTAGATGTGCCTAATTTTGGGGTGATCACGGTATGATCTTTTTTATTTTATTTTATTTTGGAATTAATTTCAAATTGATCAATTGCTAAATGTAATTAACTTTCTTAAAAGAAAATCTCAAATTGTCATTTTTTAACTTATAATTGAATAAGCAGTTTTGTGTTTCTGTGTGTTTTTAGGTTTATAACTTCACTTGCTTTATTAGGGGTAAAATTTGATCTCTCTCAAAAAAATCTCTCTAGCAATTCCTAATTGTCTTATTCTTTTCTCTGCTCTCATCTTCCCGCCATAGAAATATGGGGAAGCAACATTGTTTTTCTTATTTTTTCAACTAGTTGTTTCTTTATCTTTATTTACGGAAGTTTTCGAGTCTCCTCCACATTAGCCTTTTACCCCTTAATAAGTGGAGTTTTTTCTATCTAATAAGTGTTATTTTGTTTCACGTGATAATTTTTCGTCCAAATGATATTTTTGTTGCATAAAATTCAGATGATCCATCACCGTAAGATTAATGACACATGCGGGTTTATGATTTGTCCAACGCTTATATGATTTTCTGATTCTATTCGATCAAATAGATATATAGGTTTAAAATATGTTTAATTATATTTTAGATCTGTATAGGTTTATGATTTTGTAGGCTTTACGATTTTGATCTTTGTTATCAGTTGTAAAGTTTTTCCGCTGAATGAAATTGATTGTTTCTTAAAAATAAAAAAAACTTCATTTGCTTTACCGCTTAAATAAAAGAAAACATTATATTAAATGTACATTACTCATAATAAAAACAATTTCAAAGTTCCGCACCATATAAAATGACTAGGATAATATAATTGCAACTCATGTCTTTTCATATTGGGTGGATAGTCCAAAAAGACCTAAGCTTTGAAATAATTAAAACTAATACCTTGAAATGGTAACAATAATTTTAAATTAGAAAATCTAATTTATACTTTAGTATAATGATAAAACAGTCAAGTAGCTAAATGATATATAAAGCTTTATGCGACTCAATTGAACCATTGGCTTATTAGATATCTATAAAGACATCGAAAAAATAATTAAATAAGAAAAGAAGAAATGACGATTTTGGTGTAAGGTGAGGTAATCTAAGTATTAAATTACACAATTAAGAAATATTGACTACTAAATAAATTTAACCAACAGTACATAAGAGCTAGTTTTTAAAATAAAACTAAAGTATTTCAAAAATTAGAAAGTTTTAACATACATACATAAATTCGCGTAAGGTCATGAAATTGTGAATAGATTTCTAAGCCACAGTAGTGAGGTTCAAGTAATTTCTCAAATTTCAAGGTGGACCTTAACCTTCAATATACGTGTAATTTTTCTAAGAAGTTAAAATGTTTAATTTTCAGTATGTTCATTCTTAGATAACAGCTTTGGGCCGACCCATATCTGAACTGAGCCCATTCACCACCTCAAACGAAAGATTAGACAAAAATATATATGTACAACTGATCTGTTTAGACAAGGATTTTTTAGGATAAGATAATTCCGTGTTACTGCTTACCACATATCTGTGACTTATTCTTCCAAAATAACTAACTCCCTACGTGAAGTTTTTTCAGAAAACATTTCATTTTATTGAAGATTTTGGTTCATGGTAATTTCAAAAAGCAACGTCAACTCAAAAAGACACTAGCTAGTAAACAGAAAACTAAAGAATGACGGGTTATTTACACATAAGAGCAAGTCTCTTGTGAGACGGTCTCACGGATCTAAATCCGTGAACGGACCTTCTAAGAGCTCCGTCTTGAGAACATGAACCATGAAAATAAATTTAAAAATAATAATGAACCATGAAGAAACAAAAATAAATCCTAAAAACATGAACCATGAAGAATAAACCCGAAAAACAAAAATAAATCCAAAAAATAAAAAATAAACCCTAAAAAAAACTAAAAATCCTAAAAACCCAAATCAATTAAAAATAAACAAAATAAACCCTAAAAAAACAAATATAAACCCTAAGAAAAATAAAATCTGAAAAAAAAAACTTTTAAAACTTTGTGTAAGGGCTCCGTCTCACGGATCTAAATCCGTGAGACCGTCTCACGCAAGTTTTTGCCTACACATAAATGCACAGTTAGTGAGCAGAGTTGTCGGGGATGAAATCTCATGTTCTACTTCCGTGTTCCACTCTCTATTTCATATATTGGATGAATTTATGACATTATCATATACGCGTATCATTCATCTGGTGCAATGAAATAGTGAGTACAACGGGAGGTGGAATGGGAAAACTCAATCCGTGTTTATAAGAATGGAAAAACCGAAAAACCACCATCTCAACAACTACAAACACCACAATTACAAATGAGTAGCAGCGTAAAGCAACTGAAAAATAAATATAAACTAAAACGAAGCACCCAAAACGAAATTCAATACACTATAATATTTATGTATTGAGATAATTACAAAACTATTTTGAGGTTTAGCCAAATGACAGAAAACTCTAGTTATCTTCCAAAATTTAAAAATACCACCCCAAAGTATCACGAACCAATTAAGGCTTGTATTACATTAACAAATACCTCCCCTCTTGAGGAAGTAATTTGTGAAAGAGAAATAAATGTAAAAGAGATATTTGTAATTTTCAAAGATAAATGAGATTTTTGTAATTAGGTTAAACCTTTTTGTAATTAACCCTTCATAGATTTACAGCAATCCAGTAGTTGGAAAAGGAAATTTGTAAAAGAAAAATAAGGAAAGGCGATATTTATAATTTTGAAAGATAATAAACCTCAGGGTACTTTTTGTAATTAACCCAAAGCAATCCTGTAATTAAAAAAGGAAACAGGAAGCAAGACCATGCCCAGAAACTCAAAAGCGTCCGGCAAAATCAAAACCGAGGCCACTCAAGCAGCCCAAACTTCATATTTTCCAACTAAATGGCAACTAAACCACAAATTATCATCTCTCTATACTATCACAAAATGACATAAAACTATTAAGAAGTAAAACATCATAAAAGACACTTTCCAAAGAGATTACTAACAAAGACCAAACGAAAACAATAATCTGAAAGGCAGCTTAATCATGGAAAAAAGATAGGTACAATTTCACACTACTACCATAATCTGAATATATATTAAGCTAAATGTGCATAATGTTATATGAAAATGTGTTCAAACACTAAACCAACGTGTTCCCGTTGAAAAAACAGTAGTGATTAATTATGCTAAAAGATTAGAATGGAACCATTTCTCCAGTTACAAGTAAAAGATACAGACAGACAGCAGGACACCTAACAGTTCCCAAGAACATGAAATCTCCTCTGCTGATGGATTGGCTAACCCGGTTCTCAGCGGAAAAAATCCTCGTCAAATATTAACAGGAAGTAACATAAGTCGAAAGGGCAGTAGATTCATGCGGCTCAACTCCTACGAAGGACTCCATTCCGCATGGCTAGCTATACATATCTGCAAGAGATGCATTACAAGAATAAGTTGACGAAATAAAATAGACAGGTCTAGAAAAAACAAGATGCATTCTGAGAGTATATACAAAAATGAAACAGGTCATATTATAGTTAAAACAAATTGTATACAAATGTAACTGGAATCTCAACCTTAACCCTAAAGTACATAAAATTTAATGTAAGCCTAAATCCAATCGAAGTACAAACTTGGGGTACATCCATCGAACATCAAATACAACAAATATAAACAAATTATTTACAAAGAAATGTCAACCTACGCCAGCAACAGATTTGCAATTCTCGACTGGTACCAACTGGCAACCAGCCTGTTTCCCAAAATCCTTTCAAAATAAAGTAACAATGGCAAGATAAATGAAAACAACACTGATGATACCGCATGAGAATATATACTAACTCCAAATACTTTCCAGGAAGTAAATATATTATCATAATTGCTAAACAATTAGATTGCATAGCTTCCATTCAATTGTGTATAAAATAGTAATGCAGTAGAATTAGCACAAGCTATACCGATGCGCAATACACAATTACAGTTACCAGCTAAACAGTATTATACATTAGCCATCAAAACCACCACCACCCAAGAACATTTCAAGATGCAAGCAAAATCAAAATGCCCAATTATACAGTTCTAGTCCATCAAACTGAAAATCACTCTTCTAAAAATCCACGCCTAGGCGCTCGGCTCTCCATGGCTGCCTACGTTTTTTTTCTTATTAGGCCCCACTTAATCTTATATATACCCCACCTAACCCAGCCTAGGCGCTACGCCCCATCCTGTCGCCTGCCTAACGCCAAACGCTTTTTAGAACACTGCTGAAAACAACGAATAAACCACTTAGATCACAATGAGTCCATGATTTCTTTGGAAGCCACGCACTCGTTTTAATATCCAATGGTTTACTTGAAATCAGAGTTCCCAATTTGATGAGCCCTTTCCCATTTTCACTCTGATCCCAATTCTCAGAAGGGTACCACTCTAGAGTCACATAAAAAAATGCACTGACCAAAAATTTTATCCCCTAATCTATAGAACATATGTGCGAACTAACCAAAATCAGCAAGGAGGTCCGGGCTCTGCGAGCAATTCTACACAGATACTCTTAAGTCAAAATAGCTACCGATGAATAACCCCGAAATATGAACTCTTTACGCATGTCTAATGGATAGTTAATCAAGAAAAAAACAAAAGTAAAATCAAAGGGCAAAAACTTGACAGAAAAATCATCAGTACAATCAGAAGATAACACAATCATACCATCAGAAGATCCAGATCGCTTCGCCTGCCTCATCTTCTCTAGCTGGACCTGAGTATCCATAAACAACTGCATCCTCTGAACCTCCAAATCCTTAGTAAATTGCATCCTCTGCTTCTCCAACTCCACCATCTGTCTCTGCTTCATGCTCTCTACCTTTTCGAAAATCTCCCCAAACGTCTCTATAGCCTTGGCCAATCTCCTCATTCCACTATCCCCTACCTCTTCATCCTCCGCAGCCCTTTCCTCGCTTCCCTCTGCTTCATCCCCATCCAACCCTCCATCATCCTCGTCCGGTTCATCCTCAGCCGCAGCGGCAGCAGCCGCCATCGCCGAATAATTCTTCCTGAAGTACGACTCGTCCACGGCCGGCGATGACATCGGACGCTTCTGAGGCAAAATCACCGGCGTCACCATCGCCGGGGACATCGGTTTACGGTAGGCTAACGGCACCGCGAACGGAGGCGAAGGCAGAGACAACGGCGGAGTCGATTGAGACGACGCCAACGGCATAACCGACGGGGACACTTTACTCTGATGCTTGTTAACACCAGATCCGATCAAATATTCCAAACGAGAGTAAAACGGCCACGACGATGATACCGCTCCGTTAGACTCGGAGATCTTCGCCTTCTCCGTCTTATACTTCTTCTTAAGAGTATCAATCCGATTCTTACACTGAACATCTGTGCGGCGAGTCTTCTTCGTAAGTCCGTGACGCGCGTTAACGGCGTCAGCCACCTCCTGCCAATCCTTCTGACGGAGATTCCCACGGTTGAGCTCCAAGTAACGCCGTCCCCAAGCGTCAACGAGCGTTGCCGTCGCCTCCTCCGTCCAACAGTCCTCACGGAAGGGGACTTGCCGCGACGACGACGACGACGGAGGCACCGCCTGAGGAGTCGACGATTCCGTCAAATCACCCATACCAGATCAATAACCCCAACAATCCAAAACTCAACTGCGGAACAAAGAAACGATTACGAGACGACGAAGAGAAAAAAACGATGGAGAGGCGGCGGAGTGAAGAGAAAGGATATGTATTGAAGAAAAGAGAAAAGGGGAAGGGAAGGGATAGGGCTGACAGGGGACTGGGAGAGGGTATCGCCGGGGGGACGCGCGCGTGGGAACGACGGTCACGCGCGGCGTTGTCATTGGTAACCACGTTACGTAACAGCGTCACTGATTGTTGGGATGATTGGGTTGGCCGAATTAGGGGATTTTTATTATTTATTATTTGATTATTTGATAAAGAAGGTTTGTTTGGGCTTTAGGAATTTCGGACGGGGGGCGGGGGCGGATGGGCCGATGGTGAGGAGCGTGGGTTTGGGAGAGAGGGGAATTGTCCGGTCATGGAATTGCCGTGTGCTTTGTGGATTTACGGTTTTGTCCTTGTCTGTGAAGTCAATTGTGCGTTTTGACTCCCTTGTCCGAACTCCGAACGGCTTAATCCAGTCATCTATTTCTTTCGGTGCTACTGTTTAGCTTTTCCAATTTATTTGTTTTAAAAAGTCTTGGTAAATTAACTGTCAAAATAAGGGATAATTTCATTTTTCATACCCAATCTATACCTTAATTTCACTTTTGATATCCCTGTTTTCAACCTAATCAAGATTGGTACCTAATGTTTACAAAATTAATCATATTTGGTACCTTTCCGTTAACTCTCCGTTAACTCTAACATTTTAACCTTTGTGATAAGCGGGTTTCTTTCTAAAACAACCTTTCAATTTCGATGACCTAATGTTTTATGAGTAATCTCTTCCAAGACCCATACTTTACTTGGCTACAATAATGGAAATAGTCCATTACGACCATATCGGGCCCAACATGCTTCCGTAAAATTAATAGATCCCTTAAAATTCATACCTCTTTTGACCGAAACAACTGCGGGGTTAAGTGGTTCGCAACGCCACCAAATCGGAAAATTCACGCCCCGGATCGTTTGACAAACAACTCCTCACTGCTCAACCTCACCCTCGGGAAGATGATCTGCGCAAGTTATCCGGCCCTTTCAAAGACTGCTGCTCGGCCAAGACAAAGATTGGTTCGTTTCTACTCCCGGGCGTAAAAGTATTTCTTCAAAGGGATAGATCAATAGAACACTATGAACACATGTTGAACAAAAGCCTTTATTTTATTAAGAACTTAAAGAAAAATTTATTACATTAGTAATCTCCTTTTGGGAGGAGAAAACTTGTTTAGCCTCTCATTATTGAGGCTTGCACTCGAAAATACATAAATTTAAAAACTAAACACTCAAACTTATTACAAATTTTCACTCAGATTTTATTGTAAGAAAACTAAGGAAATGTTCGATGTCCTCAACTTCCTTCAAATCTCGCCTTTTATAGATGTGAATCCCCGGACTTGAAAGGCGGACTCCAAATCTTGTTGATACTTATGACGTCACTGCTTACGTCATATCCTCGTTATTGCCTCGCCAAAATTTGTTTTCTTTTTCTTCCGTGACTCGGCCCCGTGCCAAAGTTGTCGGGAATCTTCTAAAAAGTTGGTTTTGCGTGGTCCCCGGAAAAGAATAGTTGTGCGAACTTTCTTTTTCTTCAATCTTGGATTTCCACCTAGATTTCGGTGAACAACTTGATATATTCGTCAATATGACAAATATCCAAAGAACTCGAGTATAGAGGGCTTGTTTATATTTCTTTCTTTTTCATCCTCTAATCCTCGAAATAACCCGTCGATAAATTGGATTTTGAATAGTTTTGCCATACCATCGACAATTCCTTTAAGTGATTCCCCCGATGTGACCGAACTTTTCGTACTAAAGATCGGCCATATCCCAGCAATCTTCACCGATCCTTCAAGACTCATTTCAAGGAGTAATATGAATGAATCCTTTGTAAGATCGAGGGTTCTCTTTGAAATTCTCATAGTCAAGCCCATTCATCAATGAGAACTTCTTCTTTTTTAAAATCAGGGATGTCCAGATTTAACATCAACCCATACGGATGTATTGGGTCGAGTGCGATCTTCCATAAGGCGTTTGATAAACATTCGGCCTTCCTCCGTAGGTTGTCAGTTCCCGCAAGAGGTTTCGACCTCCTGTCCCCGAAAGTGGATCACTCTTAGTCGTGAAATCCCGGCATGTGGCATCCTCTCGTCCCGAGCTCCATGATGTGAACCCGTCTTTCTTCGACTTTAGGATTAATCGGTGGCGGTGGTGGAGGAATTGGTCTACCTTGTGGGTCATAGGTAACCAAAGGCGATTCCTCACCTGCGTTCATCTTTAAATCTACAATACCTAATCCCGCCAAGGATTCTCACCAGTCGTGTAGATCTTTAAGATTCATCTTTTCCATATCCATCTTTTGAATTTTTGATGGATTTTCCTTTGATTAAGCAATGAGCTTTTCCTCATCCGTCATTTTTCGTATGACTTGGTTGGTTTCCCTTTTGGTGTAAATAGGGTCTTGTCCCCAAAATCAATCGTTTCCTTCCTCCGGATGAACTTGGCCTTTGTCCTCCGGGTTCTTGACTCATTTCTCAATATCATGAAGGAGTTCAAGAGTTTCCTTATGATATTTCACCATCGTTTCCATCAGTTTGATCTCGATGAACTTGTCTTTGTAGATGAATATGGCGATTGCCATAATTCGCACCGTTTTACGGATTTCTCTAAGATCTTCGGAGATCTTAGATTTGTCTGAAGTATCTCGTTCCTCCTGGTACTCCATCGGGAATCATTGTTCGATGGGAATTTTCATGAACCGTTTCTTGATGGTTCATCAAGTGAACATATAAGTGCAGTTAAGCATCCGAATCGCTTATAATTTTCTCTCGCATTTTGCATTGCCTTAAGGTTTCCCCGTCGGCTCCTGCCTGCTCATTTTCTTCATGTTGGTATTCCCAATATGAAACCTGGTCAAGGTGTTCTTGTGCATACATCATCAATATTTGACGATATGTCCTGTAAGGGGTACATCTCGGACATCGGTCCGGATCCATAATCTCGGAGTAATTTCTCATCACCAATTGTTAATTACATAAATATAATAAATTTAACTAAAAGTTCTTAATAAACCTAGGCTCTGATACCATTTTCGTGGTCCATAGTAAAAGAGTTGGAGTACTGAAAAGATCAGATCCTTTGAATAGAATTTGAAATATCTGGGGACCAAATTTGATAAACCAGTAAACATAGGGTACCAAAAATGATACATTCGAAAGTTTGGAAAACCTTCTACAACCAGTCAACCAGTCAGTTTTAACAGTTATTTAACGGCAAGTATCTGAATTGATTAAAACTCAAAATGTTGGGTACTAAAACTGATTAAACTGAAACCTTGGGATCAAAACTGAAAAGTAGGTATAATTGAGGTACTAAAACTGAAAATAACCCGTCAAAATAAATAAGTGATGTTGAATTATTAACCATATCATTTTTTTTAAAGAAGGTGTTCACACTTCACAGTACTCTTCCTTTTCTAATTTTTGTTTTGTGCAATGACTAAATTTTATTACTTTTAATGTACTAAAATAAAATCATATTTATCTTGATATAGAAATTAATATCCGATACTATTATCTTATTGAATTTATATGATGTCTGATGAGGGATAATATGGATCGATTTATGGGCCGAACTGAAAAACCTTTGTAGCCGAGTTGACCTAAAGATGTATAGGGGACGACTTGATGGGCTCTTTTAGTAGGGATGGCCTGATGGCATGATGGGTTGACGAGGTGATGACCTAGGCAATATTTTCATAAGGTTAGACTGGAATCAAGGGCAAATATTTCAAGTAAAACGTGACTAAGGTGACGTGCTAGAGTAATCAACATCAATCTGACATGCTGAGCTGTTAGTAAATTAGGGTTCAGAAGATTCGATTTTAGCTTAATCATTGTTTTGTTATCAGATCGTAATAGAATCCAGATTTTACGGAAACTCTAATCAGGGCTAAGGTATAATAATCCAAGTGCAGGTTCATTTCTACCCTAATCAAACTTTTTACATTTATTTTCATATTTTCATCTTTTTCTTGAAAAACACTCTACTGACTTAAGCATCGGAGATGGTACGTCGGAACACCCCTCCGATCCTCCCTTTTGTGCAGATTTACGGCGGAGTTCGGGTGAAAGACAGTTTCGGAGAGGTGGAGCTTTTTTAGAATCAACCAAAAGGAGTAAATTGGGTTGTACTTGTAGCAATCCATTTGAAATGGGTCAAAATGAGTCGCCCCTATGGGTTGTGGGTTAAAGAGGGTCGAGGGGTTGGGTTAAGTTGACCGACCTACAATTATTTAAAAAGTTAAAAATTTGAATTACATGGCTATGTTAATGGTAATTCCATTTATAAACTATTATATTACGTTCTTTACATATATAGTTGATATATTGGTTTATTGTGATTCTATTTTTTTCTTTGTGTATTATACTATTTTTTTTTATGTAAAGTGAAGATAATGCAAATATTAAAACAACTTTATGAATGATCCAATATTATAGAGATTATTGATTGAGATAAAGGAGAAAAGGACATGGGGAAGATGAATGAATGAGGTAACAGTTAATGAATTTTAGAGAACTTTGTATTTATTTATTTGGAAATTTAGATTCTATTTAAAATTATGCACTCTTATTTTATTACACTTAGCTATTGTCTGCCAAACTATTTAGTTAAAATATAATGAATAATATATGAATAATGGATGGACTATTAATATGACAAAAAAAAATATTTATTTATTTATTTGGGGTTGTCCGTCTAACCTGCAACCTAAGGTGGGTTTAGCGGCGAGTTTGACCCACTCCGCCCTGTCTAATGGCGGGTTGCGGGTTAGCCCGTCCCATCGACAAATTTGACAGTTCTACGATATCTGCTAGTCCTAATACACGACCACGGGCACATCATAAAACCCACCGTACCCCTAAATTATAATTCTTGATGCTTAATTTATCTCAACTAATAAATATACAATATAATTGGAGAAAATTAATTCAATTAATTAGATTAAGATCAAGTTTTGTAGTCGAGTGATACAGATTCGAGGTTATATATTTTCTTTATTTTATTTTTGTGGTAAATTCATCCTTTTAGGCAGCGTATATATTACCTACAATAAAAAAAAAGGAAATTCACTTGAAAAATGTAATTTGATTTAATTTAGAAGTTAAATCAATAAATAATCAACAAAATTCATGTGACATGACCTGCTGCCAAAGTCCAAACCTAAAGGGAAAAGATTGAAAATTGCCTAAATTTAAAGTCAACTTACAACTTTAGCCTCACTTATTCAAAAGTTTCAAAAATAGCCTTTTTATTTGATAAAACTCCAAAATACCCCTTATATTTAGGGGTGTAAACGATCCAAACAGAGCCGAGCTTTAACTTGTTTGCCATATGTTCGTTAATTTTATACATATTCAAGCTTGGCTTGAGCTTGATTCAATTTTTAAAAAGCTTGTTCGTGTTCGGCTTGATAAAAAAAATTAATGCTTGAATGTGTTTGTGAACATGTTCATGAACGTATTCGTTTTGAGTTCGTGTTCAATATGTTCGTGAACAATTAATAACTTTGTTCGCGAACAACAAATAAACAAAATTTAAGTTTTTTCGTGAACAATAAACAAATAAACATTTTTTTCAAACTTATAAATGAAAATACATATACATTATTGTAAAAAAATAAACACTCATAAACTAAGTAACTAACAGAACAATTGGCAAGTCTGCCAAACTATATTAGAAATAGTTGAAAAAATATGGGCCAAAGCTTATTTAATGATTTTTTCATTATATTACATATTAGGGTAAGGTTTAAAGAGTATTATGTATCTTAAGGGCTTTAAGTCTTTTTAATTTTATTAAAATAAAATATTTTTAATTTTTTTTAAATAATAAAGCTATTAATCGAGCCCTTGACGAGTTTGTTCACGAACAAGTCTAAAAACATATTATATGAGCTTGTTCTTGTACATTTATAAACGAACATTAAATAAACTTGTTCACGAGCTTTTAGTAATCGAGTATAGAATTGTTCAAGCTCTGTTCGTTTATTACACGAGCCTCAAAATGTGTTCGTTTATGCTCACTTAACTAAATAAACAAACATAAACGAACGTTATCCGAGCATATTCACGAGCTGTTTGCCGAACGCTCTGTTCACTTACAGCCCTACTTATATTGAATTGAAGGTAAACTAATGGTTTTTAAAGGTTTTAGGAGCCGTAAAAATGGTATCAGAGCCTAGGTTTATTAAAAACTTATAGTTAAATTTATTATATTTATGTAATTAACAATTAATGAGGAAAAATTACTCCGGGATTATGGATCCGGACCGATGTCCGAGATGTACCCCATACAGGACATATCGTCAAATATTGACGATGTATGCACAAGAACACCTTGACCAGGTTTCATATCGGGAATACCAACATGAAGAAAAAAAAACAGGCGAGCCGACGAGAAACCTTTAGCAATGCAAAATGCGAGCGAGAATATTATAGGCGATTCTGGATGCTTAACTGCACTTATATGTTCACTTGATGAACCTTCAAGAAACGGTTCATGAAAATTCCCATCGAACAATGATTCCCGATGGAGTACCTAATGGAACGAGATACTTCCAGACAAATCTAAGTTCTCCGAAGATCTTAGAGAAGTCCGAAGAAGGCGGTGCGAGAATTATGGCAACCGCCATATTCATCTACCAAAGACAAGTTCATCGGATCGAACTGCAGAGGAGACGATGGTGAAATATCGAAGAAACTCTTGAACTCCTTCATGATATTCAGAAACGAGTCAAGAACCTGGAGAAGCTCATTGCTCTAATCAAAGGAAAATCCATCAAAAATTAAAAAAGATGGATATGGAAAAAATGAATCTTAAAGATCTACATGACCTGGCAGAATCCTTCGCGGGATTAGGTATTGTAGATTTAAAGATGAACGCAGGTGATGGATCAGCTTTGGTTACCTATGACCCACAAGGTAGAGCAATCCCACCACTACCACCACCACCAGCAGTTAATCCTAACGTCGAAGAAAGTACGGGTTCGAATCATGGAGCTCGGGACGAGAGGATGCCACACGCTGGGGATTTTACGACTGGGAGTGATCCACTTTCAGGAACAGGAGGTCGAAACCCTCTTGCGGGAACTAGACAACCTACTGGAAGGCCGAATGTTTATCAGACGCCTTATGGAAGATCTCACCTTGACACAATACATCCATATGGGTTGTTAAATCTGGACATCCCAAATTTTAAAAATAGAGAAGTTCTCATTGATAAATGGGCTTCAGCTATGAGAATTTCAGCAGGAACCCTCGATCTTAAAAAAGATTCATTCATTCTACTCCTAGAAATGAGTCTTGAAGGATCGGTGAAGATTGCCTGGGATATGACCGATGCTAGTACAAAAAGTTTGGTCACATCAGGAGAATCACTTAAAGGAATTGTCGATGGTATGGTAAAACTATTCAAAATCCAGTTCATCAGCACATGTTATTTTGAGGGATTAGAGGATGAAAAAAGAAAGAGATATAAACAAGCCCTCTATAGCCTTGAGTTATATGATATTTGTCATATTGACGAATATATCAAGTTGTTCACCGAATACCTGGTGGAAATCCAAGATTGAAGAAAAGGAAGCTGCACAGCTATTCTTTGCCAAAATTCCAAGTCCCTGAAGAGAAATGCTTATCAGGGAATACAAGGATGAAACTGAAGTAGAAACTGTGGCCAGAAAAATGTTTTTCCTAAAGGCCAAATTATCTGAATGGTGCTACCAAGCGACTCAGACAAGAATTACAAGAGATTAAGAGGAATTAACAAAACAATTCCTCTATGTTGCGTGGATAATGACATCCCAACAATTGTGGGAGGACAACCAAGACGGCACAAAAGGAAGAAGGAGCGAAGCCATCCATACCGCTAAGGAAGAATAAAGAAAAAGCGGTCTTCATGGAGACCTAGAAGGATCTGTCAAAACAAAAAGCCCGGTTATAAATCGGGGCAAAGACCAAAGACCACTGCAAGGGGAGTAGCCGAGTAGAGCCTCATCATCAGTTCTAATCAAGCAAGTACCAGCAGAAATCCAGGAGAAGAACTTTCGTGCATGCTCACACCGAGCTAATGAAAGTTTCAAAGATCAGTAATTGCTGGACATGCGAGCAAGAGGGCATATCTCAACGGATTGTCCGACAATCAAAAACGAGAGTCGACAATTGAGGCTACACCGAAAATCGAAGAAGCTGCCTATTATCAAGATCTTATACAGTGTATCAATTTGAGGATATACCCTCGATGAAAGCATCTATGAAGAAGAAATCTATTCTCGACGATGGAAGTGACTCACTCGAATCGAGTGAAAAAGAAATTCTTCAAAGACAAATGGGAGGATATGTCGATTCCTCTCGACACGGCGGTTTCTCATAAAACTCTTATGAGAATCATGAAGGAAGATCCAAAGCTTCAAGTCTATGATGGATTTACAATTGGAGCTATGGAAAAAACATTGGATAAGATTGGGTTTCGTAACAAAAAACACCAAATTATCCACAGGGTAACAACCGGAGAAGCCATTCCGATGGAGTTTATCGGGAACCTGATCGAGATGCAGTTGGTCCCTATTAGAGAAATACAGGAGATCAAAAGCGAGTTAAAAGAGAAGTTGCAAATACACTCTCATGGATTCATATTGGAGCTATAAGAGTCATTATTAAAGCAACATTCAAAGAAGGAATAGATTCGCCACTCAATCTGGCTATCTTTGACAAGTGAATCTCAAACCTCAAGGATTCATGCCTTGGAGCGATTCTGAAAATTTGTATGCGGGAAAATTAGCATTTAATGTCTATCCTAGAATTGCATACAATTTGGGAGATCGAGATTTCAACAGAGTCCTAACTCTTCATCAAGATTTCAAAAGAGTCGAATTGATGAAAGAAGGGAACAAACCCTACTTGATCACATACAAGATATCATATGCTCTCTCGAATACACATCATTCAGAAGTATTCTTGAGAAAGGAATTTATTGAAGTCCCAAGGATTTTCGAGGACTTTGGCAAGGTGGTTGTACCAAAGATTATTGAGTCTCCAACTATCAAGGAGATCGATATGAAAATACAAGATCAACCAGTCTTCAACAAAAGTCGAAGTCTTAGAGTTGAGCCAAGAAGGATGTCTTTCCAACAGGACAGAATGACGAGTAGCAGCCGTTGGGAAGAAAGGAGACCAAGTACAGTTCAGCGCATTTCAGATGTTTTCAAAACAGCAGGAGAGCTTAAATGTCCAGAAGGATGGCGAGAAGTGGAAGTAATATTCGACATCACTCAAAAGGATAATATTTTTCCTTGTGATGTTCTATATTATCTCCAACAACCAATAGTTGGACGATATCAAGGAAGCCTGAAGATAGGTGAAATGGAGCTTACTATCACAGGAGTTGCAGGGAAGATCCCAGAACAATTAATACTGGGAATTGATTTTCTTGAGGATCACAAACCTTGGGAAAGATTACAAGACGGAATGGAGTTCACAGTGGCTGATAAAAGATACAGAATCAGATGACCACTAGTCCATTCTCCATATACATTTCTATCGGAATGTTATATGTTGAATACAAGGCCGAGTATTTCGCCGCCTATATTGATTCAGGTGTCGGAATATGTACTGCAAAGCCGGATGTTTTTCCTAAAGAAATTGGAGAAGATTTACCAGCTATTGCAGGAAGAGATTTCTCTAAAAGGATTCTTATCCTTAACAGGGGAATTAAACAAGCAGAAATCATGATCGGAGGCGCGGGCGGTACCCGGTACAAGGTGAAAATGCCACCAATCTATTTCCATGATACAAGTGCAGATGTTTTGCTAGGAAACAACTTCCTACAAACATTCAAGCGATTTACACAGGAGAACGAGACAAGAAGACTTATTTTCACAACATTATGTGATCATAAGATTATTATCCAAAGACTGCGGGAAGCATTTTACAGAAAAATGCCTATTACTTTTCGCAGCAAGCGTGGTGATGAAGCCAAACTTCGCAATCCAAAAATGGCGGATCGAAGAAAATTTGGTGAAGCTTTATTATCCTATAGACAATTTAGTTCCATTCAGAAGGATCAGAAGATATGGGATAATAACTTGTATTCATTCAGAGTACAAGGAGAAGAACGAGTCACTCCAGAAGCCATTGCAGAATTATGGATGAGTCTAATGGAGAATCCACAGAGTGACGTTACCATAGAGGAACAAATATCACTCGAGAATATCAAGAAGAAGATCCAAATGAATTATAACGAAGATCCTTTGGCATGGTGGGACAAGAATGAGCTCAAAGCATCCTTAAAGGTTAAACCTGGAAAGGAGTACGAGTTCGTAAGATTCAAACCAATCCTTATGAACCAGGAGGATCGTGAGGATATGCAGAAGATACTTAAGGAACATCTTGACCTTAAGTTAATTTCACCAGGAGTTTCTCCATACAAAGATCCCGATTCTTAGTCGAAACCATGGAGAAATCAAAAGAGGAAAGCCATGACTTGTTATTAATTACAAGGGAATTAATAACATTTTGGAGTTCGACGGATACTATATCCCAAGCAGAGAACATCTGGTTAACTGTATCAAAGGTGCCAAGATATTCTCAAAGTTCGATTGCAAATTTGGATTCTACCGGATTAAGATGGATGAAGAAAACAAGAAGTTCACAACTTTCTCTACACCACAAGGACACTATATTTGGAACGTGATGCCTATGGGATTGGCTAACGCACCCCGATATATCAAAGGAAGATGGATAATCTATTCAAATATTATTTCAGTTTCATGTTCGTGTATATCAATGACATTCTAATCGCATCAAAGAACATGAAGGAGCATTTCAAACATTTGGAAATATTTTCAGATGTTTGTCACAAGGAAGGATTAGTGCTTTTTTAAGAAGACAAAGATGATTGCAACAAGACAGATTGAATTCATAGGAATTGAGATCGACGAATCTGGAATTATCCTACAAAGTCATATTGTAGAAAAGATACATGGATTTCCAGACACACTGAAAGACAAGAAGCAGCTTCAGAGTTTTCTTAGAGCTGTCAATTTTGCTGGAATGTTCATAAACAATCTAGCACATTACAAGAAGGTGTGTTTAGCTCATTGCTTAAAAAAGATGCAGATTCAAATGGGAGAATGAACATCAAGAAGAATCAAGCAACTTAAAGAAGTTTGCAAAAAGCTTTCGAAACTTGCAATTCCACAGGATGAAGATGAATTGATGCTTTACACAGATGCCAGTGATCATTGGTGGGCAGCAGTTCTTACAAAAGCCACACCGAACGGAGAAGTGCCATGCAAATATTGCGGTCTATTTACGTACATGAAAAACAACTCGGTGAAATGGCGATCGAGAAAGGCTTTCAAAAAATGGCCTTTATTTCTACCAAGCTAAAAAGTTTATCTTAAA
Organism: Rehmannia glutinosa; assembly: GCA_016081115.2. Taxonomy (NCBI): domain Eukaryota; kingdom Viridiplantae; phylum Streptophyta; class Magnoliopsida; order Lamiales; family Orobanchaceae; genus Rehmannia; species Rehmannia glutinosa. The sequence goes on along the minus strand of JABTTQ020002410.1, from coordinate 40,172 downwards.
ATTGATAATTCAAGTGTCAAAGCTTTTCCAAAAAACAAAATTGAATCAAAACCAGAAAAAGCTATGATACTTAGATGGCAAGATGAATGTCAATATTATGATTATGATATTGTCATTATAAAATCTCATGAAAATGTTCTTGCAGATTTTCTAACAAGAGATGGAGGGAATTGAAGCTCGATTCCATCCTCACAACCTCAAGACATCTTGGAGACCACCGAAATGCTACTCCGAGAATTTGATACCCTGGTCATCAATGCCGATTTGGCGAAATTACAAAGGAATGATCGGGATAAAGTAACCGATCGTATACGAGCATGTGTCTGGTCTCACTCTTAGTTGAGAACGGCATTTCAAGGGCCACTCCTCCGGGCTGCTAATAAGAAAACGGAGCGTTTAGAGCGCAGGGCTCCCCAACCTGTAGCAGAGGATTCCAATACCTCTAGACAAGTCCTGAGTCGGCGTAAATGTTGGCCCAAGGAAAACGATACTTGAGTCAAATCCCGAGTTATCACATTAACCCAAAGACATCCGGTAAAGGGCGAAGAGATCAATCTTAGCCTATGATGGGCACTTCTAAGGTTGATATTAATGAGATTAAAGTTTCTTCTTCTTGGCGGGAATACCGGCGAATGGGAGAAACCGACACAGGCAAGGGATATCTCGGAAAAATAAACATCGATATTTCGAAAATATCCAAGGGTTTGGATGTTACCAAATTCCACCGAAGAAGTGAAGAGGTGGTACGAGTTTGGGGCTTTGGCCTCGATCTATACTACTTCACCACCCGGAGATCACAAAATTACCAAAATGGATCCGAGGAAGCGATGTCAAGTCTTGGTCCAACAATGATAGCCTAAAACGAGGGGATACATTGGAGTTGTATTTCATAAGTGCGAAGAACAGAGCCCATCGGAAAAGGTGGACATGAAGCCTTCCATTACATCAAAGCTTGACGACCGGATGAAAGAGCCTTCAAGAATATCAAGGAGGCTAGTTCGGAAAAAGATACAATTGGCCATGACCTTCACCGAAGATCAAATTACTACAAGAAGGGCATGGGGATTGTGGGTCCGTCTCACTAAGATGGGCAAAGTCAAGTTTCCGTTCAAGTTCTATCAAAATTCAAATGAACGGATCATTCCCGTTGAATACTATGACAGAAAAACTACAAGATTCGAGAAGACCTATTCGAAAAGAAAATAAATCTTCGTGGGAAAACAAGTCGTCGGGGAGTAAAGAAACTCACGGAAATATTGCAATATGGCTCACATAGGCCATTGGGAACTTCGTCTGTCCGAATGTCAAAATCGAAGAACCGAATTTGGCAAAGGATTCTCGCCAAAAGTCGATCGGAGAAGACCGCGACGGAGAAAGAAAAGTCACGTAAGATATCAAAAGTTTCGGGGGACCACCAAAAAAGTTAAAGAGACATGTGATTCAGATAACCCACTCAACAAAGAGACAAAAGGTGGTGATCTAGTAATTGACATCCAACTCATCAAGATCTTTGATAATTCAAGTCAATGACGTAAAGAATGACGTCATAAGATTCCATCTAGCTAAAAGACGAAAAAAAGAAGAGTCGATTGGCTTTGGGCCTTATCAACTTGCCTTGATAGCAGGCAAGGTCCCCAAGCCATGTGAAGATAGAAAACATCCACTAACTTTCAAAGAAGTGGATGAAGAATCCAAGAAATAGAGCAACCCATTTCTCTATATAAACAAGAGATTTCGAAGGTTAAAGGCATCGAACATTTCCCTTACTTACTTCTTACAATAAACTTTCTTTGTAAAATTCTTTATGTTGTGAGTTTAGAATTTCAGTGTTTTTCGATTTTCGATTTTAGTTTTTTAATTTTATGTACAAGAGTGTGATAGCCTTTATGAGAGGCTAAACATGTTTTCTCCCCCAAAGAGATTACTCGATGTAATAAATTTTTCTTTAAGTTCTTAATAAAATAAAGGTTGTTTGTTCAACATGTGTTCATAATGTACTATTGATCAATCCCCTTTGAAGAATTACTTTTACGCCTGGGTAGGAACGAACCAGGCCGTGGCCGAAGCGGTTTACGGGGAGTGGATAACTTGCGATCATCTTCCCCGAGGGTGAGGTTGAACAATGAGGAGTCCGTTTGTCAAACGATCCGGGGCGATAATTTTCCGATCGGTGGCGTTGCGAACCACTTAACCTGGTCTTTGTTTTTGGCAAAAGAGGTATGAATTTTAAGGGATTTATTAATTTTACTAAAACATGTTGGGCCCGATATGGTCGTAATGGACTATTTCCATTTTCACCGTAAACCTTAGTTTGAACCGATAACATAGAATCGAACATCTTTTAAATTCTATGACTGTTAAGTTTATCGGTTGGAAACCCGACATGATTTTTTTAAAACCTCCGTATGGAGACCGGATCTAAGTAGGTGTAATAATGCCACGAATGAAACATGAAATAGAAACTGAAAAGTGTTCGTATTCTGTGAAATTTGGTACGAATTAATCATATTTCCTTATTATGTTATAAAGGGTATAATGAGAATTTCGGTATATTTTTGAATCCTTTTAATAAGGAAGGCCATAGTTGTAACTAAAACATTAAAAGAGGTCATTTTTGAACTTACCCCAAACCTAAACATTAATCCATGTATAAAGTCGGTGGCATGTAAGAGCACGATCAAGATTGCTATCACCGTCTTTAGCTTAATATCCATTCAATGACAAAGGTTTGCTATGAACAGCCAGCCACGTGGCATCTTATGGCGTCTGCTTTTCTTCAATGCCTAATTAATTCCTTCCCTCATGCATTGTCCTTTATATCAACTCCAAATTTTCTACAAATAAGACACTGATTTTTATTACCTTCTTCTTGTTTTTTCTGATATGTATACCTATTATATTAAGGTAATATAGTCAAATGCACTGTTAATTGAGATAATACGGAAAAGGTATTTGATAATTTTGTAACTTTAAAATTGATGCTGCTAAAAATGGTGCAACTCACTCTGAGTTACGGTAATTAAAGATAAGGTATCTGACTTTGGTCTAGAGTCCAATCAACATGTAAGGAACCGACCTACAATATGCAAATAGGGTTAGGAGGTCAAGGGTTGTCCTCAAGAAGCCCCTCCAATGCTTAAGTCAACATAGTGTAGAAAAAAATTCAAAGCGTAAAGAAAATTCAGTAGTTAAATTTTTTTTTGAAACGAAATTCAGTAGTTAATTAAGATGCGCTTAATGGGAAAAAAAAAGAGAGTGGCTATTTAAACCTGAGATTATGGTCCGCATGGGCCTGATGTAATAAATTGGGCATCAAGTGTCTAATCTAATGATTTAGGCCTTTAGGGCCTAGGATTATGAAATCAGTCTCATGGGCTTGATGCGATTAGTGGGGCTTTGTTGGTCTTTTTTGTTGACTTGGCTCAATTATAATTTTCAAGGACTAATAATGAATTAAATAGAATTAAATAAATGAAATATGACAAAAAAATACGTTTACCCCTACAATTATATTTTTTATTATGACAAAAAGAAATTATTCATGTTGATGAGCAATTAATATCGACGAGTTTAATAATATATCAAAATTAACGGCACGATGCAACAATTACGATTAATTATATATTAAATTCAGTGAGAATATATGTGGGTAAAATACTTTTAGCAACTTTTGGCAAAGACGAATATGTAAAAGAGGGTCCATGCATGTAGAAATTCTGTTGTAGCCTTAAAGGAATAAAGAAAAAAGGGGTGACGCTTCTTTGACATTATCTGGTAATATTTTTCTCATAAAAATCGAATCAGCAAATTAGTGTAAACTCGAACGTGTCCTTTTCTTAGTATTTTTGTATTAGGCTAAGGATAAACATGTCTTTGTGGTTCAAACTTGACATGACGATTTAAGGCACATGAAAGTAGAAACCTATCTTTGTAGGACAGATCACTTTATATTAATATTTTGAAACATAAAAAATATCATTATGTCTCCATACACAAGTATAATTAGATTCTCTATTCGACAATTAATGGTGTTTAATATCCAACATATTCTTGATGATTGACAAGTATATAAAAATTAACATATTAATTTTCTAATATATATTGTGGGTTTTATAAGACAAGTGATAATAGTTGATAAACACTTGACAAAGATAGTGGTACAACAAAATCAAGGCCCTCGTGAATATAATTTGGAGCTTATTGATGATTAATGTTTTTTAAGAAAAAAAAAACAATGAAAATATTATTTGTATTATGAAATTAATGAAGATTTCAGCAAAACTTGTTTAATTATGTTTACTTATGAAATTTTGATGTATTTTCTGAAGTGGATATATCCAAGATGTATAATAATAATAATAATAATAATAATAATAATAATAATAATAATAATAATAATAATAATAATAATAATAATAATAATAATGAAAAACTCTATATTGGATAAGTGACTAAAATTCACTCTCCCTACTCCCTATATATACAATTGTGAAGCAATAAACAATTATTTGAAAAACTTTAAATGTGTGGATTATATGATGTATGTCTCTTAACATATATGATAAACTGTTCAACCAGCTTTATTGACAATGCAAAAACCATGAATATAAATCTGTTTTTGTGGTGTACACACTAGGGCTGTGCACGGGACTTGGAGATCTCCGAACCCGAACCGATATCCAAACAGAAAAATATCCGAACCGAAAATATCCGTTGACTTTTTGACTTTCCCCGAACCGAACCGTCCCGAAAATTTTCATGGCATGGTTCTGGAGATTTTTCAAATATCTGTACCGAAAACCGTACCGAACCGAATATCCGAAACTAGAACCGATTTTAAAATAAATTTTATATATGCATATATAATATTTCATCTTATTTATATTTTGATATTAAATTAACTAAACAATCCTTGAAAATTCAATACAATATAATATTAAAAATTATCAAATTAAGAAAAATTGACATATTTTATCAATATATCAAATGAATAATTGAATATATATTTAATTCACTAATAGTTGCGTTATATTAATTTATTTAAATGAACCCAATAAATTAAATTATAAAATCATATTTGATTTGTAGAAAATATTTAAAATTTGATGTAATAGGCTCCGTCAAACAACTAAATTAAATAGCTACTAAATTTGTCATTCGTTGAGATTCTAGATTTTTACTACTAATACGAATAACATAATATCTTAAACATATTATGTTAAAATCCAAAAATAAAAATCAATATTTTTTTAACTATAAATTAGATAAATATGATTTAAAAGTTAAATTGATATTAAACTAATATGTTGTATAGTCTACATCATGAAAAAAAGATTTAGAATTACAATATTAAAAATTTAGCACTTAGAAATTTTATGTATAAGTTAAATATAAAATATCAAAAAGTTAAACTCGTATAGTACTAATAGTTTCAGTATGTATTTTTGAAATCGCACTAAAAAAAGATTGAAAGTATAAACGTTTAATGATTTTTACACTGTTTTTTCTTTTCACATTTTTTGTGTGTTTTATTTGTGAAATATTTGAATATCCGTTTCTCCGAACTGTCCCGAACCATTTCGTACCGTCCCATTAGAACCGAATATCCGGCCGGAACCATACCAAACTTTCGAGACGGTTCGGGACGGAAATTTTTTTTATGGTTCGGTTCTGGAGATTTAATTTTGGGATCTCCGAACTTCGGGACGGTCCTGGAGATTTCTAAATCTCCGGACCGAACCGGACCGTGCACACCCCTAGTACACACATGTAAAAAGGGTGAGCAGACAGGTTGATAAAAAAATGTTGTACACAGCATTGATGAACCAATTAGATTAGATTCCAACAACTGTGCAACTTCTTTTCAGGGGTCCCCTAATGATGGGAGTAACTGGATCACTAAGAATATGGGCCTCTTCTCACCCATCAACCATCAAAGTTTCAAACTTTGATATGTATAATCAGCTTTTTTATATGCTATATATTGGCCACATCATCATCTCTTTGAAAACCAAAGGCTCAAAGACAATGCCCACTTGGTAGATCCAAGCTACAAATGCAATATTATTTTTATGGTGATCCAAATTCCATCTAAACCATTGTGGGGACTACAATTCCATCAACATCAAAGATAAACTTATATATAATATCATAATATCATAATATGTGTATGTATTCTTGTCAAATAAATTCATGAAAAAATTATTTCATAAACTATCATTTTTTTTTAATAAGTTGGGAGTAGTGGTTGGAGGTGAGGGGATAAATTTAATAAACTATGATGTAATAGACTAAATAGTTATGATACCTTCTAAAAATTTACTCCTAACATTTAGTCTAATTTCACAAAATAATTAATTAATCATCTTTTAAAATTATAAAGATTTGTGTTTGGTTCACAAGTACTAAACTACAATTTATGAAATGGTAACAAATGTCAAAATGGATTTTTTTTTTTTTGTATTTTTAAAAGATAATAATTGAATTTAGGGATAATTACAAAAAGTACCCCTGAGTTTTGACCTAATTACAAAAAAACTCATCTAACTTTAAAACTTACAAAAAGTACCAACCTTGAATTTAAATAGCCTAATAATTACCACAATCTTGTAGCTCAAATGTTTTACTTCCATCTTTGGAAGGGTATTGATCAAAGTTCGAATCCTGATTTTTTCAGCTTCTTTAACATTTATTTTCTCCCCTCCAATCAGTCATCCCAACTCATTACATATAATATTTATAATCTTCCTAATAGTAATACTTTTGATATAACTATTAGAAATAGTCATTTACAAATAGTTTTATACATAATTAATAATTATATTAGCAGCCACCGGTCCACCATAGCCTTCAAATTTTGACATGATCACCATTGCCATTAATTAGTGCCGGCCGAATAGGCAGCTACAACCAGGAAACATGGAAACTGATTTGAGTTCTTTTTTTTTTCAACCATGAAATATTGGGTGACACTTTTCAAATAATATTTTTATCATGCCAATTTGTGGGTGGGACATAATAACATAAAAATCACTAATCATCTCATCTCAGTTTATACAGAACACAAACACACACACACACAAATTCAATAATTCTGAAAAGTGGGATCATTTTCAAATTTCATTATTTCAGTACCAATCCAATACTCTTAACTATAATCATAAAAGAAGATTATCTCTTTTTTACCCTCTTTGCTTAAATGCTTATATACAAACAAAGCACAATACCAGCAAAAAAAGAAAACAAATAACAATAACAAAAAGGTTACAACCAATAATATTAATAAACACTATAGTATTCAATTTCGAAAACCCTAGTGTTTAATCCGATGAGTAAATAAATACTTACGGTAAAAAAAGAAAAGGAAAATTACTCGCCGTAAATTACGCTTCCGATGGAGTCTCACAAATGCTCTCTAAGTGAGGTCTCCAAACTCCGACGCGGCCTCGCCGCCGATCTCTCTGAGTCGAAACCTTTTCCGATAAAATCTCACTCAAATACCGATCGGAGATGAGTAAGTTATTTCCGCCGGCTGTTTTCGCCGTAGCTTTGGTATTATCCGATTCCTTCTTTTTCCTCTTCGCCGACAATTTCGGCCGATTTTTCTCCGGCGCCGGCGGCGGAACGGGCATGAGGAAATAAATCTTGCCGCGCTGGAGTTCTGCGTCGGGTGGTACGACGACGATTTTGGGGCACACGTCTTCGGCCGAGGACGACGGTTTTTTAAGGACGTGTTTGGGGTACAATTTCATGATTTCCTCTGCTTTTACGGTACCACTAATTTCCTCGACGCGTCCGTTAGCATGTACGATTCGGATCACGTCGAGTGCGCCGCATGGCAGAATGCAGGAAATGCAGCATCTGATTGTGTTTTTCATGGCTCTGTTTTTTTTTTTTTTTTTTTTTTTTTTTTTTTTTTTTCTGTTTTGTGTCAGAGAAGGGGGAGATAGTGAAAATTGGAACAGGGGATTTCAGAGGAAGATAAAGAGAAGTTTCTTTTTTTTTTTGGTTTAATTTTCTTTTAATTGGGTGGGAGTGGCAGTGGGTATCAATCACCTCATTGAGTTTTTTCTTTTTTTTTTTTTTGGTACAAAGGATGTTTTTATTATATGCTTTTAGACTTCCTTTTTCCTTTCTTTTTTTTTTTAAAAAAATATTTTGCTTTTGTGACTTGCTTGGAATGAAATATTGGGCATGATATAATAATGGCACCTCATGTTGTACTTTGCCTTTTGGGATCCATCATTCATCATCCCCTTCCCATCCCTCCTCACCCTTCACTAAGTTCAATAATTTGGGTTGGGTGTGAGGAGTTGGAAGGCTTATGGATACACATGTTTGTCCATGATTGGTAGCGCCACGTCATCAAAATTGGTAGTGTGCTCAAGAACTGTGGCTGAATCAGGACGTGTTAAATTCGGGAGGACTTTGAGACGGCCCACACGGCGTCTCGATATGGGGAAGAAGCGTGTCACCAAGTGAGGTTCCATCCTAAAACCAATTGGTGATAGGAGAGAGCTCACTTGGTTTATAAATTGACTCTCTTCCCTTTCTTAATCAATGTGGGACAACTCACAAGTGACATATCTCAACAGGATGTGCCACTTGTCGAAACATTGTTGGTTCTGTTTTCCCCGAGTGGAGAGGGAGGGATGAGATCTTATGTCACACCTTCCTGTTCCACTCTCTATTGACTATATAGTATGAAAAACACGTATACAATTATGATATGATGTTGTACACATGTTTTTCATTCGATACAATAAAACAACTAAGGAGTGGAACGGGAGTATGGAACAAGAAATGTCAATCCGGAGAGGGACGGGAGTGAAATGGGGATCGATTTTTCTGTTCCACTTAACTGGATGAATAACACATGTGATTCAGATAAATATGAATTGTTGGTTGTTTTAATATAGGGAAAATTGCAATTTTTGTCCCATAACTTTTGGGGGGTGTCAAAACTAGTCCCACTCGATTTGACTTTTTCAAAACACCCTGTAATTTATAAATTGTATCAATACTAGTCCCACTCGATTTTACTTTTTCAAAAACACCCTGTAATTTACAAATTGTATCAATTTGAGGACAACTCCCACACCCAATTGGAATTTTCGCTGGTATTCGTCAAGTGATAAGCACGTGACCTGATATTTTGGGGATTTCTCACCCTCCTTGACACGGTGGAAATAAAATGCCAAAATGGAAAGAGATTTGGGGAAAAAAAAAAAACTGGTCATCGAGATTTGGAGGAAATAAAACTCGTCAACACCCCGTAATTGGGCATATTTTTTTGGGGAAAATGGTGGTGACGAGTTTTTTTCCTCCAAATCTCTTTCCATGTTAGCATTTTATTTCCACCCCACAAAGAGGGTGAGAAATACCCAAAATTCAGTCACGTGCTTATCACGTGACGAATTCCTAAAAATTCCAATCGGCGGTGGGATTTGTCCTCAAATTGATACAATTTGTAAATTATAGGTGTTTTTGAAAAAGTAAAATCGAGTGGGACTAGTTTTGATACAATTTGTAAATTACAGGGTGTTTTTGAAAAAGTAAAATCGAGTGGGACTAGTTTTGACACCCCCAAAGTTATGGGACCAAAATTGCAATTTTCCCTTTAATATATCTACACATACCCTTCGTCTTAATAACATTGGATTTTCATAGAACCTTCTAGTTACTATGTGAAGAAGGAAAACAAATGGGACACATGTTTTTCCATTTCTTTTAATTTTCTTTTTCCAATTTTATTTGGGTTTTTGGAGATAGATAAATCTTCTTTTGAGAGGATTTGTGATCTTTCAATATCCCCAAGCAAGATCATGTGGATTGTGGCTTTCATTGGAAAGTGAGGGATGGAATTTGGACTTCTTTTACTTAGTGGATATAGATTTGTGGAGTGCTACATTGACTTGTGTGAAGTTGGTTGTCATATTAACCCAATTTAGTAAAATTGTTCATACTTTCAATCCTACATGAATTTCGAGCAAACGATCTATATGCATGAATCAAGTGGTTTACCTATACAAAATTAGTACGAAAACAAGGTCCTTTAGTTTATAGCTAAATTTTCCACAATTATTTGATCTCTATCTAGCAAAAGCAATCAAGATTTTATTTGACTTGTGGTTTTTTTTTTTCTCCCTTTTTTTGGTCTTTTCAACTTAACCTCACATAAAGAAATTCAAAAGCAAGATGATGACACATAGAAAATGGTTCTTTTTGACAGATATCCAAAGAGTATTGTTTTAGATTACTTATTTGATGTATATCACCATGTGGGCCACTTAAGTATAACTAATAGTTGTTAGCAAGAGAAACTTAATTATTTTTTTTAACTATCCAGAGTATTCACACTAGTTGGGGGTACAGACCACATATTTTTTTCGGACTATGGGACATCCGTCGTTCCCAAGAGGAGCAAATTCAAACTCCTCACTCCATGATAGTCAAGGTTTGAACCATAGACCTTAAAGTGCAATTGCAACCTCAAGGGCACTAGGCCAATCATGGGGAATTAGGTTAATTATGTGAAATTTGATTAATATTTTTGTTAATTAATTTGTGGCAAGTGTCTAATCAATTTGGAGGACCCCATATCATTTAATGGTTGAGATGTAGATGTTAGTGGGCAACATGTGAAGGATGGAGGATAGGGTCCATGTAGAGGGATTGTGCTTGATCAAATCCACCTAAATCATGAAATCTAGACTAAGTTGTTAGATTTTATTTGTGTGATTTAAGTTTAATTCACCCAACTATTCACTAAATATCCACTTAAAAAAGAAATTTGAAGGGTAGAGAATTTGAGGGGATCATGGGCTGTCTGATAGCTTCAATTATTGAGAGAGAGAGAGAGAGAGAGAGAGAGAGAGAGAGAGAGAGAGAGAGAGAGAATTTATATTGTGCTATGCTATGAACAATCATCACCAAGAATGAAGAATCAGTAACAAAAAGGAAATTTTACTGACATTTTATCATCATCATATATAGTCACCATTTCTATTTCTTGTTTTTTTCAGAAAATTCTGTTTGGTTCTGTTGGCCGACTTCACCAACTCATTTTGACTTGTGCTCGAGAATAATTGAATCTGTACTTACTGGAAATAAAAAGGGGGTAATATTTCGAAAATAAGAAGTGGAAATAAAGAGCTAGCTAGTAGTGCTTTGCGGGCCATGGTGAAATTCGACACTTTTTTTTATATGACTAATAAAAATAAATCGCAACCTAATGTATAGGCTAGAATAATACAATTTTTATACAAAGGTTCTATGTTCCCACATGACTAGTTTTCAGAGAAATAGTCCCGACCCATTAGGAACTGCCCCTATATGATTTGCGAAAAATGCACAATTGCTCTCAGGTCTTCATAATATCTTTAATTACCGCACACAATGAATCGTCATCAAAATGATTGCTCAATGCACCCCTTTGTTCTCATTAGTAAAGAAATTTTGATAATTAATTTGACCGCAGTACATTGAAATCAGTAAATTGGATTTATTAGTTGATCGATATGCATGGCACGATATTAATGAAAATTGTCTGAACTTCACGAGAAGCACAAGATGGCAGCATGAGCAAATGGTGGGAACTACCCACTTATGATAGAACAAAAACTTTTATAACATGTGAGATAAAAAACTAAGTTTTCTACCTATTTTTTTGGTTCTTTTACCCAAATACCCTTGATACTTTATCTCTCACATTAATATACTTTCTTTATTTTCAGATTTTTAACACAAGTTTTAGTTTTTTTAAAACAAAATCAGATTTTTGTAAAATCGTTTATTATAAAAAAAATTGAAAATAATTTTAGTTTTTATTATTTTATAATTTCAAGATACTTTAAAAAAATGGAAAATATTCTCGAAAAAATGGAAAATATTTTCAAAAAGTGTATTTTTTTTTTTAAAAACCATTTTCATATTTTTGATTCTTTTTTTGTTTTTTAAACAAATTATCGTGTTTTTTATATTTTAATATTTAGAATTGAAATTTCGAATCTAAGATGCCTTTGTGCACGATATATCGTGTCTATATTGAACACGAGCACAATATCATGCCTCAAGAAAATTAGGCACGATATATCGTGCCCTATATTGGCACGATATCGTGCCTCAAGAAAAATTAGGCACGATATCGTGCCCTATATTGGAGTGCGATATCGCGCCAAGAAAAATTGGGCACGATATCGTGCCCAATATTCATGCCCAATTTTAAATAAGGCACGATATATCGTGCCTCAGTTAAAATTAGGCACGATATATCGTATACGATTTTATACATAGGTGTGTGTATTTGGGGGGAAGTGTATACGATTTTCAAGGAAAGCATTAATTGCATCAGTTTCAAAATTCAAAATTCATAAAACACCAACTTAAAGAAGGGGCAATTTCGCCAATTTGGGTAGAAAAGAGTTTTGTTATCTTGGTGGGCAATGGCGTAGCCAGGAAATAAATGGGGGTGGGCCGATACACGAAATTGGGGTGTGCCAGATAAAAAAATGCAAAAAAAAACCATGTAAATATTTAATAAAAAAAAATTAAAAATTTTTTACCTATAAATTTTGTTTTTAAAAAAAAATGGGTGGGGGGGCCAGGGCCCAGGTTGGCCCACCAAACGCCTGTGTTGGTGGGTAGAAAAGACCCACTATCCATAAATGTATTAAAAATTGCCCCCAAGAGGCATTGTGACTTTTCATGAAAAATGGAACAACCCATGCACGTAAATATCAAATCAAGCGAGTTGAAATTATCGAGGTTAACTGAAATTCTATGTACCTAGCTTTAAAACTTATAATTCTAACGTCGATGTGATTATTTTTGGGGCTTTACAAGAATTAGCTAGAAAATAAAGGTTGGGGGACGAAATTAATTTTCTAGAAAATATAAGATAAAATGGTATTTCTAATTTCTTCGGTGGAACAAAATTTTTAAATTCAATAATATAATTATATATGTAAATTTTGTATTATTTTTAAAAAAAATTATGAAGTCGGGGGGCCGCCACCAGCCCCTTCTTAGCTTAGTCCTTGAGTCCATGGTAACCTACTCAACCCCCATAATTTTTTAAATAATTATGTGGTGCAATAAGTAATTATTGCTCGTAGGTGTGATGAATTTATATGCACTCACTGTGTATAAATATATTATTTTTAACTGTCATAAACAAACACAAGAAAAAAAAGGTTCATTTGGATGAGGGAATTTGGGAGGAGGGATTTGAAGTCCTTAGCTAAATTCACACCCCTGTTTGACATATAAATCCAAATCAATGGATTTCAAATCCCCCTTTAAGTTTTAGTTCATTTTCAAAGGATTTCAAATCTCTCCCAAAACCTAGTCATTTGAAATACATTTTTTTTCTTTTATGCTCACTTGCATATTCACACACTTACACACATTGCACACATTTACACATACTACACATACATTTACACACTGCACACATTACACTTATTTACACACACTACACATACATTTACACACTGCACACATTACACTTATTTACACACACTGCACACATTTACACTTATTTACACACATTGCACACATTTACACACATTACACACATACTGCACACACATTTACACACACACACACACACACACTACACACACATTTACACACACACACACACACACACTACACACACATTTACACACACACACACACTCACACTCACACATACTCTCCTCACATATGCACACACATTATCATCACACATATTCAAACATAATAAAAGTTATATATTTCATATTTTTATTAGTGTATAAAATTATAGTTATTTACAAAATAATAAGATTATATCTTTTATTTTTATTTATTAAATATCAATTAAGAAAATAAATAGAGCTTCTAATTTTTTTTTATCAAAACGTACGATGGATTTGAAATCATTACACAAATTCACATCATTCAAACAAGAGGAGGATTTGAAATCCAATGACTTTGAAATCCATTCGTTTGAAATCCCTTGGAATTTCAAATCCTTCCGTCCAAATGGGCCCTAGAAGTTTTTATTTATAAAGAGAGTATGATGGTTCTAAATATAATCAATGTTGATCAAAGATTAATGGAAAAGATGTGGATCCTAGAGTAATTACACTAATTCACAATATTGCTGACTAATGTGAGCAGAATGGGCTTGATTTTAGTTCGAAATCACATTAGCCCTCAGTAACGCCATGCAGCCCATATTTGTTCGATATGACATCTGCCCCAACCTACTATAAGGCTGGTCCATATTTGTTTTTATATAGTCTGTCTGGTCATCAGCTACACCTAAGTCGGCCCAGTCTAATATATGGCTGGTCCATATTGGTGGTGGGTACTGGATAAGGTCCGGCTAAACGGACTTCCATTTTGCAACCATTTTCCATTTTCATTTTGAAAAATTATGAAAATTTTTCTTTTACTGGAGAGTAGTGGTAAAAAAATATTTGGAAGGAAAAAAAAATTGAGAGTGTGATTGGATGTAATATGAAAATATAATGCTGAAAAAATTTAATTTAAAAATAATAAAATAATGATAGAATATGATTGGTGGTTAGAAATGTGTGAGTGAGTGTATAGTGAAATTTGTGGAAGAATGTGTAATAATTATTAGTTTTTCGTGAAAAAATGTGTAGATGTGATTGGTAAGAGAAAAAATAAACAATAAAAAGTGAAAATGGGAGAATAGTATATTTTCTAAATTTTTTTATAAATAATTACATTTTTGGTTTAAAAAAATACTCCAGCGAAACGGAAATGAATCTCCTTCCATTTCCAATAGCAGCCTAACCACCTTACTTATTATGTGCCTGTTTGGTACACGTTAGGTTTTAACTGGACCAACTAAAGAATTCGTTTCTTTTGTCAAGAACAAATTGGGTAGTCCAAGCCGAAAAGGTTGATCAATAGTCCAATACCAAGCCCAAAATTTATTGCAATCCAGCCCAATCCTTTCTTAATAATGCTAAATTACTAATCAGTTGGCAACATAAAAAAGTCGCAATTCTTATGTCCTCGACTGGAGGAAATTGTAGAGAAATGAAACGGAGAAAAATCATTTTCAGCCTTTTCGAATAATTGACTGCAACTCTCTACGGTCACACCTCTCGAGATAATCCAATCCACCACCATAAAACTCCAATCTCCGACGCCACCGTCGCCGCCGCGACATGCCAGTCTTCAAGACACCCTTCAACGGCTACTCCGTCAAATTCAGCCCATTCTACGAGAACCAGCTCGCCGTCGCCACCGCCCAGAACTTCGGCATACTCGGCAACGGCCGCGTCCACGTCCTCCAGCTCGGACCTACCGTCACTGAACGCGCCGCCTTCGACACCGCCGACGGCGTCTACGACCTCTGTTGGTCGGAATCTCACGACTCGCTCATCGTCGCAGCAATCGCTGATGGCTCACTCAAGATCTACGACTCGTCCTTGCCGCCGGCCGCCAATCCCATCCGCTCGCTCCACGAGCACGCTCGCGAGTGCCACGGCGTCGACTTCAATTCCGTCCGAAAGGACTCGTTTCTGAGCGCATCGTGGGATGATACCGTGAAATTGTGGACCGTGGATAGGCCGGCGAGCGTACGGACTTTTAAGGAGCACGCTTATTGTGTGTACTCCGCCGCGTGGAATCCTAGACACGCCGATGTTTTCGCTTCAGCTTCAGGGGATTGCACCACTCGCATTTGGGATGTGCGCGAACCAGGTTTAACCCTAATTTCCCTTCTCTATTATTTTCAATTTCTTTTTGATATATTTTCTTTGCTAGGTTAACTAATTGAAGCAGGTGATCTATGTTCTACTACAGTGTAGTTTTGACTATGTTTAACTACATGTACTGTTTGATAGTGAATAATATAGCTTGTGTGATATCAACATTGATTACCAAGCAAATTGAACTTCATGGATAATTCACATTCGCTTGGTAATTTGATTTATTCAATGAATCCAATTGAGCTTCAAAAAATTTGACAGACTTAAACTTAATAACTGATAGGAGTTCTGACTGAAAAAGACTTGCAAAAAGGTTCCTTTTTAATCAAAAAACTATTCATGAATCATGATCATAATAGAAATTTCAAGGTTTTATTGTTTTAAAGGTGTTATGTTAATTTTGATGGTAGAATTTCTTCTTCAGGATCCACCATGATTCTTCCTGCCCACGAATTTGAAATCCTCTCATGTGACTGGAATAAGTACGATGATTGCATCATCGCAACTGCATCAGTTGATAAATCGATTAAAGTTTGGGATGTGAGGAATTATAGAATACCAGTGGTTGTGCTTAATGGGCACGGTTATGCGGTGAGGAAGGTGAAATTCTCTCCTCACAGGGGGAGTCTGATGGCATCGTGTTCGTACGATATGACAGTGTGTTTATGGGATTATATGGTTGAAGATGCACTTATTGGTAGGTATGATCACCACACCGAGTTTGCAGTTGGGGTCGATATGAGTGTGCTTGTCGAAGGGCTATTGGCGAGTACTGGATGGGATGAGCTTGTTTACGTTTGGCAACATGGAACGGACCCGAGGGCACCTTGACATGAGGTTTTCAAGTTCGACTTTTTTTCTTCTTCTTCTTTTTGTTTGATTGTATAAAAAAACGGATTAGAGGGTCTGATGAACATTGCGGTTAAATTATTATATTTAAACACTGTACTATCAAATATGATGGTTCAGACTTTAGAACAAATTTAGAAACTCGGATGTTGAATAATGTTGCACACGTTGAAATGTATGAAACTCATTCACTTATACTTGAAGAACTTTTTCGTTGTTTGTTGCTTAATGTGTAATTGTTTTTAACGCTGAAATGAAATCTAAAGTGGCTCCAAGGGAGTTGTCTTTTTTGAACTCCACTTTGAAGAAGCAAATAAGTTGTAGCAAATTTTTGTTTTGAACAGTTGTATCATATTTTGCATATTTGATCGAACAGATTTATTAGAAAGATGGCTTTGATATTGCTGTGGCGCGTATTAGAAAAAAAGCGTACATAGATGCGTATAATGTGGTGCGTATTAGAAAAAAAGGAATAAAAATAGATTACATAGATGCCATAAAAGATATGTATGATGATATAATAACATGTATCAAGACACTAATATGAATATCTAGTGAATTCCCGAACACTATAGGTTTACATCAGGGATCCGCTTTAAACCCTTACTTTTTTATCCTAATAATTGATGCAATCACTAAACACTTACAAAAATCCATCATTGAATGTATGCTATTTGCGGATGATATAGTTTTAATTGATGAAACAAGGGAATGACTAAATGCAAAATTTGAAATTTGGAGAGAAGCACTCGAATCAAAAGGTTTTACTGTAAGTAGGGCTAAAATAGAATACATGGAATGTCATTTTAGTAAAACCAACAGGAACAATGTGACAAAGGTTAATATTGATGAACTTGAAATGAGTATAACAAAGAGTTTTAAATATTTAGGATCTATAATTGAAGAGAACGGATAAATCAATAAAAATGTCACACATAGGATCTAGGCGGGTTGGAATAAATGGAGGAGTGCATCTTCTATCCCATGTGACCGTAAAATATCATTAAAATTGAAAGGTAAATTTTATAAAACGGCCATAAGGCCCGCAATGCTTTATGGAGCAGAATGTTGGGTGACTAAATATGAATACGAACAAAAAATGATGGTAGCATAGATGAGAATGTTAAGATGGATGTGCGGCACACTAGATTAGATAGAATAAGAAATGAACACATTAGAAACAAAGTCGGAGTAGCACCAATAAATGAGAAAATTAGAGAAACACGATTAAGATGGTTTGGACATGTTTATAGGATACCTTTAAATGCACCTAATGCGGCGTTTAGAAGGTAGGGAATCACTTACACAAATCAAAAGAGGCAGATGTAGGCCTAAAAAGACTTGGAAATAAACTATTAAACAAGACATATTATATCTAGAAATAAATGAAAATATGGCTTATGACCGTAAACGATGGCGCGATATGATCCGTATAAATTTAATTCCCATATCTTGGGATTAAGACTTATTTTGTTGTTGCTGTTGTATGGCTTTGATATTGCTGTGACCCTTTGGTCCTATGAAATTAAATTTTTGTGTTTTTCATGAGAGGTTGAGGTTGCTAGGATGAGGTGCGAATGAGAAATGTATTGCGTGCTACTTGACTGAGATTTCCAGATTTAGATATTCCATACTGAAGCAAATTGTACATAAGTTTCTAATTCTGATCTGGGCAATCACTAGCTACAGTAGATGGCATATAAATTTAGGGGTGCTAATTCGGGTAAATGGGTCGTGTTCGTGTTCAACTTTGGGTCAGTTTCGGATTATGTTCAAAACACATCAAAAATTAAGTGAAATATAAGGTAACTATATTTTAAGACAATTGGTAACATCGTGTCAGTCATGTTGGGGTTTTTCGTGTTCGCGTTCAGGTTTCTCTCAGTAAATTCGTGTTGTGTCAGTGATTGTCACCCCTATGTATAATCTCCAAGATTTTTTTTTGTGGCGCTATTTACACCCTTAAATGCTCTAAATACACCTTCTCGTTTTAATTACACAATTACCATCAATTTAAAAGACTGTAATGCCCCTAGTACCCTGCCACAATTTTAAATACACCAATCAAATCTCTAAATACACCCTCCATTTTTAAACCTTATAATCTTATCGTACCCCACAAACACTGCAAATGTTTTTCTCTCAACCCTAAATTCTGAATCAAAACAATGCAAGAAAAAGATGGAAGATGAAAAATCCCATGAAAATGCATGCTCACGGAAGTGGAAAGAAAAATGAATAGTTTTTGGGTTGTGGATGTTAACTGAGTTACTCTGGTTTGTGCTTTTGAATAATGAATATGTCTTAGTTTTTTGAGTTGATTGACGATGAGAAAACTTCATCATTATGCTGCACAAATTAATTCCAATTCCCAGTGGTGAATTGTAGTTTATACTCCATTTCGCCTTCAAAAAAATTAATCTATTCCGTTTACCCTTTGTTTCCAACATATTTAAAACTTATAACTGTTCGGATCTTTTTTCCTTCTTTTTTTGCAATATCTCCAGGTTGTGCAATGACTATTAGATGTTTTGGGGAAAAGAAGTCCATAACTGGGTTAATTGGGGAAGGGTAGATTGGGTAATGTTGAGGGGGTGTATTTTTTTTTTTTTTTTAAAAGAGGTGGGGTGTACTAAGAAAGTAGGTGTATTTAGGATCTCGGAACCTAAAAGAGAGAACCATATCAAGGTGACAACACTCTACCGCGCAGTTATATCCCTTCAGAAGGATGCCAATTCGCTAATATTCTTCAATTGCACTTAAATAAAAGTTTCTTTGTACTGCCTTTTTTTCCCATCTAATTCAATATTATATGGTCTATAGTTTCTCTCAGCCATCGAACCTGGAGAGGATTTCATAACGCTATATTGGTCTATACTTTTTTCCCCAATCATAGTTTGTATTCTCTCCTTTTAGAAATAGATGATCCATGGGGTAAATAACACTTTACAGTGCGAATACCACAAAACCTGCCCATATATTCCCATTATTGATTCACCATTTCCAATTCAAAGGGTCACACATATTTTCGAATACAGAAAAATCAATTATCATCAGCCCATTAAGTATTCGCATTCTTGCAGGCGCGAGAGAACCTCCTGACAGCTAGGTCGTTCATCTGGTTCTGCCCAGCAATCTGCCCACAAAAATAGCAAGCAATCAAACGTCGATTCTAATTTCATAAGTTGGGATCATCACAAAAACACCCCTGAGGTTTGGGCTAATTACAAAAAACCTAAAGAAGTTTCTGGAAAAAAAAAAACCAGGTTTGATTATGTCTTAAACTTAAGAGGGTAATTGTAATATTTTCATAAATGTCAGGGTTTTTTTGCAATTTTCAAAAACCTTTGGTTTTTGTTTTTTTGTAATTAGCCCGAACCTCAGATTCTTTTTTTTTCTGTAATTATCCTTAATAAGTTACATATAAGAACTTTGTGTCTTTTAAGTCATACCTGCTATTAGCTTGCCCAGAGGACCTTCAGGTATTTCCAGCCTCTGTCCATCATTGCCAACAGCATAAACCACCTGCTTGTTACACAAAAAAACGTAATGAAACATTTTAGATTCCTTTTGCTTCGTTTTATTCAGTTACCTTTTCTTCTTCCTATTCAAAACTTACTTGCACTGCTGGCACGCCTTCCCATGGTCTGTTGAGTGTACAAAGCTCCCACATTATGACGCCTAGGCTGAAAATATCGCATTTCTCTGTGAAGGGCTCGTTGCGAATGAGCTCTGGTGCCATCCATTCTGGTGTTCCAGCTGAGGAAGAATCTTTCATGGGCCTGGTTGTCAGTACCCGAAAGCCCAAAATCACATATCTTGACTGTCCAATGTTTGTTCACAAGGCAATTTGCACTTTTCAGATCACGGTGTACGATTTTCATCCGATGTATGCTCATTAGTCCCCTAAAATTCAGCAGCAAGAATGGTCAAAGAAAGAAAAGAAAAATGTCAAACACGTATATTGCAGAAATAAAGACACTTCTGGAGTCAGATTTTAATTTTACTCATAGTTTTGGATCGACATTATTAGATTTTGCTTGAAGAACCAGAAATTATTAGATTTTGCTTGATGGTTAGATTTTTTTTGCAAAATTTCAGCTCAAATGTTTTTTGCTCCAACATGCTATTGCTAGTGGAAGTTTTTCTTTAAAAAAAACACAGAGTACTCACTCATTCTCAATTTTCCAATCAGTCACATCCAAGTAAAATTTCACTAAAAAAACACCACATAAGCTATTAGCATTACACAACCATATCACAAATACACCATTTTAACAACAAAAAAAAACCATCAAATCAGCTATCATCGTCATATTTTCATCATGTGTCCAATCACACTCTCAAAATCCATTCTCGTTTTTCTAATCTAATTTTTCACGCAATTCTCTCAAAAAATAGAAAGGGGCAGATCGAAAGGTCAACCAATCACACCCTTATCTTCTTCACCTTGCCAAATCTAAGAGTGCGATTGGATATTCTTTCATTTTGAAAATTTTCCTTTTGCTAGAGAATAGTGGTAAAAAAAAAGATTAGAAGGAAAAAGATGAATTTTGAGAGATTGCTAGAGAATAGTGGTAAAAAAAATTAGAAGGAAAAAGATGAATTTTGAGAGATTGCTAGAGAATAGTGGTAAAAAAAATTAGAAGAAAAAAAATGAATTTTGAGTGTGAATAGAAGTGAGATAAAAAAAGTAATGATTAAAGTTGATTTGATTTAAAAATTGTAAAATAATGATTGGATATATTTGGTAGTTAGAAATGTGTGAGTGAGTGAATAGTGAAATTTATCGGACAACGTGTAATAATGATTAGTTTTTTGTGAAAAAATGTGTAGACGTGATTGGTAAGAGAAAATATTAAAGTGGGAGAATAGTATATTTTTCTGAAAATTTTCATAAACAATTGTATATTTGGTTAAAAAAATTCTCCAGCGGAACGAAAATGGAAATCCTTCCATATCCAATCGCAGCCTAAGTCTTCACCTTGTTGGATGCTCAGCTAAGCTTAATAGCTTGTGTAACTTAAAAAATATACTTTAACAACAGTGAGAGCTTAAAATTCATATGAAAGGAGATGACCTTATCATACTAAGTTGGCGACCGTTATTCAGCACGAGTTTGACAGATTTAGATCTGATGCAGATATTCAATCAAGCAAAAAGCTAGCATTCAAATGTACTTCATCCTCTCAAGGCAGTATCTTGTTAACAAACCAACCAAATGTAAATGATGTTCATTCTTCAATAAATTATTCATGAATATATGAAACCAAACCAACCAAAGCAATTTAGGCCGCGATTGGATAAGAAACAAAATTCATTTTTGTTTCGCTAGAGAAATTTTTTACACCAAACATATGATTGTTTATGAAAATTTTCAGAAAATATACTATTCTCTCACTTTCACTTTTTCTTATTTTTTCTATCACCAATCACATCTACACATTTTTTCACAAAAAACTAATCATTATTATACATTCTCCCACAAATTTCACTATTCATTCACTCACATATTTCTAACTACCAATCATTATTTTACTGTTCTTAAATCAAATCAACTTTCATCATTACTTTTCCATCTCACATCCAATCACAATCTCAAAATTCATCTTTTTTCTTCTAAAATATTTTTTACCATTATTCTCTAGCAAAATGAAAATTTTCAAAATGAAAGTATATCCAATCGCGCCCTTACATTTTACGGTGAATTTCTTTAGCGTGTATGCAGAGAGATTTTTATACATTCAAACAATACACGCTAAAATCAAAATTCAAACTAAACATGAAACATGACTAAAAACCCTTAACAGAATGTATGCATAGGAACATATGAGTCAGATGCGATCAACCACTCTCAGATTTCTATTCTTGCTAAAGATCAACAAGGTAATTCTACTGTGCTGAAATTTCTAAATACAACAAAAAAAGCATCAAATTTTGAAATTCAGTAATGCACCTGCATATATCACAAAGCATTTTGAGTCTCCTCTGCCAGCTAAGCTTCTTTTTCATACCACTTGCGTGGATTAAGTAATACAGTGACCCCATCTCCATATACTCAGTAACTATGGAGAGGCGAGGAGGCTCCATACAAGCACCAAGGAATAATATAACTGCATGAAAGATAATATGTGCTTCGGCTAACATACAATTTGACAGCAGAGAGAGAAACACTATAGAAAGCAATAGTTAGTAGGGATAATTACAAAACACCCTTGAGGTTTAATTCTGTCTTACATTTTCCCCTTTCATAAGTAAAAACATTTCAAAAACGCCCCTAACATTTATAGAAATATTACAGTTACCCCCTTAATATTAAGACTATCAAATCTCAAGGGGTAACTTTTAAAAACTTCTGGGATCTTTTGTAAATAGACCAAACCTCAAGGGTGTTATTGTAATTATCCCTAGTTAGTATGGACACTTGTAAGTAGGAAGATTACCATTCGGGTGACGAATGCGACTGCAGGAGAGAAAAGAAATGATTTAGTAAATGAAATTTTCAGCTCACCGAGAATGAAAGTTGATTTTTCCACAACAAAACAAAAACACCAGAGGATCAACTAATATTACCTCAAGATAGATATTTCGTTGCAAAAATCTTCGATATTCTCAACAGTGAGATCTTGTTCCAGAAACACTTTGATTCCAACCTCTAACCCATTCCAAGTGCCACGGAAAACTTCCCCAAAGAATCCTAATTAAAAGATTTTAAGAGCCAAAGTTAAACAATGTATGTAGACACTATAAAATGCCTCGAATTATCTGGATTATATCAAGCCTCGGAACATTTACTATATCAAAAACATTTAAAAATTACATGACTAATGTTATCCTGTGCAATCGAGTTTGAAAAGATTCGAAAACATATAAGAAACTGCAAAACTATGCTGCTTTTGCAGCTGTAAAAATCAAAAAGTTATGCGCTGGAGAATAAGAGGTAATTCTATTTTTCAAAACCTTAACAATCCAAAATACATGATAAGTTAATGACTGCAGCAAAATCACCGAAAAGATCACTACAATTTGCAAAATGAATTTGTAATGCAAATTATGACTTGAGATATAATCTGAATTATAGTGGGGGCAGGTTTTTTCAGATTGCATACCAAATGAAATTCGTTGACTCTAAAATTGTATGCCCATGTAAATGAATGTGAACAGAAATGAAAATTACCGTAAAAACAATTCAAATCATAAATTACAAGTATATCAGATAATATAAGAAAGCAAAATGGTAAGATTACAAAAATTACTTCTCTTGTAGGTGTATAGTGTAAAAATTCCTATTTGGCAGAATTTCCCGTTTAAAACTAAATCCTACTCAATCCACTTCTAACAAAACAAATCGAAGAGAAAGAGGGTATACATTAACGCAAGGAATATCTATTCCGTCTTTTTAATTGAAAAAAGAAATGAAAAATGATCTTAAAAGACTTCAGTGGACTAACCCTACTATCTGTTCCTCACTGCAACAAAAAATAAAAATAATTAAAATAAATATGACCAAACTGATCATTGACTATGTAAAACAAGTAAAATTAAATTCTACAGAAAATCATGCTTCACTAATTAACATACAACCCAAGAACAACATACCAATTCCTACACGAGTTCCGATTGTGATCTCAGAAAAATCAATGTTCCATTCAGGGAAGGGTAACAATGGCTTGTTCAGGATCTTCGATGATTCAAGCACTTTATTAAATGTTGTCATCATATCAGGACTCGAAAAAATTTCTGTTGCCTCACTCCTAAGAGAAGCTTGATTGACAAAATGTTGAGGAGATGAAGGCAGTGAGATTGCCTTGTGAGAATTTATTTGTTTCAGGGGAAAATTATATGTCAAAGGTTTTTGACCGTATATTCCATCATGGCCATCTGGACTGAGTCTTGACACCTGGAAAAAGGAAAGTAAATTACAAGAAATCCAACTAATATTAGAGAGATCCAGGACACGGATGCACGACACGTATTTTATTCATGCAAAAAGCAAGAAATTTTTCATAGGTAAATCTAAAAACAGATTAATTAAAAAACGAAACGCAGGCTTGACAAAGCGATAGAGCCGTGACTAAAGCACAAAAGATTGATTGCATGCACAATATTCTGAAGGGATTTTGGAAAAACCACAATTTGTAACGGCTCGCAACACAAACAAAAACCATGGGATTGTTAAAGCGACCCCTTGACCTATATTTCAACAGCTTCATAATTACAAAAAAAATGTTCAGACCCACAATTGAAATATTAATGCACAGGGGAACTTTTTGATAGGTAAATTAATGCACAGGGGAACTTTTTGATAGGTAAAGAAAATGGAAAAGATTTTCTCATTTATGAAAATCTCCCATGTAAACTTTTGACGACAAAAGAATGGATCAATTAAAGTGAAAATAAAAGCAATACTTAGTGCCTGCACAGAAACAGCTATAATTTACTATGCATTACTATGCCATCACCAATGAGTAATTAATTGGATTTTACTTCATTGGTGTAAAGAAAGGTAGGAAAGAAAAACATACACTTTCTCGAAGATCTGAGTTGTCATCTTTCCCACTTGTGGAACAACTAAGAGTTGAATTTACTTGTTCCTCCGGAAGACGATTTCTCTTGAGAATTTCATTCATTTCTCGAACAACCCTAGATTTAATTTTTCAGAACCAAAATAATATTTTTTTTCGGCAAAAAATTGCATGCTCAGCAAAACTGAAGGGCACAACTACCAAACATGTTAGGTGAAACAAGATATTTCAAAAGCCCATGCTAAATGAGGTTTATAAGGCAAAAGGCTGAAGGCCCTAGCTAGATCATATGATTCACGTGAATAACTAATACAAATGAAATACATTGGCATCAAATACACACAAATAGTACGGAAAACAATGCATGAAAACAGGCAGAAAGGAAAACAGATCAGTTTAGGTGCATAGAAGGAAGAAATTATAAATGATTTATTGTCCACCAACTTTCACAAAAGAGAATAAGAATCTGAGGCCTTGTATGGTTGTGTTTTCAAGAGCATTTTTCCACTTTCCAACTATTCTGAAAAAAGAATTTATGTTTGTTTAGAAAGTTTTCAGTAGAAATGAAGTCATTTCTAGTTTTCACTTTTTTATGGAAATATTCTTTTGAAAACACAACCAAACAAATTTTCACTACAATCACGCAACTCTATGTGAAAATATACACTACATTCGCTCAAACCTATGTCAAAAAATCATTCAAAAACTGTAACCAAACACATTTTCATTTCCAAACAGAAATTCAGACAACAAACCAAACATATTCTCAAATCTCACACGAAATACAATAAAGTTTGAAAATTCATTTTCCAACACTAGAAACTGGAAATTGGACTTGGAAATACATCCATACAAGGCCTAAGTGTTTTTTCTATAGATATTGCTGCAGAGTAGAGACCTACATGAAAAGTTGAATAAGTTAAAAGAGAGTGTTTGATGAATTAATTAATGATGGAATGAAATGGCAAGTTCAGTTTATATCTTTTCAGATATGAGGCTTTTCTAGCGCTTTTAAGACTGTACCGAGGCATATTATAGGTTCCAGTCTGAATAACTCAACTTTTGTCATGTTAGCCTAAAACTTATTGAAAATCCTTGTGACAAAAACTCTTTACTTCAACCCCAAACTTAATTGTAGATAAAATCAAACATAGAAAGATGAAAGAAGTTTAATGTACTTGAATACTCACGATTCACTTAAAGTGGTCAATAGGGTTACATACGTTCTCAAGGGGTCATTTGAGTGTATCTAAATAGATACTTTGTTTACATATGGATACCTCGTCGTTCCATTCCATTTAGGATTAGGAATAGGCGTAATCTGACACCTTCCTAAATATGGAAGCATCAGCTTCTCAGGATATTTTATAACCATGTATCTAACAGGAGTGATATAAGAGAGACTATCCAAACAATATACAAACAATTTTATATATTCATATATGGAAAAACATATTATATTAACCCTATTGACCAATCTAAAATGTTGTGACGATGATGATGGTTATACACAATATGCATTTAAACAAATCTAAAATGCGTATAAAGTCATCCTCATATTACATTGTCAAATGTAGAAAAATATAGAAATCTAAACATTTAAATACAACATTTCATGTATTTTTAGTCCAAGAGGCCTTCAATCGAATTTCACGAAAAAGAGAAACAGATACATTGATTGTTTCAATAATATCAGACATGTACCATGAAAAATAAATCCCAATGAACGTGAAGGATGAAGATTGGAAACAAAGAGAAAGAGTGAACCACCTTACGGTATCATCTCCAATCTCAGGAATCATGCTAATACAGCGTCGTCTTCTCCTACGGGCTTCCACCGGAGATGCACCAGCGGACCTTCAATTTTGGAGTTAATAGCATGAGAGCCAAAAACAGCATTACAAGATATAATTCCTAACTGCTAAGAATAATAAGAAAAGAGAGATTGCAGGAATGGTAGGTTGAAAAGCAATCAGAGAAACAAAGGATGGTTTTCTTTATAGTGCTAAGAATTAGGGGCTATAAGGTTGTCAATTTGAGTTTAAGATGTGTTTATTGTGGTGACACTTGATGAGAGAGATAAATAAGGGTTCCAAAGACAATATAGATTGTTCCCTTTATTTTTAACCCCATCCCTCAACACTGCCCATGTCTGCTTTTACCGTCATGCCCTCCGATCTCATTATTTTCCCATGAGAATGGAGAACCAAGGTAAATATTATCTGTATCATGAACTAACTCCCCAAAAAGTATTAGACACACTAGACTGCAAACCACCTACGTTTTCTGGTTATGTATGTCATATAAACACATTCGAGTTTATGTTTAAGATGCTAGACAATGATTCACCAATATAAACAGTTTTTTTTTTTTAGCTTAAGACTTTTAAAGAAGAAAACTGAGCCCTGTTGTTAAAGATCAAAACAGTACAACCAAAACTTCCCAAATAAACTCCTTTCTCAATGAGTATAAATATTAAGTAAGTGATCGCAAAGCACATAAAAGATATGCATTATTACACAAATATTGCAAAATTATTTTATTGCTTATATTGGCAAGCCATGTTAAAAATGCTGAAGATTAAAAACAGGAAGCTAAACACCTTGATTCATTAATATCATTGCTGTACTCCCGGAATGAATGCCTGCGGCCTCCAAGCAAAGATCTCCATGTCCACGAAAGAAAGGATGCTCAGGACTGGAAAAAGATGAAAAAATCTCAAAGCCCAAAGGAAAAATTGAAAATAAAAATCCAAAATGAACGTTTATGGAAAACTTTCCAAGAAAATAACATCAAGATATGAGCTGAAGCACAAAGAAAAATCCTAGCAAGATCAGTTCTATACAGCAGAAAGGAGTCTAAAGAATTAAAAAAAAAAAAACATTTTAAATCGAAATTTAAGGGAAAACCTTGCAACTACAGTGGCTTGAAGAAAGAAGGAATTGACATAAGTTTCTCCGAAAGAAATGCACAGTAAGTGAAACTTTAGTGACATGAGTTTCTACAACTTTAGCTTACGCATATACTAAAATGAGATGGGGCATAACAAATTTAACTGGAAAATTTAGGATGCAACATTGAGATGGAAGTTGGATGAAGGGGAGTGTTTCCCATGAAACATTTGTAGAGAAAATTACAGGGTGAAAGAACATTCAACAAAATAGCATTGAGTTAATCACCTTATTTTAAATATCTAAAGTCACATACATAGCAAAACCAGAGAGGCATAAAGTGCATGCCAGAAGTTGAAAAAGTAAAGCATTAAATCAGAGGTACTTAAGTGACATGATGCAGGTGATGATTTATCCATGCTTAATCAAAATGTGAAAACCACAGTTTCACCATAAGCACTTCTGTCATATCTTGCATTTGAACAGAAGAAA
This sequence comes from Rehmannia glutinosa, assembly GCA_016081115.2. Taxonomy (NCBI): domain Eukaryota; kingdom Viridiplantae; phylum Streptophyta; class Magnoliopsida; order Lamiales; family Orobanchaceae; genus Rehmannia; species Rehmannia glutinosa. Next base: position 11,699 of record JABTTQ020002410.1, on the reverse strand, counting down.
ATAAAAAAGTTTGTTCAGTTAACAGAAGTAACAAAACCTTGAACTTGCTGTCCTTTGTTCAGCTATGACTTTCTTCTGGCTACGCCGCCAAAATGAATTTGCCACATTTGGTTCACTGTGCGATAATCTGAAAAAGAACAGTTTCTAGCCTTACCCGAAAAATCACCTTAACTCAAAAACCATTATTTTAGTAGGACTCGAAAAATGAAAAATTCTCTTCATGCGGAACACATATTTTTCTCTTGAAAAATTAAATGCATACACAAATAACAAGGATTATAACACAGAACAGGCGTTCAAACATATTTCCATTTTCAAACAAGAATTCATGTTGACAAATTCATCTAGTCCCAGTCAATGTTTGAAAGTGAGACTTGGATTGGTATATAACTTTCCACAAATAGGGATGACAATGCATTGCTGTATTACACATGTAGCAGAGACTTCTGGAAAAGAAACATATGTTAAGCCTAAAGTAAATAAATAAGCTATCATGTCAAATACTCAAACTATATGGATCCAAGATACAGGTTCTTAGTTCTTACCCTTCAACTTCCGTTTGATCTGAAAACCCACATAGAGGACTGTTTGGTTCAATGGGTGAATCATATGAGTCATTTTCCGCAGAATCACTCTCACCAGCAGAGAGATGAGAGAGAAACACTGCCTTCGCTGAGCATGGTAACAATTTGCCTGGATTACGTCCAAGATCAACCAAAAGTTCTACAGAATTTAAAACAACTATCACAGATATGTGCTTATATGTATCTGTTCGCTCCATTACTCCTTCTCTAGGTAAACCCTGCAAAAAAAAGGGAAATTCTTCAGATGGTTATGCATGTAGAAGCAACATCAATTATGGCAAACAGCTAGGAAGATGAGCAGTTGACAATTGATAGTATTAAAAAAATCAATTAATAACTCTAATGAATATGGCACCTTACCACCATAAGCATACTTTCCAGGCCAACAGTATCAGCAAGAACTTTGAACAAGATAGCCCTGGAATGGCAAGAGCCATGCTTTATGTGACCCAGCATATGGATACCTTGACTATCTAATGCATGAGAGACTTCTTCAAGTGCACCTTTAACATGATCGGTTTCCAACTTTGGTCTTTTGAAGAAATCGCAAACCTATAATGATGGCAATTAGTAATAAATTGGAAAAAGAAAATGTACTTCATTAAGGCATTAACATCGTTAGATGTACCTTACTGGTTATTAGTCTTCCTTTATGTAAAACATTACTTGATCAGATTTTGAAAGTGCATAATACATACTTATAGCCAAATAATTCCACTAGCAATCACGCCTGTGATAATAAAATGCATCCCTCACGAGAAAACTTGAAGATGGGTTAAAGACTTGGAGATTGTACATGATTTAGTATGACTCCTCTTTCCAGACCCCTCAAAACACATTCTGATGAAATGTATTAGAGTCCTACATAAACAACTCCCACTTGGACAAAAAGTACCAGTCAGATACACAAGACAAAACTAGTACAAGATATTTCTTTTCTGTGATTTTCTACATTCAAGTACAAGGCATAAACATTAATCCACTTACTTTTCACTAAATAAAAAAAAAAAAAAAAAAAAGTAAGCCTAGAGCCCTCAGAACTTAATATATTCCCATCCTGTCCCAGGGAAAGAAGAAACCAAGAAAGTTGGAGAAGTTAAGCATCTGACAAGACCCCCTTGATGGTAACTAATCCAGCAGCCTTTATTATAGACACGTACCACATGGGGGATAGTCTTATTGAGATTAGTAATCCTTTTCACTAGTTGACAGATTATGTCAATCTATCATCATTAAACCAGCTTCCGTTGGTGACCTCTTCATTATAAATTAATCAGGTAATAGTTTCAGAGATAAGGGTATTGGGGATCCAGTACTTTCGGTAAATCATTTACAGATGCATCAAAGTGATACATATGCCAAAATCTCAGTTTAAAATTATTCTTGAAGTATTTAAATCATGGGCTTTAAATTCAGGAAGTTTATTCTAAATTATTGAGATCTACCTCACTAGCAATCCTATAATGCTAGACTGTCGAACCAAGTAGGAACCAAATTAACACAAGAGCTAGCACTTTCAAGTGAAAAACTGAAGAGAAAAATAGAAACAGTAAGTTCAAAAGACCAACTTTCTTCACCCCTTCAAATTTCTGGGAAAAGAAAAACCTTCAAGAAGCAAGAAAGAAGTATATGGGCCACATGACATGAATGATTACAATTAAAAGAGTACAAGGAGTACACACCAATCCAGCTATCTTCTTGATCATGGCAGAAGGATTCGAATTCAGTCCCTTCACCAAAGTGATAGCAAGCTGCTTTAACATGGAAAGCTTCTTATCTTTACGTGTATCAACGAGAATAACATTGGGCCTGAGCCCCTCGGAATCCAACGTCTGGAGCTCATCTATGGAGGGAATAGTATCAAAAAGCTCCTTAAATCTTCTTTCCTACAATATGTGAAGCATTATACAGCAACAGAATTGGCCATCTATGAACTAGGACGTAACTTTACAGCATTAGAGACCAACTTGTTTCATGCAATGGAATGTTGGTTTACGAATTGAAGTTACCAATTTAAGAAGAATATAATGTCTGATTCAAAAGATAATAAAAACTCATGCCATCAGCAATAAATTTTGAACAATGTGGAACAGCAAAAATCTCGGTACTGAAAAAACAAAAGGGGCCCGTATGTCCTATAACCTATTAGTAAAAGAATAAAGAAGTAAATGATACTTCTCATTGTGTTTCAATATGGATGTTCCAAATCCAGAACAAACAAGGATTCATAGGACAAATGGAGTGTAAAACTACTAGTATGGTTGGGATAAATTTGTCAGCTCTCAGAAGTCTAATGTGCAGTACTAACATGAAAGCTTCCATTTCAATGTTTCTCTATATGCACACTGTGATTACCAGAGAATCCAGGAAACCGTGAGACTACAAATCCAGAAGTTACAAAGAAAAGAGGATTATTCAGGAAATTCTAACAAAGTGATGCAGATATTCCAGAGAGATATTATATTAATAATTTAGATATATGGAAATCACAAAACCAAAGATTTTAGAAGCACTTAATGATTCCTGCTTGGCAATCTTCCATATATCATAAAATGTGGGTGCTTGGCTGCACTTTTTAAGAGGCAGTGGGCATGTAAAAAGCAGCAGTACTGAGAACTACATTCTCAATAAGTCATATAAATTATTCGATCAAGCATGATAGTTTGAAAAAGAAAAAGAAAGTAGACTCTCCATTGAACTTGCCGCAAGCAGATATTGAGTGCTGATGATGCTGGGCTTGTAACATAGAGGTACCCTACATTTACAAAAGACTCCTAGCAGTCTACACTAGACTTCCTAAATGGTTATTTCCTTGTTAGTCGTTCCATATATGCATATAGCCTCTCAACAAAATTACAGGAAAGAAAAGAAATATGGATTACAAACTCTACGTATCAAAAATCATTTCAGATATTGGTTAATTTGCTTGCTCATGAAATTGCGACAATAACACTATCTACGGTAAAATATTTAGAAAAAGTAATGGAAGTATTAAAATATCATAATGATAAATTAATTCTAACAGCAAGTCTTTCTTGTTTAATAAATTCTGCAATTAGAGCAAAATAAATATTAAATACATACTGATATCCTGGATAACATGGAATTACAGTATATGCAAACATTTATAGACACACTTACAGGACTGACAAAATAGAAACCATCAGGAATTGGTTCGGCTAGCTTTCCAGTGTCCCAAAAGTCTGTGATGCGATTTGAAATGCTAAACTCCCAACGTCATGCTGGCCTCTTGATCCTTTAGAACTCGAGGTTTCATCAGAAGAAACCAGAGAAATTGACCGCAGTTTCTCAATAAGACCTGACGGCCACCATTGGGTATTCTGACCTGGTGCTTCCACCGGCCTAGTATCGTCCTTTGTCTCCTCCATATCTTCTCAAACTCAGAATGCACTATCATGTTTGGTAACTTGTAACATGCATATCATAGCCAAAACGAACTTTCCTCCCAAAAAGGTTCATAAACAGCTTAACCTACAATCTGATATAAAGCACAGAATCTGCAAATTGAAAAGGATGGTAGAGTGAGCAAATTCGGAATGCAGAAATGCTATTGGTTGTGGCTTTTGTTTTCATGTGTTTCAAAACATTCTTTACCAATTAGCAAAGTTTCCTAGCAGATAGTCCAGAAACCCAAACAGTTAACATATGTCACTTTTTTTTATCTTTGGATAAATCAAAGCTTGCAAAAACAATGCACCTCAATAACAAATGACGTCCGGTTATGAAAATAGAAATATATTCTTCTAAAACCAGAAAACCTTGGGATGATCAAGCAAGCTCTGCACATACACTCCAAATTCAGATTTATTGTGGACCCTTCTAGGATAAGGGATTAGTGTCCAAATCCCATGACAAACTGTTTAGCCATGTAAAATGCGAGCTACTTCTTCAACAATGTGAATAAACACTAAAGAGGGGAAAACTCACTCTTGTGAAGAAATCAAGAAACCAATTCACCATAGAAATTTCACTCAATCTGAAGAACACTTATCCATTTCATTACAAGAAACCAATCAACGAATAAGAAATAAAAGACATCGCAACCCACTAGCTAATTAAATTAAAAGAAAAAGAAAAAGAACATAAACGATACTGTAGAGTTACCACAACAAACACTTTCACTGCAAAAGGAAGGCCCACTTCTCAAACTTGTGGGTTCTATGCGGATAAAAGAAGATAGCAGTCGAAATTAATTCCAGTTATTGATCAACAGAGTCATACTAATAAAATAAAATATGCAAAAATACGCTAAATATTGGGGAAATCCCATTATTCCCTCTCCAGAAATCAACGACCCAAATTCAGTACCGACACTTGTTCAACTCTTTCACCGATTCAATTCCAAAATTCCAGTCAATCACAAACATGAAAAAAGGAACAAGAAACCAATCAAATGGAACTTCTTAACGAATTTCACGTCAAGAAACATGAAAACAATTACAAGAAACCAATCAACATGTAGGCATTGACATTCAGTGAAAATTGAAGGAAAATAAACAATAGTATACGATTATAATGTAGAATTACCGGAAGATCCGAGGACGTAAATCTTAGAATGGTTCTTGAAGACATGGCATCTGAATCTGAGTGAGTGGCATTAACTCTGCTTCTACGTTTGCGTCATTGAAAGTACAAATTAGAAGAGTTGATATCGCTAATAATGACCACTTTATACACTTTATATAATAAAACGTCAGCGACTTTGGACGCGCCTTAGTTTGATGTTTCTAATTTCCATATTTGTCCCTTTACTTATTCTTTATAAATTATATTGTCGTGTTCCTTTACACTTGACGAAATTTAAATTTTCTAAAATTGTCGATTTCAGATTAATTATCTATTTTTTGAAAATATAAATTCATACATTACAAAGAATTGAGGTATGGGTGGCAATTTTGGTCACCTGGATCGTGTTAAGTGTTTAACTTTGGGTCGATTTCGGGTTATGTTTAAAATATACAAGGAAAATTAAATAAAATATAAGACGACAATCTTTACGAGATCGTGAGTATCATGGATTTAAGTTAAATGAGACGAATCTCTAAAAATACAAAAAATATGGATTTTTTTATGGGTTTGGGTTGTAATTCTAACTACAAATAGGATTCGTCTCATGAAAATAGTTCATGAGACCGTCTCATACAAGTTTTTGCCAATATAAGATAACTATGTTTTAAAATATAAAGTAAGTAACTTGAGGTTATGTTAGGTAATAGGTATCGAGGATTGTCACCCTGCACAGATGAAGGAGAATGATAGGATTTGAATTTTGAATCATTGACCTCACTCTAATAAACAAGGTCAAGTATCAATTCTCCTAATGAGAGGGGTATATTAGTTATCTATTAGTTACTAAGGTATACTAATCTTAGATTAATTCTTCATTTAGAACAATATTTAAAAATTATTTATTATTACTATAGTTATAATAATAATAATTATTATTATTATTATTATTTTGAGTAAGTTTTTTTATAGCATAAACATTCACACCAATTGACTCTGCTAATCAACTCTAAATTACAATATTATCGTCGTGCTTTGCCATTTTTTTCTATTCTGTCCTTTTTGTGTATCTATCTAATATATATCTTTTTCTTTCTATTACTTTCTGTCCCTTTCTGGGATTTTTAGATATTGCAGAATCAGAAAATATATGTTTTAGTAGAGTCATAGATAGAGTGTAAAATGTGCCGAGCCTATTGGGATGGGGTTGGCCCTCCGAAATTTAAATTTTGTAAAATTGTCGATTTCAGATTAATTATCAATTGTTTTAAAAATATAAATTCATACATTATAAGGAATTTTGAGGTAGGGGTGACAATTAAATCACTTGGATCGTGTTCGTATTTAACTTTTGGTCAATTTCGAGTTATGTTCAAAAAACATAAGGAAAATTAAATAAAATATAAGATAAATAGGTTTTAAAACATAGTGTGTTAGTCAAGTTAATTGAAATATTTTTCTCACACGAGGTTATGTTCGATCAAGAATTGTCACCTCTAATGAATAAGGTCAAATCTTGCCTCTCCTAATGAGAGTGTGGATTAATTATATATTAGTTACTATGTTGTACTAATCTTATATTATTTTTTTCATTTAGAACAATTTTCATCGAGTAATTTTTTAGCATAAACACACACACCAATTGACTCTGCTAATCAACTCTAAATTCCAATATTATCGTCATGCTTGGCCATTTTTCCATTCAAAGTCATTTTTGTGTATTTATCTTTCTTTTTTTATCTATTATTTTCTTTTTCTTTCTAGGATTTCTAGATATTGCAGAATCAAAGAAGAGATTGGATCAACTTTGTACTCAAATGGTAGAACCTTGTGTTGTAAGGGTGATCGACTCATGTTCAATCTCATACAGTGTGTGTATCCCCTCTCATACTATCCTCATTGTACTAAAAAAAAAAAGAATCACAGGAGAAATATTTAAAGTAGATCTATCAAATATCTTTGAGCTGTTGGGGTTAATGTTGGCCTCACCGCCAAAGAGAAAATCAGGCTAAGGAGGTGCGGCCCAAAATTCTATTGAGCCACCATTTTGGTGCGGCCCGATCCGGTCCATGTATTTAAAATGCATCGAGGCAACCACTTTTTAAGCCACATGAACCCGTCCCTTTGGACTTATTAAATTGTAGTTCGGTGATCTTTTCACCGAGTTGGGCTATTTTGAAACCTCTAGTTCGAAGAGCTTAATGGAAAGGTCGTTTTATTTCTTAAAGTATTCTTTCTTTCACTTTCTTTCTTTCTTTCTTTCTTTTTTTTTTTTTCATTTTGTTGGTTGCCTTTATAGTGTTCAATGGTTTGCTTTGCCATATGATGGTACGTTTTTGGCAAAGTTTTGTAATTTTTATAAGTTCATAGACTTTTAATCCACTTTTCTATTCGATTATCTTGTTCTATTATTAAATGAATGATATGTGTAGATATTGCAACAATCTATATTTATTTGAATGACACATATTATCCATCCAATTAATTAACAAAACATGAATTGAATTAAGAAAAGAAACAGGAAATCTGTCTCCAGTTTTAGGATGTTGGAATATCATTTAAGTGCTTGTTTGGGACTCTTTTAAGTTCAATAAATTTATTTTTATATATCAATTTGAAATTCTTAAATTTAAATTCATCAATTCAAGTGAAGCCTTAAAATCTGGAGTCAATTTTTCATAATTTTATCACTTATTAATAGTCAATCGGATACTAAACCAATTAAAGATAGTAAATATTAGATTACATTGTAAATAAATATATATGCAGTAACTTGAAATTCTGCATGTCAAATCATGTCCTTTATAAGGGTGCAATGTGCCGAGAAAATTGTTCCGTTGATCTCCTGTGTTGACGACACTATAATTTTTTTTTTGAGGAAAGTTGACGACACTATAATTACTAAACTATATGAGAAGAAATTAATAAAAAAAAATAAAAAAAATCTGGAAAACAAATACAGTCGAAGTAGTAGTATACTAGTATGATATAAACTGGAATGAGATATAAGATTTGACGAATATTTGTTTTCCATCTTTAAAATAGTAGTCTATTTGATTTGTCTTTGATACATTAACATAGATTGTGTTAGGGCCCAGTTTAGAGTGACATTTATGATTTAACCAAGCAAAATAAAAGGAAAATAGGCCCGGAGAAGTGATGTACTGTATAAGCGCTATGGGCCCACTGCAAGGTCGGTAGTTTGGATCCATTGAGAGATAATAAGGTTGTATAGGAGAAATCCTTTGTGTGGCTACCCCGAGAACAGATTTTTTGTTATACTTTTTGTATTTCGCTTACTGTTCTACTGCATTGGATGTTGAACATGTATTAATAGATAAATATGTGTCCTTGATTTTTCAGATATAAATACACAGGTCCATCATCCAGTAGAATAAAACAGGAAGTGGAAACACATCCAATTGTGGTTGCCCTTGTTGATTTCAACAAATTGAACTATATCTGATTTTCTCAACAAGTCGATGTCGACCTTGACTTTGGCATGTAATCCTGGATGTCATGTTCTAAAGGTCGTCCCCCAGGGTATAATCGAATCGAATCGAATTGAGCTTTTGAGAGTTTAAATTTAATTGACTCGTTTATTATCGAATCTAACTCGAACTTGAATTTATCAAATATATTGACGGCTCATGAACTTTTTCAAGTTTAATCGAGTCTAAACGAGCTTAGTAAATACAATTATAAATTAAACTATACGAGCTTACTAACAAGTTTGCTCACTAGTTAACGAACCAAATATCTCTAAACTTAAGTATGATTTGTTTATTTTAATAAGCCTTATTAAACGAACTCAAATGAATTTTTATTGAGTAGAGTTTGAATAATTCATGTCGACGGCTTGGTTCGTTTGCGATCTTTGCGCCAACCTATTTCAAAATTAATCGATCGAGGAAAAATTTGAATAATAAAAAATAAAAAGCAAGAGGCAAATAGTAGACACTCCTCGTGATATCACGTGACATTAAAACTCGTCTGACTAGGACCCCACAATTTTAGCTCATTTTGCTAGCAACTGACATTTATTTTTATATAGATTTCGATAAAATTAATAATTTCGTCACGTATAAATATCCATATTGGCAGCATATGCCCCAGGTGATTTGCATGCTCATATATAGTCAACCTCTTTTGCCATATCATAAACTGTCAATTCGACTTTGCTAAAGATGGGACGGTTCGAAAATTTGGAAATTTAGGCCCCAGTCCCAAAGTTCGAGATTCTCAAAAATAAATCTTGAGAATCGAACCATAAAAAAAAAACCTCGTCCCGAACCATACCGAAAGTTCGGGACAGTTTTTTAGAGCAGATTCGGTTCTATTAATGGGGCGGGATGATACGGTTCGGTTCATGACGGAGATTAGCCATAAATAAAACATACAAATTTGGAAGAAAAAAAAAGAAAAAAGAAAATCAATATAAAAATCACCAAACGGATATCTTTTAGATTTCTAGTCTCTTTTTAGCATAGTCTCAAACTAAAAACTAAAAGTATAATAGATAACACAATCTAAAATTCTAAACTTAATAACATCTATAATACAATAATAGTCTATTATTTCGGCAATTTTATGGTTTTTGGAAATATGTTTTATATTCAATTTAATTTCAAATAGTTTGTAGTTAATTCAATATCAAAATAAAAACAACATAGAAATAATGTATATGTATTTATATAAAATCTTTAAAATCGGTTCTAGCTTCGGGCTCTCGGTTGGAGTGGTTGATGCAGTTCTCGATGCGGGTATTTGAAAAATCTCGAAGCCGTACCATAAATATTTTTGATGCGATGCGGTTTGGGGAAAATCAAAAAGTCAACGGATATTTTCGGTTCGGAGATCTTTCGGTCAGGGTATCGGTTCGATTTGGTAATCTCAAGTCAGCGACCCCTAAGGCAAATGTATAATTTTTAATTATAGTTATGGGTAGGGCAAATGTGTTCTTGCAAGAAAAAATCGGTTTACCAACAAAAATCTATAGGTAGGTATTCGATAGTTGTAAAGTGTAAGTGAAATCGTTGTAAGTAAAATCATTGTAGGTAATATCTCACCTCCTACTACTTTGCTACTGCACTTTTGAACATAAATGATATTAGGTAACACCCAAAAATATTACTATAGACAATAAGTAGCGATCTTTATGGTCTTTGCACTTGCGTCTTCTATAATCTAAGGTATCACTTTTATTAGCTTTTAGTGGCACTTTTTCTAAGTGTTACATTAAGTTCTCTATTAGTAACATTTTTAAGCAACAATTCTAAAGTGTTACATATGAATCTTATGTAACACTTTTTGTAACACTTTAAAAAAATACTTTTCTTGTGTTACATATGAATTTTATTTAACATTTTTTTGTAGCTCTTCGTAGAAATATTGTTTTTTGCCACCAAGTAGATTCGGACCCACGACATGTTATGTGTGGAAGTGATAATTTGCTACTAAGCTAAGTTGATTTTATTACAATTTTTGCTTTGTTTTATATATACACATACACACACACGTATATATATATATATATATTAAAATTGTATAAAAATTATATTATATGTATATAATATATTTTATATAATAAAGATTATATTATATAATATATGTATTAAATTATATTATACATTGTATATATCAAATTCTATATTATATAGTATATAGTTTAAAAACAATATTATGTTATATATTGAAGGACTCAAAGAATTAAAAATATCAAAAATATATAAAATAAATTTATTGACTAATCAATATTCAATCGGTAAAAAAATACATAAAAATATAAAAATTAATTTGAAATGGATAAATAAGTTCTAATAGTAAAAAATTAAATAATAAAAAAATAATTTACTGAGACTAAAAAAATTCTAAGTAATTCTTCACAACATCAATTGTCATTGATACTTTTTTTAAAAAGTAAAAAAATAATAAAAAAAAGTTAGCGATGAAATCGGTCTCACGGTAGTAAAAATATAAAAATAAATAAATAATAATAATAAAATATATACATGCGCATTTTCCGTTAGTATTACGACGAAATTAATTACCTCAAAAAACTAAAAAAATAAATCAAACTAAAATACTTTATAAACAAAACAAAAATTCATAAAAAAATAGAGTGCGTGATGTCTACAATTTTTAGGTGTGGTGATTTTTTGTCTTCACCTATTTTGTGACATCAATTAATAATAAATCATTGACATGATTATATGATAGTAATATAATTTTGTGTTACTAAAATATAGCCTAAAAAGTGTTAGAATTAATAAAATATAGTGTTACAAGAGTACTTCTTAAATAAAGTGATACCTATTTGCGTTACAAAAGAAATACCAAAACAAATGATACTTAAAAGTGTTACTTATTTAAAAGTGTCAAATATAAGCGTTACATATTGATAAAGTGCTACAAAATTGTTACATAAATATTGTAATGTAAAAAAGTGTTACAAACACGTGTTACATATGTACCTTATGTAAAAGTGCTACAAAATTTGTGTTACCTAATGTCATTTATGTTATAGTGTACACAAGTTAAAGGGTTGGTAAATATTTACCTACGAGTATTTCTGTCAGTAAATTTAAA